>WHYT01016316.1:238478-277609 GCA_009806455.1 Tetrax tetrax
CGGCGCCATCGCCGCCGGGTCCTTCTCTTCCCTCCGCTGAGGGAATGGCGGAGCCTTACCGACAGCGCTCTCGCCTCCCGCCCGGTAAACAGCACCGCCGGCTCAGCGAGACCACTTGCTGCCAGGAGCTGCCCCCCAGCCGCCGCGCAGCCATGCCGGCACCCGCGCAGCGCCCTCTGGGAAGGAGGACGGTACCACTCCCTCAGCGGCAGGGGGAGAGGCTGCCCCTCCCCGCCAGCGGTGGTACCGCCCGGCCCCGCCTCCTCCTGCCCCGCCGCCCGGACCGCGTGGTGCTGCCGGTAGCGCAGCGCCTTCGGCTGCAGAGCGGGGCGAAGCGTCGGCCGGGGGAGATTCCCCATCGCTCGCCATGAGGCCGCCGAAAGTGGTGCCGTGGCGGCGGCTGGTTGGGGTCTCCTTCGGGATGTACACGGCCGAGGAGATCAGGTGAGGATCCGCGGCAGGCGGTGGATTGCCCTCTTCCCCTGTCTCGTGGGGGACGTTGAGGACTACAACTCCCGGCGTGCCATGCGGCAGGACGCCGGCAGGCCTGGGCGGGCTGGCGGCGCGTGGCCTGCTGGGACATGTAGTCCGGCTGCGCCCTGGCCCTCCCCAGTCACTGGGATGGCGGCAGCTGAGTCCTTCCAGCTGCTTGAGAGTTGGGGGACTGCTGACCTCTCCATGGGGCTGCCAAACCCCTTGCATGGCCTGGGGCCACTGGAGGTCTTGGAGGAGTGGGGAAGGGCCGTGGGGCCGGGGAGAGGCGGGATGAGGGGGAGATCCCTTGTGTGGGAGTGAGGGGGCCGGGAGGCGGCCTCGGGCCTCTCAGGAGAGCCCCTCGCTGGCAGTGGAGGCGGGGGGAGCGTGGCCATTTCCATGTGCTGTCCGCCTAACTATTGCAGAGCTGAGATCTTTCTGACAGAGGTTTTCTTGCAGCTTTTCCCAGCAGGTTATCTCTCCTGGAGTTGTAGGCAGCTGTCAGCTTTTCTTTAGTGTTGATGTGATGTTAGCACTGTGTACGGTCTAGGACATAAGGCTGCTGCTGTCTAGGTGTTTTCGTTGTTTTTATACTTCCCTCGCTGCTTGAGAGGACACACAGACAAAATGACCTGACTTCTTAATATAACGGCTGGAGATGTAACAGAAATATGGCCTGTGGTGTGAATGATTGTACTCAGGTAATGAAGTTAATACAGAAATGCCCGTTGCACGCATAAAGTACCCGCAAAAACATGTTTTCATCAATTAAAAAAAATCATATAGATGCTAAATGTCAATGCTAGTTGTACCTTTAAAGTGCATATTGTGGTTGTTCACTGCCACTGATTTTTGTTCTTTTCTTCCAACTTCAGGAAACTGAGTGTAAAACCCATAACAAATCCTCAGTATTTGGATAATGTGGGGAATCCAGCCGTTAACGGACTGTATGACTTGGCTTTGGGACCTCCAGACTCCAGAGAAGTGTGTGCAACTTGCATGCAGAACTTCAGCAACTGCCCTGGTCATTTTGGCCATATAGAACTGCCTCTGACTGTCTACAACCCTCTGTTTTTTGATGTATGTATGCTTAATTGTTGTCTTGCTGGTGAAATGGGTAATGGTGCTCAAGCTGCCGTACAGTTTGTAGTCCTTGAAGATAATAAACGTGCTGAGATCTGTTTTCTCTCTAAGTTTAAATGTAGTAACAGTAAAAGCAGTAGAAAAAGTTTGTTGCGTCATGATAGTTCAATACAAATAGACTGCTTAGACTTTTGCAAAATACACACTTTGTTGTAATTCTTATTTTACTCAATATTGACAAATAAGAGGGGGGAGTGTTGATCACTAAGCTATATGACTAGCTGTGGGGTCTCACGCCTTAACTAAATAGATTGCACAGTAAAAAAAAAGTTAGTTGTTTTCTTTAAACAACTACTACAAACTTACATGAACAGCTAGCTACTTTTATCCTAGGATCTCCAAGTGTTTCGTGGACATTCAGGGCTTATTTTTGCTCTGCGTAGTGTGTTGTACTTTCTGCCCAGTAGGTCCTCTTATCCTAGAATAATTTATTCCAAAAAACTGGATCAATGCGGATCGAACCCAACAACCTGTCCAGTAATATGCTGAGTGACGTAACGTGTGTGCCTAAAAATGGAAGAATACAGCATTGTAAGTTTGGTGGCAGCAGAGAGTTGAAAAACGCTAAGCTATATAGAAATTCATCAGTCTTTTTAATTAAAAAAACCCCAAAAAGGCTGTCAGGAAGATTTATTGTATCTGAAAGTCAGACACATGCTTCTCATAGCTTTACAGCTGTGGCATTTAGAGGATATGTGGGATACCTAAGGTAGGGCAGAGCTTTGACTTGTGTGCCTCTTTTGGGACAGGTGTTACAAACTTGTTTTGAAAGCTACTGATGATGGTCAACCTGCATTTCTCCTAAGTGCTTCATGTGGGTGGGTTTTTTTGAAGGGTCATCTTTTAAATATAAAAGGATTCCTGGCTGTACGGGTAGGGTTTGCCTTATTTTGGTCTTCTGAAAGTTAGATGCATAATCTGATTGTACTTTTTAGCTCTTTTTAGAGTCTGAGGAGCGGGGCTGGTTGCAGGGGAAGGTTCCTCTGGGCTATAACAGGAACCTGAGCTGGGATGAGTTTCCCTCCTGAGGTGCCAATCTCTCCGTTTACAGTAGCTGGCTCCTGCCTAGGCTGTTAGTTGAGACTGAAAACCTCACTTTCAGGTGGCTGAAGGTAGATGAGTTCTAGTCTTGTCCCAGCTTTGAAGTGAAATACTCACATTTGACCAAGGGTTAAAATCGTGTAGCAGCAATTCCTGGCCTTCAGGCCACTGGTGCTGCGTGCAGCTGGCAGTGAGTTGTGTGCAGGCTACGCTCAGTAATAAAAAACACTGATGTTTTTCTGAAGCTTGAGGAGAATGTGGTTGCACGAAGAACCTTGAGGGACACTGATAGCACTTGTGACCAGAATACTTGAGTTTTGGGTACCACATTGTCTTTTACAGGAGAAGCTGTTAGAAGCTGTAATCACAGTGCTACGTGAGAGCATTGCTGTAGATATGACAGGCTTTTCCTCCTGACCTCTGTATCTGTTATGTTGCTGGTTTGCAGATAGTTTGTCTACAGATCATGCTTTGTGTATGAGTTGGTGTGGTTGAAAGATATTTTGTTTTAATCTAATTCTTTATGATTAAATCTAACAGCTGGTCGAATTTCTTGATTACAAGCACTCTCTTCAAGTTCAAACAAATCTATGTACTTGCTTACTCTGCAAGCTAGTAAATATATAAGGATAATGTTTTTCCCCCATTTTCTTTCCAGAAATTGTACCTTCTAATTCGAGGCTCTTGTTTAAATTGTCACATGTTGACATGTACTCGAGCTGTGGTTCACTTACTGCTAAGTCAGCTGAAGGTTCTGGAGAAAGGGCTGCTTCATGCCGTCCATGATCTTGAAGTCATTCTGAACAGGGCAAGTACTGTGTAATTCTCTGTTTCTTTTTGAGTTGATAGTCCTGTAAGTATAGAGTTATCTCAATTTTTTATTCTGTTTCTTTTAGTTTTTAGAGCAGTGTGCGGATGCAACAGGTTCAGAAATCGAAGAAGAGTTAAATCGTCACGTTCAGGAAATTCTGCAGAGTTATCAAATAACAGATCAGTGTTCAAATGTAAGTACCATCAGTGCTTTCTCCTGAGGTCTCGGATTTGGTCCTCTTAAACCGGTAATGTGCAGAAGAAAGTCTGTCTTTGCCTGTGTAGACTCTAGATTTTGTCCCAGAGTTCTGAACTGTGTTATATTGAGGGGGCTTTCTGGGTGCAATGTCTGAAATTAAGCTAAAAAGATATTATTTCCTGTTAGTATAACTATTAGGTTTCTGGAAAGTACCCTTTGTGTAAGAAAATGTTGTGATTGTGTAAATATAATGTAAAAATAATCTGATAACTGCTGTCAGTACATTCAGATGATGCCTTACCTTCAGATGATGATCCTTCTCTGTATGATGCTCCAGCTGTTTTGAGCTGCAGAACATTTTTTGAGAGCTCACGCATCCAGCAAATTTGCAGAATTACTTACAGTGAAATGTTTAGGAAGAATTATGTGATTGAATTCTCATTTCCATTTAAATGCAGTTTAATGTACGTTGTTAGCTAAAGGAAAATATTAGTGAAGAAGATATTTAAAGGTCTAACATCTTAGAGCAGGTTTGTTTATAAGTCAAATTTAATTCCTTAATCACTTGTTTCAAAACTAATCTTCAGCACTTTGTAAATCATACATCGATGAGCCGTCAAAAGAAGTGGTTTTTATCCATCTTCTACCTTCTTAAATCATCATGAGAGAAAAGCTTTAAAATTCAGTACTGACTTGGGAAATAAGGACTATTTATGAAATAAATTTTATAAGGAGGGTGGAGAGTATTGAGGGGTGTGTGTTTCCAGCTAATACGGGCAGGTGATGGAAGAACACTGGAGATAAGGCATGAATTAAATTAATACAGGGATGTCTGTGCATTGATACTAATAATGTTTGTGTTGATAGTTATACCACATATTAAATATAATATCAAATATTTTAATTTTTTAATTATTTTCGTTATTTTTAAGTGGTTTTGGGGTTTTTTTGTTTGTTTGTTTTCTTTATCAGGTGAAAAATGTTTGCGAGTGTAGGAATAAACTGATAGCACAGTTCTGGAAATCACATATGAGTTCAAAGAAATGTCCAAACTGCAAGTAAGTTTAACTACATGAGGATGTAAGTAGTTGGTGTGAAGTTAAGTGTTGTGAGCATTTGTATTAACTTTTATCTGCCTTTTCTGGTTTTCTTTTTTTTTCCTTGAAGATCCAGGAGATCACTGGTGCGAAAAGAGCATAACAGCAAGCTGACAGTAACTTATCCTTCTACAGTGTTCCGTAAGTCAGGAGAGGAAGGCGTTCTGGAAGAGCCAGCAGGTAAATATTTGTCTTCTACTCTAACATATTTGCACTTATTTTCCTGTATATAGGGCACACAGATTCCTAGCAGTGACTATGCAATTTTGACTCATTTATAAAAAAATGAAGTAAAGCAGTAAGCTCAGCAGTACGGGAGTACCCGACTCCATTAGATTGCCCTGTTTGCAAGCTTTCTGTGCTTTTGCAGCTTCAAGTGTCTGTATGTCAGGAAAAGTAGTACAAAAGCATAACCTATGTCAACTCTAATGTGGTTTTAGGACACTTTTTTTTTGGCAGGTAGATGATTTTCTGCTAGCTTTTTAAAACAGAAAGACTAGATTAAAAGTTAACTAGGAAGAAGATGACCAACCTTACTTCAGAAAGAAAATCAGGTAATCCTAACTCTCATGGCAGAATTTCCTCTTAAAGAGGAAAAGGCAGAAAAGAAAGTAGCTGACACTTTTCAGGTTTAATTAACCTAATGTTTGAACAACTTTAAACTTAATTCTTTCTTTTTGTTATATCCTTGATCCTTTACGCAACCAGGTAGAATTGAAGCAGGTTTGCGTGTGAGTTATTTAACCCTTAGAAAAGATTTATACAGAGAGCTTGCTTTGTTTGCTAGAGTGTGGTTTAAATACTAGACTGAATCTCTGGAGTTGTGGCTGAGGAAGCATGATGTCAGTGATGGGTTTTAAAGCGGAAAGGTCAGATCTCTGCTTTAACATCCTATCCATGACACGTTGAACAAAGGCAGGAAAGTTTCTGTTACTACTTTTGAGTGACAACTATGATTTAACTCAATTGAATTGTAGGATACTGCTTTGGGCCCTTTAGAACTGTCCAAAGACTGAGGGCATGTTTTATTATGCTAGTGATGAAAACAGTTGTTGTGGAGAGTCTGGTGAGTTGCCAGATTTAGGATACCTTGCCTTACCACATAAATCTTCAAAACTAAGTGTGTTCACACAGTCGCTCTCAGCATTCAGAGCTGAAGTACAGGTAGGAAATATCTTCCTCCTGTCAGTGTTCTAAAACCAAGGCTGTAACACCTCTTGGTTACCTTCAAAGTCTGCATCTTCTGAAATGGGATGAGCTGTACAGTTATGTACATTCTGCATAGCCTGTGTCATGCTTGCTCATTGTAGTGAACCTTGGAGGGAGTACTTTTAACCTTGGCATCGATGCATTCTTGTTTAAGACATGGAAAGGTTTGCTAATGGGGAATTGAAATTCCAGTGTGGAAAAATCTGTATTTCTGGACCTTAACCAAAAGAACAGTAGGAAACTTTAGCTGAGGTCGTGGGAGAATTGTTTTTCTTCAGACTGTGTGTGCTGGCTTCCCTGGGACATGAGGGCCTGGCCTGCAGGTGAAGTGGAAATTGAGACCTAAAATATCTGGCTTTAAAAAAAAAAACCCTCTTCCTGCTTTTCAGTAGCAAAACCACATGTGTTCCTTCCATGCTGAAATACAGCTAGCCCAGACTCTAACTTGTAGGTAGATTGCTGGCTGCCACTGTTGTCTCATCCACTTGGGTATTTCATGGGAACCTTGATCTCCCTGGTAAGACTTGAATCTTGCATCTCTGTTCACCAGCTGCAGGCTAACTCTTGATTTGGGTTTTGGTCAGTGGATGAGATCATTTGAAGAGGGAGTCCAGCTCACCATTAATCAAATCAAGCATACACTTTAGATGTTAAAGTTGAGTTTTGTTTCATTTATTATTTATATTGGTGTCCATTAATCACAGAAATGGCTTATTTTTTCCATACTGGAAAGGCTCTTACTTTAGTTAATTTCATATCCCCAGGGCAAACATGTTAATGATATTTTAATGAAGGTGTCAGCCAGTATGTTTTGTATGTATTTCCATTCGTTCTCTGAGCTGGAAGCACTTATCATTGTAAGCAAAAAAAAAACTGTTCAGAGTAAACCTTTGTGATTTTTTTTTTTCCTTAAAATATTTTTATTTATTTATTTTTAATTAATTTTAATTTTTATTTTTTATTTTTCAGCTATTGATGAAAGCCAGTTAGGGAAGAGAGGATACCTGACACCGATGACTGCCAAGGAATACATCCTAGCTCTGTGGAAGAATGAAGGTAAAGTCTGCAGATGTTCCCATCTGAACTCTTTGTTGTATCTTTGCCTTTAGCCTTAAGGGTTCCTCACTGCAAGACAGATTTTGTGACAGGAGGACTGGTACCTAGTGAATGTGGAAACCTGGATTTAATGAATAGTTTGATCAGCTATTCTCAAATCCTGGCTCCCCACAAATCGTGGTTGTTGTTTACAGAGAATTTGATGTTCATATGGCGCTGCACCCCACATTTACATTGGTTAAAGACTGAGAATGTATTTAGTGATCTCTTCTTTTGAGTCCTCTGTCCTCTGAATCTGTCTGCAGTTTCATGTATCAGTCAGAGCTGGAAACTGTTTCTTCCTGCTGTTTAGCTTTTTTTCTTTTGCTATACTTTATATTTCTGTTCAGAGTTGTTTCTAAAAGATCGTGTATATGGCCAAAAAGAACAAAAGCAATTCTTTCTAAAGTATACCTAAATGTTTTTATTTTAAACAAACCACTTGTGTTTAACTTAGCAGATACTTTTGGCTTGATTGGCTAAAAGCATCTGGGGGTTTGGATTCCCAAACAGCAGTGACAATGAACTTATCTTTTCTGTTATATCCTTTTAGGTTTCTTTTTGCGCTATCTCTTCCCTGGGATGGATCCTCATGACACTTCAGGATTCAGTCCAGACATGTTTTTTTTAGATCTACTTGTAGTTCCACCTTCAAGGTAAAATTTCCCAAAAAAAACTTTTGTAGAAATTACAGGGTTTAGCATATACTTTTTGCAGGAGTCAGAGGTGCAAACACTTATCATACAGACACTGGTCTTCTAAAAAAAAAAAAAGCAACTAATAAAAATCGCAGCAGTAACTGATTCTAAGTTGTATTATAAATTCAAATGGGTTTGTTGAGGGACTGAAATACTAATTATGAAAAAAAATAGTGTTTTATTATTAGTATTTCAAATTATTACAGAATACCATGACTATATAGTACTGGTAGGCTTTCTTGTTAAGGAATCATTCCTCTTTTGTGACTGTCCCAGTATAATATATAAGTTTTAAAATGCTCCTTGTTAGTTTATTGGGATTATTTTTCATGCATTGACGACTTAGCTTAGAATGTTTGAGGTTTATAATGCTACTTTTTGGTGGCTTTAATCTTCTAAAGTCATTTTGATCTGCTGTAGGTATCGCCCCGTAAATCGTGTTGGAGACCGGCTGTTTACAAACGGTCAGACGGTGAACTTGCAGGCTGTCATGAAAGATGCCACACTTATACGGAAGCTCTTGGTTTTCATGGCAAAAGAACACTGTCAGCCAATAAAACTTACAGAAGAAGAAATGCAAACAGTAAGATTTGCTGGTAATCTTATTCATTGCTCTTTGGATATGTGGGTTGAGTTCAGGTAGGCTCATGTTTAAACTGTTCCAATAAGATGTGCTGTTGGAGATGTTTTTTTTTTCCTCATGCCTCTTTCCATTCATTCACCTGGTGCACAGACTCCTTTAGTCATGGTTTTTGTGTTAGATTGAGACATAACAGGCTCCTGTTATTGGACAATAAAATACGTACAGCACAGACAGCTCACAATAAAACTTTCCCATCATCTCATTGAATTAAAAATGACAGGGGAAGAAATCCTCTTTATCTTCTAAGCCTAGTAGAGCCAGTTGTGACCCAGGGGTATTGTTGACCATTGATGTCTAAACAGAACCAAAAAACTCACAAATAACATTAATTAGTAACAATGCTTTACAATCTTAAGTGTAAAACATTTTGAAAACATTTCTAGTTACTCGGAATTTAGCCACTAGGTGGAGGTACGTTCTTAAAACGTTTGACGTGACAGAAGGTTAATGTGTTTGGGATGTGACTGGTATACCGACTTTTGGACTGTGAAAACAAAGTGATGTAGGTGATAAAAGCTCTTGTATGTACGTTATTTTTATGTAAGAATAGGACTTTCTGGTAGCACACTGATTCATAGCACAGACTGACTAACCAGTAACACCTGATTTGGAAAGAGGACTCCCTTACCAGGAGATGATTGATGTAGCAGTTGTCTATTAAAATCCCACTGGGATATGTGGCTGTGACATTTGGAGATCATAGAATCGTTTAGATGGGAAAAGACCTTTAAGATCATCAAGTCCAACTGTAAACTGAACACTGCCAAGTCCACAACATAGAATTGTAGAATCATTTAGGTCTCCCATGCAAGTCAGTTTCTAAAGCTTGACAGCGACCTGTCTGAAGCACTTCGTTGTAATAATTTGAAAGTTATGTTAACATAGTTAATGTCAGGGGAATTTTTTGTGTGTGTTTGTTTTTAAATTTGTTATCTTTAATGAGATGTAAAGTGGCCAGTGTTTCACTTGCTGTTTAATACTATAATCCCAGCCTAGTAAATAGAAGGTATTTTTTGTTAAGCTGAAGTTTCCATTTTCTGCAGGAGATGGGAGAGAATAATGAACCTCTGGACCGTTCTGTTCTGACAATGATTCCAGGACAGACTATTGCAGATAAGCTGTACAATGCTTGGATTCGTCTTCAGAGCCATGTCAACATTGTGTTTGACAGTGATATGGACAAACTAATGACGGAAAAATACCCTGGAATTCGTCAGGTGGGTGGCAGGCAGAACCTTAGAAACTCTGGACTTTTTGTGTCACAGGCAGTTAAAACAAGAGAAGTTGATGGAATAAGAAATAAGTGAAATACTTGTGGTGACTATATTGGCATCTTGATGACACTCATCACTGTAATATCTGGAGAATCTGTCTGAAGTTGCATGCTTTCACATTTTAATCATTAACTTCTGTTTTCGAAGCTGTTGGAGAAAAAAGAAGGCCTGTTCCGCAAGCACATGATGGGAAAGCGTGTGGATTTCGCTGCTCGATCCGTCATTTGCCCCGATATGTACATTGGTACCAATGAGATTGGCATTCCTATGGTAAGGAGAAATAAAGGAGTGGTTCTTTTTGGTGTAGCTGGGGTCTAAACTACACTGTAACGCTTTCAGCTACATAACAAGCAGTTTAAAATATAGAGATATTGTGACAGATGTGGACTCTTTCCTCCCCAGTAGGTCATAGCTGTATGTTACCACTGCGTGTTAATAAAGAGGGAGAATTGAAGAGCAGGAAATTCTTACTGTTATACTGAATGCTACATCTGGGAAAGAGGATTAAAAAAACTAAAAAAGCCGTACTTGCTTCCTGGGATTATGAATTAGTGCAAACTTTAAGTAGATCCTGTTTCTCCTGCGGTCTCTGTACAGTGTATCTTGTAACAGCTGTGGCACCCTTTAAGTAAAGGCCACAATAATGTCACCAGCTTCATTCACACTCAATGATTTTTAACCGCACAGAGATGACACCAAGCCTGGATTTGAGCTTTTTTATTATATCATCTTTTCTGCTTGCCTGTGTGCAGTTAGTGGAGCTGGTGATAATGGTGTATTTTTTTTCTCTGTATTTCTCAGTTTGTTTGCAGAATCTAAAATCATGCTTTATTTAATTGGTAATTGAGTTATCCTTTTCTACTGCAGTAGAAAACTGTAAGAAGGGCATAATGTCTGTTCTTGTAGTAGAGGATTTTAAAACAGAAATGTATTTATTTGGCATGACAGTAGAATGAGGAGGAGATGCACCCAAAAGCTTAAAGTAATTTATGTTCATATTGTATGAGTTAACATTTGACACTCTCTTCTCCGTGACTTAGTACTGTTATAAGCCAAAGTTGAACAACTAGTTATTCCTCTCCTTTTCCCTCCTGTCTAGGTATTTGCTACCAAACTGACTTACCCTCAGCCAGTCACTCCCTGGAACGTCAAAGAGCTGAGGCAGGCTGTCATAAACGGCCCAAAGGTTCACCCTGGGGCCTCCATGGTCATTAATGAAGATGGATCTCGTACAGTGCTGAGCGCGAGCAGCCTGACTCAGAGGGAAGCCATAGCTAAGCAGCTCCTCACTCCTTCTTCAAGCGCACCCCCGTCAGGATTGAAGATTGTGAGTACGACAAAGGGCTTCTTGGAGCCCCCCTATGCCCGTAGCATTTGTTTTTTTTAAAATAATAATACCACTGTCCTTGCTAGTGATTCCAATGGACCCACTCACAAAGACTCCCAGGGCAGGCTTATCTTGACTCTTAGTAGGCGGCTGAGAAGTTGGAGGGGATGTGAGAAGAAAAGCTTGATGCTTTTTCAAATTCTAAAAACCGTTTCTCCATCCTGAATTTTACTCATCTCTTGCCAAAACATGGAGTGGTCTTTCTTTTGCAGCTGTCTGTTCTTGGGAAGTCTTAGCAGCATGGAAGATAAAGTATTGCTTTCAGTTTGTGCTTTTATGTCCCCCTGCCTTCCTGTCCTTCTCAGGAAATTCTTTCTTTTTATTTCTTCTCTCCTTTTGAAATATTAAATTAGTTCTATATTTGGAGCTTTTTTCTTTGGTAGTATTATTTAGCTGCTAGGACAAAAGTTTTGGTAATTAACAGTCTTATCACAATGTCTGTTACATATAGCCCTGCCTCTAATAGTAGAGATGTATTTAAGACTGAGTATTTCTGTGATGTCAGTTTTCTCAGAACCTGTCAGAGAGGTAAACATAACAGTATTTGTACTGTGTGAACAGCTTATCATACTCCTGTTGATAATCACTTAAATGCATATATGGGTGTTACTGATAGAGAATTTAAAATAAGACAGTTCTGAGAGACTGTGTTCTAGAATAAAAAATATTATGTTGTACTCAAACCCGAAATTATAACTCAGAGATCCCTGGCCTCTGCTTTCAGCTGCTGGGTCGTGTTACTGCTTTATTCTAGGATGTCCAGTGCTGGCTATAGGTAACAGGTATTATCAATTCAGCCCAGTGTGCTTTGTACAAATAGGTTATTTTCTCCTGTACACATGGCATAGTTTCCTTTCTTTTTTAGTCTTTGATCCTCATATTGCCAAGGGAGAGGAGAGATTGGTAGAGCGTGTGTGCTGTTAACTTGGTGTGATCACTGTGGTTTGTGGGAGTTAACGGAGGATATGCAGCCTTAGAGTGTGGTTTGGTGGAGAGAAGAGGGCATTCAGGGACAAGCAGTCTTGATTCTCTTACAAAGTTTTGCGCAGAAGGTTAATATTAGAAAGAAAGTGTTTTGGATGTGTGTATGTTTTAGGTTGTAGTCTTTGCAGAGGCATGCATGGAAATGCCGTATTGGCAGCAACCAAAATTCTCTTGCAGGTGTGCCGACACATTAAAAACGGAGATGTCCTTTTACTGAACCGCCAGCCCACGCTTCACAGACCCTCCATCCAAGCTCACCGGGCACGAATCCTGCCTGGAGAAAAAGTGCTGAGACTTCACTATGCCAACTGCAAGGCTTACAATGCTGATTTTGACGGCGATGAAATGAACGCCCATTTTCCGCAGAGCGAGCTGGGTAGAGCAGAAGCCTACACCTTAGCCTTTACTGATGAACAGTATCTGGTTCCAAAGGTAAGCAAACTGTCAGATAAATTTATTCCTATGCGAAATCACTCTTTGAATTTTTAGGTTTGGGTTTTTTTTTTGTGAATCGGTTGGTTGGTTGGTTTGTTTTGTCTAATGAGAAGTGAGAGTGAGTCTTTTTAAAAAAAAAAAAATTATATATTTTTTTAATTTATCCCTAGTTTCTGTTTTGTCTCCACTTACTGTTCTCTTCCTCTAAAGAAGGCCCAAACAATCTTGTTCCTTCTAATGTCAATGTCCAAAAGAGATTGTTAGTAGCAAGTTGTACTGTGATTAATAGTTCTTTACAAATCACACTGGTGGTTTTACCCAGCTGGAATAATTTTGGGAGCTGCTAGCACATGACTTAGTACCCCCCTCCCTCAACCCTTTTTCTTGCTATCTCTTTAGGATGGGAAGCCACTTCCTGGCTTGATCCAGGATCACATGATTTCTGGAGTCAGCATGACCATCCGCGGCTGCTTTTTCACCAGAGAGCAATATATGGAGCTTGTTTACCGAGGACTAACAGACAAAAAAGGAAGAATTAAAATCTTTCCTCCTGCCATTATGAAACCACAGCGATTATGGACAGGAAAGCAGGTAGTTTATAATTTACTGGGCTGAGGAGGGCTGGTGGTTCCAAAGTAAGCAGAAGGCTAATGTTAAAACCAGTGCTGCTGAGGGCTGCTGAAAAACCAGATCCCATCATCTAATCATCACCATGTAGATCTTGGTGCGTGTTATTGGAGCTCTGAGAGTTGTCTTTCATTTAAAATGAAATATTAGAAGAGGACTTTTACTTGCTGCTCTGAAGAGTCTTGCAGATAGAAGTATAACGCTGCAGTTTGCAGGCATGGGAGCAGAGAAGGAATTTTTTTGGTCACAGTAAATAGTTTCTTGCTGACAGTACACTAACTCATGCCAGTCACTGCTTTTAAATCTCTGAACTTAAAGGCTGTAGGTAAATACTCTGTTTTTTCACTTTTTGGTTGAGATCATATAATATCTGGAAAGCCCATGTGAATGAATTTTCTACTATTTAAGATTGTTTAACATTCAATTTGAATATTATGTCCCATAGCAGAGTAGGAGAAATCATCTCCCAGTTTTTCCTGTAAAACCCAATAGACTTTTTCTTTCTTTTTTTTTTTTTTTTTAATATATATATGTCTATATAATTATTGGGAGAATCTTTGGTGCCATATGTTCCTAGATAATTGTGTCTCAGCTCACTGATGTTTCAAAGGCTAGAGTAGCAAGAGGATAGTCCTGTCTTGTAAACCTCAGATTCCTCAGCTTTTAAAGCTTTGCTGTCAGCGGAAAAAATAATAGGATATTGCTTTTCTCCTCCGTGCCTGATTCTTTACAGTGAGAAGGGAATATAGGAAATAAATAATTCTTGCTATTCTTCCTGTTTCTTAATAGGTTGTTTCTACGTTGTTAATAAACATAATTCCAGAAAACCAGATGCCACTGAATTTAACTGGGAAAGCTAAGATTGGTGGAAGAGCCTGGGTAAAGGGACCTGCAAACCAGTGCCTAAATCTTGATTCAATGTGTGAATCTCAGGTATGCTGGGGCAGCAGCTCTGGAGGCTGGGCTGGGCTGTCTTGTAATAAAATTGTGTATTGAGTAGAGGAAGGGGAAGGGAAGCAGGGGGATGACAAATTCAAAACCAGATATTAAGCAGCTGTTACTGCCAGAAATTGGTGATTAGAGGATAGGCCTGGGGGTCAGGAAAAACTCTGTTCTGATCCTGACTGATAGAGGTTCAGTCTGGTTTTGTTAGACTGTGTCTCTTCATTGTTTGACTTTATAGGTGGAAAAATACAGATGGTGTTAGAAGTTTTATTTCTAGTATAAATTCTGGAAGTTTAAATAATCTGCCCATATTTAACTGTTCACCAATATGTGGGCTTTTAAAACTTAAACTTAGTTTCATGTTGATTACACAGAAAAACCTGCAGAGATCATAATAAGATCAAAATTTCTGTTTTCCTGAATAGCTATGTTTTCTTTTTTCAGGTTATTATTAGAAATGGGGAATTACTGTGCGGAGTCTTGGACAAAGCTCACTTTGGCAGCTCTGCCTATGGCCTGGTCCACTGTTGCTATGAAATCTATGGAGGTGAAACCAGTGGGAAGGTGCTAACGTGTCTAGGACGCCTTTTTACTGCTTATCTGCAGCTCTACAGAGGGTTTACAATGGGTGAGTAATACAAGAGCAACATCAGTGTTGTAGTGAGATAAGGAACAGACATTGTTGGGCGTAATACATGCTAAAATTTCTGTAAATAAAGTTTTGCAAGGCTGTTCTTGGGTGGAATAGCTGTTTGACAACCTTTTTTCTCTCTCTTTTTTTTTCTTTTCTGATTGATACATAGCTTGCCTTCTAAGCATAAAGAGGAAATATAATCTTGAGTATGTCCATCAGTTTTCTCTTCTGTCCTGCCTAGTCAAAGTGTACACAGTCTTAAATGTCTTGTGCTGAAATCTTGTTTAGATCAAAACCTCTTGTTTTTTAGATCAAAACCTATCTTATTTTTCTTCTCTGAAAGGGAACTGTTGCATAGAAGCCAGAAAAACTGATTAAAGCAAGATGGAAGAACTTTGTGGGGTTATCTTCAGGACATGGTTTAGTAGGCATGATGGTGTTAGGTTGATGGTTGGACTTGATGATCTTGGAGGTCTTTTCCAATCTTAAAGATTCAATGATTCTATTATTAGTCAAGTCTTGCATATCTCATTCTAATGTAAATCTTTTGGTAAATGTTTGAATTCATAGCTTTGCAAACTCATACAAAAATGCACCTGGCAAGCAATAAAAATGTGACCCTTGCTGTACTCTCTCTTCTTGCATTAGTTGAAATATTTCAGATTACCACGTAGAGCTTTACAAGATGCTCTTATACTAATGAAATACTTAAAGTGTACAGCAACAGGAGGGTTTATAAATTGGCTTTTATCTGATGGCATATGATCACTTAGAATTATGTAGACACGGTCAACTGGTAGACAGCAGTAGTGAGGAACTGACAGACAGCTGTGAGCCAAGAAAAAGGGAGAAAGATCGGTTGAAGTGAGGAAGGTAATTAATTGACAATAAGACACAGAAAATAAGTCTTGAGAGGTAGGGTGCAAAAACTAGTTAGGCTACGGTAATGAGCCTGCGATCACTGGATAATTAAAAAGAGAATTGAAACTGGAGCAGGAGTCTGGAATTTGGTGAAGATGAGATGATCTGAGACTGAACAAAATGAGACTTTGGGATGAAATGAGTAAGGTTCAGCAGGAGCTAAAGTAGAAGAGACAAGGTTGAAATGACGGATACTCCAAAGGTCAGCTAATAGGAACCTGGAAGTGGATGGAAGAAAAATAAAAAAGTTTGATGTGGCTGGCACGTAACATATTTGTTTGTGTGTAGGTGCACCTTTTAGGATTTTTATAGACACTGTTGAAGTTAAGAATTCTTAAGTTAGGGAGTTGATTTTGCACCTTTAATGCTTAGTTTAGCTGTTTGACAGCCTATGCCTTCTCCCTCAAACAGCAATTCAGAATTTTTTTTTCTCTTGTCAAACTACAGGTAGCCTGTAACAGTTATTATATCTTTAATTGCAACTTTTTTTTACAGCTCTTTGCTCTCAAAGTCCCTGACACTAAATGTGGTTCCTTCCTTAATTAATTTTCAGTTTAGATCATCATGTGCTCTGTCTCTTTTCTTTAACAGGGATTGAAGATATTTTGGTTAAACCTAAAGCAGACCACAAAAGACAAAAAATCATTGAAAAGTCAAGCCAGCATGGTATTGAAGTAAGTCTGACTTGCAGAATTCCACCTCCACCCCCCCACCATTAAAAAATTTTGAAATCCTATCCTATTTAATCATGCCTGCGTAACACATTAAAAAACTCATGTCTTTCAGGCTGTTAGAGCTGCTCTTAATTTGCCAGAAACTGCATCATGTGAGGAGGTCCAAGGGAAATGGCAGGATGCCCATCTCTGCAAAGACCAGAGGGATTTTAACATGGTTGATCTGAAATTCAAGGAGGCAGTAAACAATTACAACAATGAAGTTAACAAGGTTGGCATTGAGGCATCTGTGTATACTAATCTTGTTTGGAGACTTTCTTATCAAATTAATTTCATGTTGGTGAGGGCTTCCTGACTGTTCTGGAGGCTGAAGCTTTCCATCTGTCCCTGGCATGAGGATTCACACACTGCCTTGCCAGTGCACCTCAGCCTTGTCCTTCCTGAATGAGAAGATGCTTTCAAGATGCTTTAAAAATTATGAATAGAAATGCTCGTGGTTAGTCATGCTTTCACTTTTTTAAAGCCTTCAACAGGAGTTGTTTTGGTTTATTAATAATGCTTTGGTTTTGTTCCCTTCACCCCATCACAACTCTTTAGGTTTGTATGCCACTTGGTCTCCACAGGAGCTTTCCAGAGAACAATTTGCAGTTGATGGTACAATCAGGAGCCAAAGGATCCACTGTAAATACGATGCAGGTAATGAGAGTGAGGATACCTGGCAGCTACATTTGTTGATGTCATTTGTCCTACAGTGTAAGCTGTTGAAAAGCTCTTGTGTGGATATTTAATACCAAAGCAAGATTTTTATTCTGGGCTTTGGGAGTGGAGGCCTTTGGCATGGAAAAATTTTAGAAGAATGTAGTAAAGACCTCAGTGAGTGATGGAGGAGAATCAATGTTTATTATAACCTTCTATTTTTTAATCAGTTCTCAGTACGTTAGGATTTATAGAAACAGTAGACCTTATTTTTTGAAGGTATGCTGCAGAAAATACAAACAAACTTAGTATGGGAGAAAGAACTTTTCCTGGCCTCTGTGGGAGACTGACCCCCTATTTTCTTCATCCACTACTGAGTAGAAACAACTGAATTCTGCTTTGATTTTGGTGGAGAGGGCAAGGATCCTTTTTCACTTTGCCTTTTGCGACGCAGCTGCCAGGCAGTAAACACTGTCTGAAAAGGCCATCTAAAATTCCGGCTCTGAGAGAGAATGACTGAAGGTCAAGAGAGAGGAGGGTTTGTTTTGGGCTTTTTGTTCTCTTTTTAGTGCAGTTCTGAGAGTTGGTGAGGGTAACATAGGGACCTAAAAAATATTTGATGTCTTAGTTTCATATTTATTTATATTAAAATAAACATACAGAATGAGAATGGAAATGTTGGGGATGAGTCAGGGAGCTGGAATAACTTAAAAAGACCACATGAGATCTACATGTCTTTTCTGCCCAGCAGCAGCAAGAAGATTCAATGAACATTTGGTTAAAGAACATTTAGTGAACGCTTTAATTTTTTTACCATGTTTTTCAAGAAAAATTATTGGACTTGTGTGAGGAAGAAGTTAGATGGAAAAGTGATGTTTCCTTTTTTCTCTCCCACATTTAGATTTCTTGTTTGCTGGGCCAGATTGAGTTGGAAGGTCGAAGACCCCCATTGATGGCATCTGGCAAATCACTGCCATGTTTCCAACCGTATGATTTTTCCCCTAGCTCAGGAGGATTTGTGACTGGCAGATTTCTCACTGGGATCAAACCTTCTGTAAGTTGAATACTGCTTGTGCTTATACTAAAGCTCATCTAGATCTTGGTATTTTAATACAGAGCGTTTGTGATTTATAGATAAGTCAACTTTATTCATACTATTTTCATATGTAGCTTTTAAGAAGGGGCATAAATTGCCATTCTCAGTGTACTTCTCAGCAGAATGCTGATGAGATTGTGCTTATGTTTAGGAATTCTTCTTTCACTGCATGGCTGGCAGGGAAGGTCTTGTGGATACAGCTGTCAAAACCAGCCGTTCTGGGTACCTACAAAGGTAAGAGGCTTGTTTTAGAATTTCAGCCTTTAAAAGGTACTTTTTTTTTTTTTTTTTCCTTAAGTACAGTGCTATACACTGGAAGAAGCACCTGTATTGCTTAGATTTAACTTCAATGGACTTGCTTTTTAGAAAAGTGCTTGCTGTCTTGAGTGTTGAGTGTTTATTCTAAAGCTGACTTTCTAGAGGACTAGATCAAGTCGAACTGTATCATCTCCAACTTACCTGGCACACAGCAGCAGCAACTTTTCCTTTGGGATAAATATTTTTCCTAGTACAAATAAAGATGTACAAATTCCAGGCAAGTCTAGTTTTTCTTGGCCACATTGTGTGACCCTTGTCTTTATTCAAGCAACACCTCTAGAATATAGAAGAAGATGGAACTTTTTAATTGTTTCAGGGTGTAGTGAGGGGTTCTAAAGGCCCACTTCTTTTAGACAACTGTTTAAGCTTGACAGCAGAAATAGGGAGTAGTTTGCTCTTTAATTTTGAGTCACTTCAGTCTTAGGAAACTGGAGAGGGCAACATGCAGAAAGCTTTGCAATATCATTAGACGTTTCACCTGTGTGTCTTGTCTGTATGATTTTTGGCTTACAGGATTCCTGATCAACCCTCAAGTGCACTTAACATACTAATAAAAACAGTATTTTTCATGTCAGACTTATATTGTCCTTCTTGCTTTGTAGCCTCTTAACAGCACTTTTCTTTTTCCTTTTCTCTTTGGAACAGGTGTATCATAAAACATTTGGAAGGACTGGTAGTTCAGTATGACCTGACTGTACGAGATAGCGATGGCAGTGTGGTGCAGTTTCTGTATGGAGAAGATGGGCTTGATATCCCTAAAACTCAGTTCTTACAGCCTGAGCAGTTTCCTTTCATCGCAGAAAACTATGAGGTAGAACACCCAAATCTTAAGTGTTTGTATGGGGTGAAGGGGAAGACTGAAATGCATGGTTAAACATCTGGCATATCTGTTAGGGATCTAGTGGCATAGTTGTTTCTCTCAGTCACTCTCAGACTAACCTACATCTGTATTTGCCATTATATTCAAAATATGAAAGTGAATTTTAATTCTATGGCAGGATTTAAACAGTCTCAATTTCAACAAAGCACCGAGCATTCTCCCTTTTGGCTTCTATTTTAACTCTGCAGTTGGATTCAACACAGGTTACTGTTCAGTTTTTCAAGTTTGATAACTTCTTTTTACCAGTATCAAAACTGGTTATTTAAAGACTGGTGCTAGTCACATAAAGATAGAAGGAATTTAATCTCAACTGGGTTGAAAATGAATTTTGAAAGTTGTTTTACAACAGCTGAGTATTTTGAGAGGCAGCAGATGACCTTTTCAATTTGCTTTGCCTTTTCTGCTACAGTGAGCATAGAGAGAAGAATAATCATACAGATAACTTTCTTACAGGTAATTCAGAAGACAAACCATCTGGACGAAGCTTTAGCAAGGATGGAGTCTCACCAAGCTAACCGGCAATTCAAAGCCATCAAAAAGTGGCGAGCCAGGCACCAAAACTCTGTGCAAAGAGAGGGAGGTTTCCTGATGTTTTCCCAAAAGAAAATGGCAAGTGTAAAAGCACAGATTCCAGGAGGAGAATTGAAAAATGGAAGAGATCCTGCTACTTTACAGGTAAAACAGAAGCAGTTGAATTAACTGAGCCCTTTTAAGTTGCAGAATTCAGTATGCCTTTTTTTTTTTTTATGGGTTTTTATGTCCAAAAGTGTTTCACAGTCTACTTATACAAGTTACCTCTTGAAGGAATCGTATGTCAGCTGTGTGATTGATAAAGCTGAGGTTTATTTATTGAAGTCTGTGCACCTTAGTACTAGGGCAGAGGCAAAAAACTCTAAGGTCAAACTGGTTTTAGAAAATAGCCCATGTTTGTGGGTGATTTTGAGGGATTGTTTTTGTATGTTTGTTTGGTGGTGGGTTGTTTCATTTTTTTTTCATGTACACAGAGTAGATCTCTCTTGACTGGACAGATACCTGCTAGCTAGATGAAAGTGTCTTTAAATACAAAGATATGAGGGCTAAGCCAACCTAGCCAACCAAGCTAATGTTTCAAAAAAGTACTCTTGCTTAAGCCTCCTGTACATTAGGGCACTAATCTATATGTTGTGGCTTCTAATGAAGATTGTATGGACACAGTCCAAACAGGTGCTGCTTCACAGCCTTGCTTTCACAAGGAATTTACCTTGGTAGAACGTGGATTGGTAGCATGAAACTCCAAGCTGAAGGTGTTGAGATACATAACTCTGTAAGCTTGTCTGCAAATGTTTTGCCTAATCACTGATTCATTTATTCAGCTATGCTAAATTAGTGTTGCTATTGGCACTTTTGATAACGTCCAAAACAATTTGGTCTGGGGATTTATTCAGTGTCTCTTTTTTTTTTTTTTTTTTCTCTTTTGGTAAAGAGGTAGCTGTAGATACATGTTTATCTCTGTCTCAGTATGTTATAAAGCTCAGTGGACAGACTTCCATGTCACAAGACAATTCTTCCTTCATAGAACAGCAAGGCATGTAAAAGATAGGCTTAGCTAATTTTTTGTATTGATTTTCTTTTTTTAAGTAGATGTTAATTTTTTCCTTTATTAAATGCAACGTTGGAACATTACTTGAAAGACTAGCAAGCTGAAGAATAGAAATAAAACCAATTAGCCTGCATAAGATGCAAGCTGTCTTTAAGGTTTCTACTCAGCTATTGGGGTTGAATATTGAAGACTGAAAATTGGAGAAGCTCCTTTGTCAGGCCAGCTTTACACAGGCAAGGTGATCGTCAGTGAGAAGTAAAGATTTAAGAATGGTGAGGGGGTTCACTGTCAAGTTAAAATAATTCATAGAGGGCTGTATTTCCCTGGTTTCTGGGGTACTTACTATGGTGTGTTACTACAGATAAGTGGTGATTTCAAGCTTGTAAAGAACCTTGAAATCATTTGGGATCAAAAGCGTAAGATCAGGAAATGGAGAATGCTGTACTTACAGCTGAGTTGTTTGCTGTGTGTTACGTACACCCTTAAGCAGGTGATCTCCTCCTCCTTCTCTACTGCTTGATTGCTCTGTTATTTAGTTTCGGTTTTACTGCGGATAAACCAGTCTGCTTAAAAATCCCATCTTATTTTCAGCTATTGAAGATGTGGTATGAGCTAGATGAGAAGAAACGAAGAAAGTATCTGAAGAAGACAAATAAGTGTCCTGACCCAAGCCTTGGTGTTTGGCGGCCAGATACGTATTTTGCGTCTGTTTCAGAAACGTTTGAAAATGGAGTTGAAAATTACATCAACAAATGGGAATCTGAGAACAGACAAAGTTATATGTGCCCAACGCTTTCTTCTGATAGGTAGTAACTTCTCTGTCTTTACTTCCTTGCACTGAGACAAAAAAAAAAAAAATAATCTACTTTTGATCTATGTCTGGATTGAAATGGCTAAAGATGAAAAGTTTTTATTAACTTCTGTTTTTTGTTGTGACCTTTGTGAAGCAAAGTAGTGGGTTTCAGAAGGGTTCTTGAAACCTGTGTGCTTAGTGTGCAGTGGAGAGGCTCTGGTTATCTGTTTCTTCCAAACCTGAGTTTTCCTCTTGTTTCCTGTCTTCAGATTAAAGGATTTGTTGTATTTGAAGTGGCAGAGATCTCTCTGTGACCCAGGAGAAGCTGTGGGTCTTCTGGCAGCTCAGAGTATTGGCGAACCTTCCACACAGATGACTTTGAACACCTTCCACTTTGCTGGCAGAGGTGAAATGAATGTCACATTGGGTATTCCAAGGTGAGAAAATCGTGTTCTCAGTGGGTCCTTTGCCATTTTTGGCACTTATATAACAGTGCTTAATCTCACTGGCAGGTGTACTTGAGAGCAAATTATCTTTCAGTTTAATTGTAAATTGTGCCTGTTCAGAACTATTTTAACGTTTTACAATTTTAGGGATGTTTTGGTTCATTTTTCCAGATATAAAATATCTGTGAAGGCTCTTTACTCTTATCTGATGTATGGCAAGTGGCTTATTTGTTTCTGTATTTTATTCAGTACAGTATAAGCCTAAAGAAATGATGCTTGGTGGGTTTACCCTCTGATGACCTCTTCTTCCTCCTGCTAACTTTTAAACCTGTTTATTCATACACTTAATTTCAATGCTACTGTGAAATCTGGCGTGTTTAGTGTGATTGTCACCTATGTAGAAAGAGACACGTTTTATACCAGCCAGGTTTCCCCTGGCTCTTTGGCATGGTGACAGTGACTTTATCAGCACACACGTGTTTACCAGCCAGTTGTTGGCTTGTTCTGAAGAACGTGGATGCTGATCCTGGCCTCCTGCACGGTTGTGGTGCCCTAGGTAGGAGATGATTGTGTTAAGAGAAGCAGGGGAGGGGAAGAACGTGTGAGGAGCATACATCATGCATGTGTAGGAAACAGGCTTCATTAGTTCTTCTGTTCTTGGAACAGCGTATTAGCATCTCTAGTCTCTTCCGGTAATTGGGATGATGATCTAATTGAGGCAGTGGAGCTACTGTTGTGCTGTGCCTGATGAGGAACCAGAAAAGTGAAAAGGAGCAGTGCAATGGTAACCACGGCTCTTGATCCATATGGCTTTGGTAGAACTGGCAGTGGCTGCATGCTGCCTAATTAAATGAACTAGATATTTATTTGGTTGCATAGTGTTTTTATCACTTAATTTGAAAGATCATTCTTTATTTAAAGGTTACGGGAAATACTGATGGTGGCAAGTGCAAATATTAAAACACCAACAATGAGTGTTCCTGTGTTGAATACCAAGAAAGCTCTCAAGAAGGTCAAACAGCTTAAGAAACAGCTTACGAGAGTGTGCTTAGCTGAGGTGAGCCACCTACTCGGTGTATCCTGTGAGAGTCAGAAGAAAAGTCTGATACAAGTGGCTGTGCTCAGTAAAAGTGAAACGTGTGGCTCTGTAGAGACTCGATATGCTGAAGTCTGACATATTCTATGCTCCCTCTCTTCCTCACATTGCAGTCTCTCTTGTGCTCTGCTGCGTGCCCTACCCTCTTCCCTCCTGCTTTTTCAAGTTGAAACTCAGCTCTGTGCTGAAATGCTGTCATGCTCAATGAACATGGGTCAGTAAAATGAAGCTGTTGGCCCACTAAGTGTGGCCTTTTGTGAGGGAGTTGGGTGGTAGGTGAGGTCTCTCCCAGTATTGTCCAAGTTAATTGTTGGGAGGAATTTAAGCCAGAAGAGTGCAGTAAGGTAGAGTCTTTTTGCCCAGGAGCTGCCACAAAGCTTCCAGAAAAGTTTGTCAGTTAGTCTTGTGTAATTCCAGTCTCGTACAGAAAGCATTGCAGTTGCAAGAAGTAAATGAAGTATCTTCATCAAAGGAGTAACATTCCAACTTGGGGCTTTTGTAGGTCTTGCAGAAAATTGAGATAGAGGAATCCTTGCGTGTGAAGTGCAAGCAGAACAAACATCGCCTCTACAAAATCAAATTCCATTTCTTGCCCCATGAATATTACCGAGAGGAGAAGTGTGTGAAACCCAGGGAGATCTTACACTTCGTGGAAACAAGGTGAGTTTGCTTTCAGATACTTCAGTATTTGCTCTTCTTTTGCCTTTCCACGGGCTCTGAGGGTCACTGGATGTTGTTTATTACTGCTGCTGTGGCTTTCAGAGCAACGGCTTCCTGCAGATGTGCTTGCAGAAGCCTCTGTGCAGTTGCTTGTAAAGTCTTGAATAAAACTGTTAATCTGTGGCGTGGTGACGGTGCAGAATTGTATGGAGGCAGATCTTACACGTGTCTCTGATAGAGAAGAACCATACAAGCAACATCTCATTCCTTTAATGCGTAAGCATTTATTACCAGCAAAAATGTTTTGATTACTTTAGGTATCCTTTGATGCTCTCATTGAATAGAAATAATTTTTTTAAAAATTGTTTTTAAAAAATAAATAAATCAGAAAAATGCTGGCTTTTTTTTTTTCCCCTTTCTTTTTTTTCTCTTGCTTTCTTCTGGCTAAATTTGGGTAGTTAAAAGTAGAACATCTAGTGATGAGGGTCTATTGAAAGCTATTTTTGTTTTGCAAAAGGGCTTCGTTGATTTCTTCCTCCTTCAGGCCACATGAGTTCAAGCTGAGTTAGTTTATTTAACAATTTTGCATGTGCTCCTTAGTTTAAAAAAGAGAAAAGTGCAGTAGTAAACCACCTCTTCTGAAGGTAAATTTGATGTGCAGATTTTATGTCCACATGAGCTTATAATTTTAAGCTTTGGATGCATGGCTACATCTGTGATTGTAAAAGAGATTGTATCAACCCTTCGGTCCCTAAAGGAAAGGGCAAAGGACAAGAAGAAAAATTATTTGCCTTATCCTAGAAGTACTTTTGCATCCACCAGAGAATATGTCCTGTCATGAGTTGACTGGCTTCTTGAACAAAATAAATTAATTTTCTGACAACTTGAATTTGACTGTGGTACTGCTGAGCTTTGACATTCTGGGTTGCTGCTGCTTTCAGGTTTTTTAAAATTCTTCTAGAAGCAATTAAAAGGAAGAGTGCAAAGATGGCATCTTTTACTGAAGTCAGTGCCCGGAAGGCAACTCGGAAAGATTTAGATGGTGACCAAGACAAGGTAAAGAAAAAGATTACCTGAAAAATACCTCACTTTTTAAACTTGTTTTTGAAAAGCAGAATTTGGAAAAGCATAGCTTGTTTCAATGAGAACACAAAACGTGTGAATACTAAATGACTTCTTAAATATTTGCTTTATGCATAAACTGTCTTTACATTCTCATAAAATTAACAAGGAAATTAAAGTTACTGTATGTTAAATCCTATTTCGTTTAAGACTGTACTCTGAAAATGCCTGTTTTTTTCGGTTTCTGTGAGATAAAAGCATATTATTCTCTGTTTGCTCCTAGATGAATTTCCTGTTATAGCAGTGGTTGTCAAAACTTTGGGGAAGATCCTTTTTTCATTGAAAGGCTTTTGCATGTTCTAAATGTCATATAAGCAGACTGACAGCTTATCTATTTTGTAGGCATTAATCTTGTTTAAAGTTAAAGTTATCATGGGTGTAAGTTCATTATTTCTTTGTAGTAGCGGGCTTACAGAAACTAATTTGTCTTTAAATGTAGAACATGGAACGAGTGATTGTTACGTTCCAAATTTTTGGCTAAAGCCTGTTGATGCTTCCTAGCAGTCAGCCTGATTATCTGGTCTGTCATGGATTTGTAGACACAGAATAATCAGGACATTGCAGCAGAGGAAGAAGAGAACATTGTTGATGCAGAAGCTGATGAAGGCGATGGAGATGCTACAGAAGCAAAACGAAAGAAAAACCAAGAAGAAGAGGTAATGATTTCATAGCTGCGCAGCACTGCACTTCAATTCCCAATTTCCTCTGCTTCTAAAGCTGAAAGGGGATGGGAAAGCCTCTGTTTGTGCTGATCACTTTTGATTTGGATGGGGAGAAATCTACAGCAAATGTGAGCTGGGATTTGGGGTGACCATGGTCATCAGAGTTGATCCCAGTCACTGCTGTCCTTTAAGAGTAATAGAGAACCGTGCAAGTTAGAGATGGAAGAGACCTCCTGGGTTTTTTCGAAGCCATGTTCTTTGACCATTGGGTAGGTGTCTCTGGCAGTCAGGTTGTGCTGTAGTTCACTTTACCTTTTCCTAATTTCATGCCTTTAGTTGTTTTTAAAACTTCACTGTAGTTCTTAAATACTCTCCGTAGCTCTGCATGTGTTTCCATGTTCACTACTTCAAAATTCCTGCTTAAAAAGATGGATTTCTGTAATTTCAGCAAGAAGGCAAAGTAATTTAAAATCCTGAGGGAATCTGTTAATCAGAGTTAGATTATGGGAAGAGCCATATATGATACAGTGGAATTGTATTTTCTTTGTGTCATAGGCAAGATACTTGCAACTCAGCTGTCAAGAATATTCGTGAATAAAACAGCTTCGTGGTGCACTTTGTTTCTGTACATGTTCTGGCTCAGATAAGAATAATTTCTTTGTAGGTTGATTATGAGAGTGAAGAAGAAAATGAAGAAGAAAACGTTGATGAGAATCTAGGAGATGAA
This sequence comes from Tetrax tetrax, assembly GCA_009806455.1. NCBI lineage: Eukaryota > Metazoa > Chordata > Aves > Otidiformes > Otididae > Tetrax > Tetrax tetrax. The sequence continues at coordinate 264,844 of WHYT01016316.1, forward strand.
GAGGCTGACTCGGACAAAGACGAAAGGACTCCCGGTGTTGAAGAAGATCAGAATGGAGCAGATGGGGATAATTCTCAACATCTTTCCTTTATGTCTCAGACTAAAAAAGAGAAAGATCGATTACTTCAGTCAGTTGAGCTGCGAGTAAATGCTGTTCTGGACAGCCACCCATCAATACAAGATTACATGTTTGACACTGAAAATGAACTTTGGTGTGAGGTAAGGTGGTAGCACCTGGAAACACCTGCATGTGCTTGCGCGGTGGTTGCATGTAGCTCCCATAACAAATGGATCTTTTCAATGGCATGATGCTGTTTTGTCTCAGGATTCCTAAATTAATACAGAAAAGCAGCAGTGTAAATATACTTCTTGATAGAATTTTTAGTAACCTGTAACTTTCAGAATGCCTGATTAAACTTGTTTTTAAAAAACAGGTTTTTGAGAGGTTTATTGGGGTTTAATCTTTAAATATTTGATGCACCACTGTGTAGCTCTTTATTAACAAAAGTGATGACTGGACTGTTGAAAAAGTCTAAGCATCTTAAAAAACCAAGCAAACAGAAAACCCCAACAAACACATACCCCACCCCCTAAAAAAACCCCACCCAAAACCCGACAGTCAGTTGTTCAGAGATCTTGAAAGCAGTGTGGAGGAATGGTCCCGGGATTGGTGTTCTTATGAGCATCATTCAGCTGTAATTCTAGAGAGGCATTTATGTTCCAAAATACACAACTAGGGTAATTCAAGATGTAGGCTTGAAAGAGTAGGCTGGTTATTGAGCCCAATGTTCAGGCTTTTTTACAGAACAACACTACATGGTTTTGTTGGGTTTTTTTTTCCTCTTAGGTTTCCTTGACGCTTCCATTGATGAAGGTGTACTTTGATCTCTCCTCCTTGCTTGCCTCCCTTGCACGAAGCACAGTCATTCATGAAGTGAAGGGAATCACACGATGCTTGTTGAATGAAAGTACCAATAAGCACGGAGAGAAGGAACTCGTTTTGCATACCGAAGGGATAAACTTTGCAGAGCTGTTTAGATACTCTGATGTACGTAATCTATTTATAATCCTGAACTTGAACAATCTTTTGTATTCTAGGGAGGTTTTGATGCCATGGATGGCACTTGGTGGATGATGGGTGCCATTTAAATTTAGCAGAGGTGATGCATCGCCTTTTTAGCTCTTAAATTCTCCTCCTCTTCCTTTTTACCCCCAGATGTCTTCAGAGCTCAGCACCGCCTTTTCTCAAGGGCAGCTTGCAAATCCGTTTTTGTGCAGCAGCCCCGTGTCTAATGACAGATAATTTCAGACCGTGCTTGTTCTTGTCTCTCTAAATGTTACTTGAGGGAGTTCTTCCACCTAAATGAATTGCAGTGCTTGGAGATGAATCGTTCTGTTATGCCATCTAGCCTGTAACTCTACAAACACAGGATTGGTTTATGCTACATCTTCTTTACTGCTTTTGCTACAAGTTCTGACTGGCTGAGACGGACTGGGCATTCCATTATCTTAATGTTCTTCTGCTGCTTGGGCTGGTTTGTTTATTTGTTTATTTGCTTTTTCTAATTTCGGATCATTTTCTCATGTGGTGAGTTTTGATTCCAGTAGTCTCATTCATGTATAAAAGGCTGTGCTCACTAGCTTAAACATAAATCCCCAGTCATTTTTGTTTATATTTGACTCTGAGCTGCTGCCTAGTTGTTCTGCAACTGTTGGTGCTGCTTAAGCTAATGAAAAATTTAGGAAAAAAACCCTACCTTAGCTTAGCTTAAGTTATTTGGAAATACAGAGTAACTGCTGTCCTAACTTGCATCTGTGTTTTTTTTTGCTTTCAGATTTTGGACCTGAACAGGCTTTACTCCAATGATATTCATGCCATGGCTAAGAACTACGGTATTGAGTCTGCCCTGAGGGTGATTATAAAGGAAATAAAAGATGTATTTGCTGTGTATGGTAAGATTTCTTCGTATTTTTAAAGATAGTCTTTATTATCATCAAGATGGGAAAACCTAGCCACAGTACTTTCAAAGTTAGGTCTTTGCATGATCCTTTCATTTGTGTGTGCATTTTTAAGTTGCACTTTTTCATGATTTTAATCATTATAGTGCTTTATACGAAGACTTCATTAGGTAATTATTAGGTTCCATTTAATCAGAAGAAAATTCACTAGATAAGCTTGAATTTATCCCCCCTTCACAGAGCTTTTCTATTGTGGTATGTTTATTTTTGGCAAGCTGGAAGGTTCAGATGAATTAACCATTAACGTCTGAGGACCTTAACGATGTTAGGCTTGTGTAGTGGCCCTGAGAATAGGATTAATCTTGCCTCATTGTAGCTTTTTAATTATGGGAGTCTAAGCTCCCTTTATAGTGGAGTTTTTATCTTTCCTAAATAGCTGCAGTGTATTGTCTGAACGTTCTCTCTGCATAGATCATTCAGAGTCCAGGTAACTAGTTTACAGGAGATGCCTGCCTTCACAGGCTGCTAAGGTTAGGCCTGTTGAAGTTGCCTTAAGCGAGCTAAGTCTTGCTATGAATTAAACTATTGAAAAGAGGGGGAAGATTAATACAGGGGGAATTTTAGCAACCAGTTAGACCAAACAAATTTGGCAGCTGGCAGCCCAGAATGGTCTGACCTTCAGGTTGCTCAAGAGCTGCTAGGTACATGTTGACAGAGCTGTTAATGATCCCCCACCACGTCGACTCCACAAGTGTTATTTAAAAATAAGTGCTGTTTCTTTTTAAACTAAACGGGGTTTTCTGTGGGTGCTGAACATCATGCACAGAAAATATCAGAACTTTTCTGACTCCAGTGCCTTGCTAATGCAGCGGGTGAGCGGCCAGAGCTCTGTCCCATCACAGATGAATGGATGTGTGATCTCCTTCTGCGTAAACAAAGATGATACAGACCTAAACTGATTTTATGTCAAGAAACTCGACCGCCTTAGAGCACAGAGATGTTCTCCGCATTGACTAGACTCAGGGGGTTTAATTTAGACCTGATGTACTTATAAAAGTACCTTAGCCCCTGAATGCTCTGATGATTGCTCCTTCTTATGTTCTTAGGCATTGTGGTAGACCCTCGGCACCTTTCACTTGTGGCAGATTACATGTGTTTTGAAGGATTTTACAAACCGCTGAATCGTTTTGGAATCCAGTCCAACTCCTCCCCTCTGCAACAGATGACATTTGAAACCAGCTACAAGTTCTTGAAGGAGGCAACAATGATGGGTTAAAGGCTTAGTTTGAACTATATTGCTGCAGGATTTCACATATGCTTTGTTTTCATCGTAACTTTCTGCTATTTTGAGTAATGCATAATTGCATTAGAAAAAAATGCCAGAGGCTAAAATGTTAATTAAGCCCTTGCCTAGGAAAATGTTCCAGATGTTTTTAGTAAAATTCTGTCAGCTTAAATGAAGTCAGCTCCCACATGTAATTTGTGGGGTCTGTGACTCCTTTCTTTAAGAATTAGATAGGCATTTTTATAACAAACCTGAAGATTGTTAAGATTTGTTACTGCAAAGCATTTTAAAGGACTACTACATCTGCCTTTTCCATCTGTACCATTAAAATTGTCTTCTCTGCTTTGTTTTCATGTCTCTATTATAACTCTCATATTTTCATTGCTTCTCTAACCTCGCTATTCAGAATTTTATCGTGAGAACAGTCCTGGTTGGTACTTTGATTCTGTTTTTCCTCTGCTTTGTAGTACTTTACTATCTTTTGCTTTTTTTTTTTGCACTGAATTCAGTTTTGTTAATGCTGGTTTATACCTTTTCTGGGAAGGTAATTCAGGTTTTAGCAGTTACAATTTACTTAAAATACATCTGAAAATCAGAAGGGAAAAGTGTGAACCTAGAGTGAAATTGAATAGAAGAGTGGAATTGTGCACAGCTAATGGAAGAAGTGCTCTTAGAGTGCAGGTCTGACCCAGCAGAGTGCTCCCCCCGTCCTCTCTGTGACAGAAAATTCAGTACATGTGGCTCAGTAGCATAAAGATAAAGATGACCCAAACTTATCAAAAATTTAACAATTTTATTTCCAGTCTTCCAACTGCTCTCATGACAAAATTCCAGCTTGCTGTAGTTAGGATGAATGAAAAACAGCCTGGATGCTTATAAAAACAGTGTAAGCAAACCAGTCCTAGCCAGACATGTCATCTGGAGAGCTTCCAAATTTCTGGGACACTATTTCGCTACAGTGAGTAACTACAAAATCAAAGGAATTCATGGAATGTCTCTCCAGTTAAAATTTCTCTCTGTATCCAGCCAGAAGGATTTAAAATGCACATCAAAAGGATTCACTCTAACAAAGGAAAAAGGCAGCGACAGAAAGGGAATCTTTTTGGTTTTGCCTCACTGCTGTATTTTTTTTAGCAACCTGTTTAATCAGCAAAATGTGTTCAGTGGAAGGTCAAATCTGTGTTCTCTTCAAATTCAGAACATGATGTCTTTTTATGCTGAAGAGGGAGAGTTTTTAGTAATGTGTGGCCTGATTCCCTGCTTGCACAAAAAGATTGGGAAGAGATGATAGTTGTTGTGGGAGGGGTAGGAAGAGTTTTGGACTCCTGCTCTCAGCAATCCAAGTTCAATCTGAACAGTAGATGGCAGTGCCTTTCTGAAACTCCGGGAGCTGAACCAGAGGACTTCTTGCATGTAAATCAAAATGCTTTCTTTTCAGCACTGACCTGTGAGAAGCCTTTGGAAACATCTTAATGTGATTTTGTTTGAATTCTGTTACAGGTGCCCACGATGAACTGCGATCCCCTTCTGCATGCCTAGTGGTTGGAAAAGTTGTGAAAGGAGGGACTGGTTTGTTTGACCTCAAACAACCCCTTACATAGTGTTTTGGCCAGAACTTGAAGGATTCTGATGGAAATGTTCATCGTAAGAGATACGTATGCTCTACAGCTATGCAACAGGGGCACGTGCTGCGTCCCCAGGCATCTTCCCTGTGCCAATGGGTTTGTTAAATCACATACCTGATGAGCCTAATCTATTTAATGAGAATCTCTGCACCTATAGGAGCTATCATTTGATCCAAATAAACATTTATTTACTCTTCATTCATGCAAAAAATGAGATATGGTTTACATAGAAAAGAATAACCATCTGGGTCTCAAACAGGCTGTGCAACAGCTCTGGCAGATGGGAGTCAAAGCCGAATCTGTGCTGTCTAATTTTTGTGTGGCAGAATCCCATCTGGATGGGTAGTGCCAGTTGCCACGTGGTTGCTACCTGACAAATTTCCAGTATTGGGAATAGCACTGGGACTCACGGGTGTCACTGGGCAGTGCTGTGCTGGAGCTTCAATATTGTATTGAAGCGTCTGTGCTTGAGGCATATCCTCTTCTTTTGCTGTGCTTGTCTACTTGTACTTACAAGCTTTAGAGGATGCATTTTCCTATTCTCTTACTTCATCTATGAAGAATGATGTGTCTGTGACACAATGGTTAAATTCTGTTGTTTGCCAAAGACCCAAATTCAGAGTTTTCGTGGTTTCTGTAGGCAATCTCCAGTGCCTACTCTTACGACTTCTTTGTATGGAACAGATCTCTGCATAGTGAGAAACCTAATATGTGATAAAGATTTATTCCTTACATGGCAACGTGAGCTGCTGTAATGGTAACTTCACAAAAGACAACTGTAAGAATTACAAAACAAGATTTAAAAAACTTTTTGCTTGAATATTCTGTATCAAAGAAGATATTTAATAAAGGACATTGTGAAGAAATCTTCTGAAGGCCCTCTTATGTGGCTGTTTTACTGAGGGGAATTCTGTCCTGTGACCAACGACCATCGCTTTGAGTCTGATGGCCGTTAACAATCGCGTAGCCGAGAGCTGTTACCTACTCTTCAGAAATGAGACTTTGTTGTTTATACATTTGATTTTAATCAGAACGCAATGCGCGCAAGTAACTTAAATTCTTTGGAGTTTGCTCACTACCACATAGGCAGGCGAGTTTTCTAACAGACTTCAACCCCTCGTCATCCTCAGCGGTTCCCCCGAGCTCGTGAAAAGTGCCAGAGCTTCCGTAGCCAGCTGAGGAACTCCTGCTTCCAGCGGAGCTGCGTTAACGGGGATCAGACCAGGTAGTGGGCGACGTTGGCTTGGGATTGTGGAGGAGCCTCTGTGGAGTATCTTTATGGACTCCATTTTGCCTCAGCCCCTTAAAACTGTCAAATGTACCGCAAATGGTGCTGAAGCTTGACAAATGCATTAGCCTGGTAGCTCTTCAGTTTCACTTTGCGATCTTTGTAAAAGATTTCCTTGTGTCTTTCTCCAGTCTTAACACCTGCTATGTATTTCTCAAAACCATGTCATTCTATGAACAACTGGGAAAGAATTGGTTGGATACAGTTTTGCAAATGGTGAGATGGGAAAGAACAGATGTAGTAACCAAAAGACTTTTAATTTCAGGCCACAGTCTGTACCGTTACAGACCATTTGCTGAGAAAGATCCCTAACAGGTATTCTGAGTCTTGCAGTGAAGAGCGTCTATGCCACGTTTTCTGTCTGGAGACGCAGCATCCTTTAGTTCTCCGAAGAGTTTGACCGCAATAACTCATTCATCCAAGTGTTCATATCACTTCTCTGTGAAGCTTCAGAGGTCGCTTTGGTTGTGTTGTGGTAATGCATTGTCCTCATGGTTATGGAGGCAGGAAATACAGGAAGAAGAACTGCATGGTGGTGGGGCCGCAGTGGGCCAACGTGCTTTGGAGGGGCAAAGGGGGCGGATGCTAAATGAGCAGGGCAGGAAAGCGCCTATAAATATTACATGGTCTCATTTTGAAAAAAAAAACCTACTGAAGTGACTGTGCTTTACGCCGTGTTGTGTGTCAAATTGCTGTTTCTTGCTCCCTGCAGAATCGGCTGTGCAGGAAATGGTGATGCATTCAAGAGGTGCTTAGTCAGGCCTGCTCCCAGGTTATTGAATACTGATGATTCTTTAAATACAGCCGTTTGGAAAATGCGCTCTGGCTGTGGCAGGGTGAGCCAACCTCCTCGTTCAGCTTTGAGTTGCCTTTAAAATTTAGGCATGAGCCAGTATCCGGAAAACTATTCTGATCTGTACGGAAAGAACCGTAGGAAAACCCCTAACATTACAATTCAGATCTTACCTAATGTCTGCCCAGGAAAATGGGGGAGGTGGCTGTTTGCGTTACGGGTAAAAGAGAGAGGAGAGAGTACGGCAGGGCCTCGGGTGCAAGTCTGTCTCCAGGGCTGGAGAGCTGTGTGTGTTTTGGTGTGTGAATGCATTCAGTTTACCCTGTGATTCCGCATGCTCCGTGGCCACAAGAAAGGCAGCGGAGGGAGCAATTACTCTTAATCCACAGGGTGAGCAGGTTGGCTAGGGAAGCACCTAAACTGCCCTTGCTGAGATGGGAGGAGTTTAGATTGGCTGAAAATATGCACACACGCAGAAAATAGAGGTAGAAGAAACGTCCTGCTTCCTGTGGTGAGAAGACTTCTGTTTCTTTTCACGCAACGTGCAGCTCTATGCAGCTAGGTCTTCTAGGTTTTAAAGTTTCTTGCTCCTTGCAGTCTCTGTACAGTACTTTTTGAGGAAGTACGAGCTGCCTACCCTCAAACACAGTCTGGGAGAAAGCTGCAATAATGGATGGGTCTCTTGCTGTTTTGCCATTACATAAAATGGACAGATGAAGTCAGTTTTGGCATGAAGGACCCCAAAGAGCTGATGTGATTTCATAGAGGGGAGGATCTCGTGATGAAAGGCCAGAAGAATGGGCTAGAAAGCCCCTTGGGAGCGTGAGAATCGAGCTTTGCAAATATTTAAGTAAGATGGGAATTCATAACTCTGACTTCCTTTTTCTTCTGTCTCCAAATATTTTACTGCTCTGAATCAGAATTCAGTGTGATTTTTTGCTGCTGAGGAAACCTCCTGGTTCTCCTTGGTGGCAGATTGAGCTCAGAAGTGATGAAGAAAAACATCAGATGGCACTGTGAACTCTTCATGCTGTCTTTGCCTGTTTTCTGCAGGATCACTTTGCATGCATGCTATTTACACATCTTTCTTCAAATATCTTTGACATGACTTTGACAGTTACCAGAAATAATGCAAAACTAATACTGAACAGTCAAATCTTGCAGTGCTTTCCTCCTGTTTGTGTGTGTGTGCTGCATTTCCATTTGCAGGCGATTTAGAAGTCAGATGCGGAGCTGGCATTGGCCAGGCTTTTAATGCTTCTTCCCTGGGAAGCATCTCTTCTCTTAACTGTCTGCTGCACCGTAGGGTGCCAAGATACCCAGCAAAAACGTGAGAGAAATGAGAAGAGAAAAGGTAGCTTCCGAAATTTATTGCTTTCGATGTGTTATCTCCACTAATAATAGCAAATGATCTGTCTGGAAAGGTCAAGGTTATAAATTTGACTAAAAGTGACTAACCAGCAACGGGCTGGTTAGCATATGCAGATACGAAAGGTGGGGGAAGAGGCTTTTTTAAAGCTGGACTAGAAGAACTTAGAGTTATTCAGCCAGAAAGGGAGGCAGTGATCCTCATCTTCTGGTCACGCATGCTTTGGCAAGCAGGGCATGTATTGTGGGTTTTATCCTGCTTGTACGGTACAAAACACCCACTGGCTGATCCAGATTTGTTACCGGTAAGAAAGGGGATAACAAATCTTTTCAGAATGTTGGTAACAGTGAAGCAGCTTGTATTTGCACAGCAGCTGGAAAGCAAGCTATGTTCAAGCTTAAGAAATCGTTACAGAAGGCTTGTTCTTGTCAGTAAATGTTAAAAAAAAATTCCTAAGTCGTGCAATGAGAATGGATAAAAATAGGAATTAGTTCTTCTTTCATCTCAAAAGCAAAGCCAAATATTAGAAGACAGGGAGCAGAAAAGTTTGTTTTACCAGATCCTTGGTTCCCATGTTGTTGTGCTTGTGTAGGTCAGTAACCAAGCAGTGGCAACAACACAGCTGAAAGAGATCTTTAATCATTCGGAGCTTTCCGGGACAAACCACTTGAAGCTTGCCAGTAAGTACTGAAATCTGGAAGCTACCTCATCTGCTGAGGAGTTTGCCAAGGGACACTTCACAGAAGGTCAGATTGTGGAGACCGGACCATGATCCTGGGTCTGGCTGACAGCAGGCGGATCAAGCCAACGCAAAAACCTTTCTCTGGGGTTAGGTCAGACAGGAGAACTTGTGAACATCACCCATAAGGGTTGAGATCCAAAACGTGTTCTGTAGGTGTCTTATCCCTGTGGAGGCTGGGGTCTGTAGGTGTGAAGGCAACTGCTGTGATGAGAAGATTTATCTCCTGCAGCTTGCTGCGTGGCAACCTGCTCACTCAGCCAGAAGGGAACAGTGGAAACTTTGTGCGTCTTCATTCCCTGCTTTTCCTTGCAGTTTACGTAGCATGCTGAGCAGCACAGATGATGCTTCGCCCCGAAGACACCTGAGTTTGGTTTTGTAGGTAAGTGCGTAATAAAAACTAAAATAGAGCAGATGTGGCTTCTTTCAAAGTACACCCAGGGAAGGGGAGGTGAACCCTGTCCAGTTATGTCCGTAAGCCTGGTATTGAGGGCAGCCACTGAGGATGCAGGGGACCTGCTTTGGGCTCTCTGCAGTGCCTTGAGGAGCTTCAAACCCACCACCTGAGTGCCCTAACCACCAGCTTGGGGCAGGGAACTTCAGTTTTCCTGTTCTGAAACTCCTTGCTGGAAATGTGCTGTTCGTAGGGGTAAGGGAGAGAGGAAGGAGGTCAGCTCCTTGTTTGCAGGGGCAGGGAGGGGAAACTATGGCTTTCTTGGAAAACTGGAGAAACCTTTTGTGTTTGTGCAGCCTCATCCAGAAAGATGGAGAGAAATCCTGCCTCAAAACGGGATTGCAATTATCATTTTTTTTCAGGATTTTAAGGCATTTTCCTGTGATGTGAAAGACAGGGAGAACAAGTCCCTCAGGCAAAAGAGGGTTATGAAGCCCCGTGTGACAGATGAGCGCTGCAGGGTGAGAAATCAGGGTACCTACAGAGCTCCTCTGGCTGCAGGGGCCAGGGCCAGCCACGCAGAGGTTTTCAGGAACGCAAGGTTCATCAAGGGAGGCATCATTAGCGATCCTCCATGGAGACCTGTGCCGCTGAGCTGTCAGCCAGAGCCAGCCCAACAGCCCATTCCCGCTCCGGTTACAGCGGCTGCCGTAGAGCCAGGATTAAGCAAGCTGCTCGTTAATGATGTTTCACAGTTTGCTGACTTGGATCCCTCGAAAGAGCCGGAGGTCCAAATTGCCCTGGAAAAGTTTAGGTCTGATGATGGGAGCTGGAGAGGATGTAGAGCTGTTCCCATTTTCCTGGGTGTAGCATGCTCTGCCAGCTTCGGGAAGACAAATGATCCCCCTCGCCGGGGCTGCCTTGGATCTGGTGGGGCTGCGGCTTGGTCTGTGGTAACGCTGCTGCTGGTGCTTGGGTTTTGGAGCCCTGCCTAGCACTACAGAGAGAATAACGGGTGATCAAGAAGTAACAGCGGAACATAAACGCAAACTGCAATAAATACAGGGATGCATTATTAATGGGACATTAAAACTGGAAGGGCAAGTAGAGCAAATCGTGTGCTGACAGTACAACAGCTCTGCGGAAAAATCCCAGGGCTGTACCTTGGAAAAAACCCAATGCTCTGTAAAACACTTCAGTAGAGGGTTGTTCTGCTTTCCGTTATACCGTATTTCCTCTGCCTGGGAGCCTGGATTATTTCTGGAAGACGCAGAATTTGAGATGTGCTTTAGACCCAACAGCCCCATGAATGTAAATAATGCAGTGCCCTCAGCCTCCCATGGGAATCAGCTGCGACTTTGTGCATCTTCTTTCATTTTGGATAAAGCCACAGAGCTGAATTTTTAGAAGAGTGGAAAGACAGTGGAGTCTGAATTCCTGTTCTTGCCAAGTTCAGGCTGGGCAGGAGTTTGGGGTTGGACCTGGATGCTCTTTTTCCTTCTGATGCCAAGGGAGAGTAAACGCTCCCGAGCCGGGGGCAGCAGCAGGGAGTGCCCGTTTCGTCTCCTCTTCACATAAACATCAGTGTTGGGGGCAACCCTGCGTAATTTTACAGTAACTGAAGCTCATGCAGCAGCTGTCATGCTTTGCCTCACGTTTTGGGGCCGGGCCAGGGCTCTGGGCAGGAGAATGTTGCTGAAACAGCTCTTTCTGAGGTGCTGATAATGCACCTGCTCCTCCACCCACCCGGCTGCGGGTTCGCTCCGTTCTCTCTGGTGCAGCCAGATGGCTACGAGCTTGTGGGTGGGTTGGTGAAGCAGCTCATCGTCCTTCATCCGAGATGGAGCTAATGCCCAGGCACGTGCTCCAACTTAACAGCAACTGAGTGACACAAAGCACATGGTGCGAGCAGGGGCAGGATCTGCCCCTTTTACCTTGCTCCCTGGGGTCTCGTTGACCCAAATCTTCACCACTGAGCAGCTTCAAGTCTCCATGTCGGCCCCTTGAAGCCAAGTCCTTCCTGGGCAGTGCTCTTCCAGACTCTCTGCTTTGCCTTTCACTCACAGAGGTTTCAGAGGTGTTGCTGGAGCTTGAGCTGCAAGAGCTGTTTGTTGAAGTCAAAGCAGTGGTGCTGTGCCCTCTCTGCCCAAATGCCTCCCCTGCTCGGGTTTTGTGTCTCTCCATCAATACTGCATCCAGTCCCTCTCTTCCTCAGCTGAGCAGCTTGTGACTGTAGAAGGTCAGTAGAATTGTCAGACCTGGTATGATTGAAACTGGTATGGATTCAGATGGGTATGTGTCGAAGTGCATGTTTACAGTGGTGGTTTGGGATGACAGGCTGAGAAATCCTGGATAAACACACCGAGCTAAGCAGTACCAAGAAGAGAGAGAGAAGGGGAAAGGACCAGTACAGTCATAGAATCACAGAATGATTAGAGTTGGAAGGGACCATCAAAGGTCATCTAGTCCAACCCCCCTGCAAGGTGCAGGGACATCTCCAACCAGATCAGGTTGCTCAGAGCCTCATCCAGCCTGGCCTTGAACGTTTCCAGGGATGGGGCATCAATCACCTCTCTGGGCAACCTGGGCCAGTGTTCTACAACTCGCATTGTGAAATTTTTTTTCCTAATATCTAATCTAAATCTACCTCCCACTAATTTAAAACCATTGCCCCTTGTCCTATCACAACAGGCCCTACTTAAGAGTTTCTCCCCATCTTTCCTGTCGGCCCCCTTGAGGTACTGGGAGGCCGCTCTAAGGTCTCCCCAGAGCCTCCTCTTCTCCAGGCTGAACAGCCCCAACTCTCTCAGCCTGTCCTCACAGGAGAGGTGCTCCAGCCCTCTGATCATCTTCGTGGCCTCCTCTGGACCCTCTCCAACTGGTCCATGTCCTTCTTATGTTGGGGGCTCCAGAACTGGACACAGTACTCCAGGTGGGGTCTCACCAGGGCAGAGTAGAGGGGCAGAATCACCTCCCTTGACCTGCTGGCCACGCTCCTCTTGATGCAGCCCAGGATGCCATTGGCCTTCTGGGCCACAAGGGCACATTGCCAGCTCATGTTGAGCCTCTCGTCCACCAGCACTCCCAAGTCCTTCTCCTCAGGGCTGCTCTTGATCCATTCTCTGCCCAGCCTGGATTTGTGCCTGGGATTGCCACGACCCAGGTGCAGGACCTTGCACTTGGCCTGCTTGAACTTCATGAGGTTGGCATGGGCCCACCTCTCCAGCCTGTCCAGGTCCCTCTGGATGGCATCCCTCCCTTCCAGCGTGTCGATGGCACCACATAGCTTGGTGTCATCGGCGAACTTGCTGAGG
>WHYT01016317.1:5319-29494 GCA_009806455.1 Tetrax tetrax
CGGCAAAGAGGAGGCGCGGGGGGTACCTGCGGACCCTCCCCTCCCGTCCTCTCCCCGCTCGCTGTCCCAGAGCTGGCTTCCCTGCCTCTGAGTTCTCCCTTTTTCTCAAGAGTTACGTTTCAGCGGCTCTCAAAATTGCTCCTTAACTACACGCAACACAACTGTAATCGGCACCGGGGTGGTTTTTTTCCCCCACAATGGCAGAAGGTGGCAGGGGGAGGGAAAACGTGCGTCTTCCACCCAAAATCATCGGGGGTCCCCGCTGCCCCTTGCGCTGGGCCAGTCCGAGTGCTGCGCACACATGTTAGGAGGAGATTGACAGCAGGGACACCACGTCCTCAAACGGCTGCTTGGGGTGGCAAACTTCAGCGACGCCAAAAAGTTCATCCATTTAACCTCCCAAGGGGCCGCACAGCTGTCTTCGAAGCCTGTTCCTTGGGCTCCCCGTAATAGTTCCCTACACTTGTTTCCTCCATCCCTGCACATGCTCCTGCTGCACATCCAGCTGGTGAAAAGTGGGACGGTTTTCCTGCAACGGAATGATGTATTATTTTGTGTCGTATGTCAGCAACCGTAAATGTTTGTTGCAAGTCTTGAATGGAAAGGAGCTGAATTAAAAACAGAAAGAAAAGTTTGTTTCGGGGCTTCTGTTTACTTCCTGCAGAGCAGGACCTTACTCAACTGCACCCATTTTTGCCACCTGGCAAGTTTCTGCAGCGTACGTGCAGCTCGTGAACACACACATTACTGCGGAGTGTATTCTTTGGCAACCATTTTTGGGGTACCTCCACACAAACATCCAAAACACTGTCCCATGTAGATGAGGTGACCGTGGCCAAAGTTTGGACTCACCTTTCCTACAGGGAAGTAGTAGCTCTGCTACTCAAACGAAGCCCTGCTTCATTCCGCAGACTGTGAAAGTTAAAAACACAAAGTGCAAGCTTTAATTCTGATTTTTGGGTGAGGAGCCTGAAGTTCTGGATTTCAGAGCATCTGACTCATTCAGGGGGAGTACAACAATCAAATTATGTTTAAATTGCATAATTTAAAACATTCTATTATTTAATGGCTTGTATTCTGTGTATCAGTTGTGCATTGTTATAATCATGCAGTTATGCCAACTTCTTTCCAGACTTTTCTTTGGAGTCCTTGCCACATTATTTTTCCTTAAGCACAAAGGTCTAAACAAGACTCAGGCTGAAAATAAGAGTAACCCAAATTAGGAAGCCAACTTTTGCTCGTGTAAATATAAGTGTTTGGAGAAAACATTGAGAAATTATCTTGAAAAAATAGATATTTTGAAGTAAGTGACCTGCATAGAAGAAACCACCCAGACTGACACCAGTTCTCCAGGTTAGCTCCCAGGATAATTCTAGGACCCTTTTAAGTCTATGTGATAACAAATTTCATACTGTATTAAGATTCTAAAGTACTCAGCTGGAAAGAGACAACTGCCTTAACTTGGGTTGTTTACCTTTCCTTGAAATTGTAAGGGCAAAAATGCTGAATTCCAGCCATGTTGCTGTGTGAATGTAGTTGCGTTTTGGTCACTGAAAAATGTCCTAGGCGTTTGCGAGTTAATCCGCTGATGTAAGCTAAACTGACTAATGATGCCAGACACTGGGTGGGGGTAGGAATGACAGGTTGGCTTGAACTCCTGAGCAGCTGCAGGAAGGCTTGTGCCAGCACCAGGGAGGGACCTTTCAGGTCTCAGAATATTCTGAGCAGCCAGGGGCAACTTTCTTTGGCAGGCAGCCGTGCCATCCGAAGGTGCTTGCTGACTCCAGCATAACACAGAGCCCAGCACACAGAATATCCAACCACAACAAACCCAGCAAGACTCAAACAGGAGAGTCCCCTGGAGAAAATTTATCTAAAGGTTGGGTGATACCAGGTGACTGAGGAGAGTCTTGCCTCCTCAAGGAAAGGTTCTGCGACCTGTGGGTCTGACTGCAGCCAGATGAGAATGCTCAGCCTTGTGAGGCTTTACATCAAACTAATTTTCTTTGTCTGGTAGTTAGTAACTGAGGGGGAGCTCAGAAGGACTGCTTCCTTGGTGTAAAAGCAGAGCCTACCATAGAAACAGTAGTGCTTCACTGCCAGACAGCAATCCTCTGGTTTTGAGTGAGGAGAAAAAGAACAGGTGCATCTATTTTTCCACACAGACTGGCAACATTCCCCCTTTAAAAAAAAATAAAAAAATAAAAATCTCCATTTGCTAGAACTGCATTACCTGCTCAGAAGACAGAAGCAGGCAGTATGTTTCACACCAGGTCTTTGAAGACTGATATTAATCTTTTTATGACAACTGCTGTAAGAGAATTGAAATCAAGTGTGTGAGCAGCTCTAGCCACCTATTTATGAACTAGCTCCTACCAGTTAACATTTTGGTGACAGCGTAGTCTCTAAATCTCCAATCATAACAAGACCTTTGATTTATTCCAGATTAAGAAATCAGATAGAGATTAGATCGTTAAGAACTGTTCCCATAGTATCTTTGGGTACAGTTTAAGCAAGCTGAACGTGGTGAACAGACATGGGATGTTTTTAAAGAGATTTTAACATTGGTAGAGGTGGTAAAAATCATTATATACGGTTTTGTTTTGCAAATAGGTCCACTGTATTAGAAGAGTAAGCAGAGGATCATTTCTACAATTGGCTCCATGAAGCCACATTCCTAGCAGAAGGACACTAGGGTCGGTAGGACAGAGGAATCAACCACCCAAGTTGAAGCAGTTTCAAGACTGAAGCCGCAGCTACCTCTTTGCAGTTTTTTACAGAGGGACGGGGGCTGTTTGTGCTTCACTTGTAGTTACTGCAGTAGCAAAAATAGCAGATTGCTGCTAGTCTTTTAACCAGTCTGTTATTCAACTGATTTTGAAAGATGAGTATTAAAATTATTTTATATTCTACATTAGAGAAATGCTGCACTGAAGCAAGCATAGGAAGTCCCGGCAAGACGTAGGATAAAGACATAGTGCAGGTAAGGTCTAAATCACTCCTTGAACACATTGCACAATAAATGTTGTCATAAGAATTATGTTAATTCATATGGCAGCAAAATACCCTTCAATTATCACATTATACATAATTCTACAACTATAGTCATGGTGAGATTAAAAAGACATATTCACTGTACTGTTCATAAAGCAAGTAAATGGGCCTTAAGTACCTTGAAATGGGCCATTCCTACCAAGATGTTTTATTACTAAACCAGCTGTCCTTTTCTCTCTACTTTCTAAAGCAACCTCACTGCAACTGGTGGCAGAAGCTACCTCCTGGCCCCTTCAAACATTGGTGAGCCCCTGTTTTTGCAACCGATGGAGAGAATCAAGCTAGCATTAACAGCAGATACTGTTTTATTGTACATCTGTACCACTTTTTCTTTCTCCTTGTGCACTGGTCTTTGTAAACAGAGCAGTGAGTGTAAGCATGGGTGGAGCAACCAGCAGCATGCACAAGAACTCCCTCTCCGCTTCCAAGGAAGACCTCTGACAAAGGTGCCCAGCCTACAAACCCATCTCTGGGCAGCAGTGGCATGCACTGGGGAGCAGGAACTGGGACCACACAGACTGAGCTGATTAGACTCCTCTCTGCGCTTGGACTGTGACCATCTCCACAGACAAATGAAGAAAAACCCCCAAACCAAACATGCCAGAGAAGCAGAGATCAACCTGACAGCTGGCAGAGACACATGAACCCTTCTTCAAACCATTGCAAAAAAAAAAACATGGGCAAAGTTCAGGTAAGTGGAGAAATAAACAAACAACAACACATCCCACAGGCAAGAAGTTGAACCAGGACTGCTTAACCCACAACCAGTTCTTCTGTCACACAGGTCCAGCTGACTACAACTGTTCCTTCCCCACATGCTCTTCGTTTGCTGTTGTGTGTGTCCTGTGGTCGGAGGGTCACCTCAGCCAGTTGGTTGCAGCAGAGGGGCCTGCAGGCAGCTCCCACTCGGCACCTGCACATCCTTGCCCATGTCTAACAGGAGCAGCAAGAAGTTCTCACATCAACAATCTGTAGGAATAAAGTTGTTTTCTCATAAGAAAATATATAATAGCTCAAAGGACCAGAAACAAGGAACATCTCATAAGACAGGATCTGCATTGCGTGCTGCGGGAAAATCCATGCAGGCTCCCTCCAGTGCTGAACTAATACATGGTGCCCAGCATCAGAAGAGGTTTACCATCATAAGGTTTACTATCAATATTCCTCTTTTTAGTCTGTCTTACTAAAATGGCTATTTTATTAAGCCATTTTTTGTTGGACCTTCCTTGACAAGAGCCCTGCACCATTTCCCTCTCTCCTGCACTTCACCCCTCCCCGAGGCAGAATACTTACTAAGTGCAGGATCATTGCATTCATCGAGGAGCTGCTGATACTGGGGAGTGAGATGGGAAAGGGGGAGTGTGGTGGGTTGACCCCAGCCAGCAGCAAAGCCCCTACCCAGTTGCTCACCTGCTCCTTCCCAGCAGGATGAGGGAAAGAATCAGAAGGGTGAAACTGAGGGAAAAAAAAAAAAAAAACCCTCATGGACTGAGATAAAGTCAGTTTAATAAGTGAAGAAAAAGAACAAAAATAAGTGATGCAAAGGCAGTCACTCACCACCTCCCACCAGCAGATCGATGCCCAGCCAGTCTCCAAGCAACAGCTACTTTGGAAGAAATTACCCTCCCCAGCCCATTTTTATTGCTGAGTGTGATGCTACATGGTCCAGCATGTCCCTTGGGTCAGCTGGGGTCAGCTGTCCTGGCTGTTTCCCCTCTCACCCTCTTGCCCACCTCCAGCCTATCTGCTGGGAGGGCAGAGTGAGAAAGAGAGGCAGCCTTGATGTGCAAGTGCTCTTCAGCGATAGCTAAAACACCGGTGCACTATCGACACTGTTTTGGTCACAAATCAAACACAGCACCATATCGGCTGCTGTGGAGAAAGTTAACTGCAGCTCAGGCAGACCAGCACAGGGAGTGAAATGCAGTTTGGGAAATCCTTAAGCTGGCTTCATCTCTGAAGAAGAAGTGAGGGTGCAAGTGCAGTGTCTTAAGTCTCACCAGAACTATCCCTATCCTTCTCTGACTCATTTGCTCTCCCTCCTGATGAAGCTGTGGAGTGGCTTGGAAACAGAGAGAGAAAAGAAAAATTACACTGAAACTATAGCTTCAGCATGATTTAAAATATAACCATGTAATCTGGAGTCAACAGCATTACAGAACAGAGACTATTTTTAATTTGTTCCAGGACAAGGACAAAGTGCTTCTGGTGGCATTTACACACTGTAGCACACTCCTGGTTTGCTTCTGTTGAGATAAGCTCAGCATCTGGGGCACACATAAGAACATCTTCTACACATATGAGCAGAACAAAACAAATTTATGCTGCCCTTCCC
This sequence comes from Tetrax tetrax, assembly GCA_009806455.1. Taxonomy (NCBI): domain Eukaryota; kingdom Metazoa; phylum Chordata; class Aves; order Otidiformes; family Otididae; genus Tetrax; species Tetrax tetrax. Next base: position 10,709 of record WHYT01016317.1, read on the forward strand.
AGGAGCAGAGAGTAGAGCAGGAAAAAAAAAAAAAATCCAAACCTCAACTTCATTGTGTAAGTAACAATTGAGTCGAAGGTAATAATCCAAATGAGACAGACACAAATACTGCAGTCTGATTTTTCCTGAAACCTGAAGGAGCTGCAGTTATAGGTCCTCTTCCAATAGTACAATATTAATCTCAGAGAGAAGTCGAACATCCTCATGTGCCCTTTGAGCCCCTCTGGCCAGCCCCAAAAGTGAGGGCAACCCTTGTAGATCTTACCCATGACCCCAGTGTGACTTGAACACACAACCTTCTGATCTGGAGTCAGACGCGCTACCGTTGCGCCATGAGGCCATGCCATTGTGCCCCTTCTCCCAGCTGTGGAGTGCCAAGTCCCCACTGCTCTTCTGCCCAGGTGACGTTTGTGCCAGCCATTGCTGGCAGTGTCCCTCAGCACCGTCCAGTCCCTCCACATCCTTGTTGTTTCAGATGCCTTTTGCCAGGCACGCTTGGAATACACACCCACAAAACTCTTGCTGGCAAACGCCACATGAAGCACTAAACAGAGTAAGGGTGGGAGGGCCTCCTACAGCAGCCGAGCTGCATAAAATACCCATCGTACTCTCAGCACTCCCCTCTCTGCCGCAGATGTCTCACAAGTGAAGCAGACAGGCCACTGTCAGCAAAGGTCTCAGTCCTAAAAGCATATTTGCAAAGTATCTTTGTTTCAGACAAGAAAGCACAAGCTTTTTCTCTGAATAAAAACAGCCGAAAAATCAGATTTCCACGCTCTTGAGTTTTTGTATGACCGTCATTGCTCACTGATTCAAATCTTGCACTCTTAGAGCACATATCGTTTATCCAACACCTGATATTCCCCAGTGTCATTCCCCATATTTGCCCAAATCCACTCACATTTTCTGCAACTGTAGTACTGCTTTCCACTAATTCAAAGTGAATTTAAACTGCCTGTACCAGGAAAACCTCCAGTTGTCTTCTCTGGGATAAATTATCTCTGAAGCTGCAAGGAAGGTATCTAAGCAGTTTGCTGCAGTTTGCTCACAGAAAACTTTAGCCATGGTTCTTTACAACTTCTGGAAAAGCAGAATGTGGGTCTTCAATTGAACCATTCCCTCCTTCGCCCAGCTTCCAGCCTCTCCAGCACAGGATCTTTTGTAAAATTTTTTAGAAAAGTACTCTTTCCACCACCCCCACTCCCCCCACATGCCACATTTAATCTCTGTGTACAAAACACACATCCTGCTCTGGACCATGAGGTACCTGGAAGACAGCCACACAAGGATGTGGGATCTGAACAGGTGGGGTCGGATCATCGTCCTTGTGCCGCAAAGGCTGCCTCAGCTCGCCCTCGTAGCGGAGGCTGGCAGAGCCTTACCTGTTATGCACGGCATTTTCTTCAAGAAAGCTCCACCACGCATGTATGACACCCAGCGTAAGGAGCAAGACTGCAGGGTGATTTGAACACAGCCTCCAGATCTGGTGTCAGGCATGCCACAGTGGGCACAAGGCTGGAGAAAGAGCCCCTGCTCCCTTTTCCACTCCGGACAAACTGCAGCCTTTCAGAAGGGGAACTGCTGGATGAAGGCTCCTCCACTATCATTGTTCAAAGACAGCAGGAACAAGGCTGAGCAGAAAGCACCATGAGGAGTAGTGTCTCTTACCGGCCATGCCTGGGAAACACAGCTAGAGATTTCTGGATGCCATGATGCCATCCTCTGAAGTCAAAGCATCTGCAGCGGCCTTTCTACTGCTCCTTCAACTGCACATTTACCCCCAGTGCAGAACACTTACAGGGAAAACTATACCCTGTTTTCTGTTACAGCTACTTAGCAATACATGGTGCCCATAGTACACACAAGGAACTTCTAATAAAGAATATCCTTATCCCTGTCAGTTTTCTTTCTGGATAAACTTGTAGAAAGGGGCTGACCGAATGAGTTTCACAAGGGGATTTGTGAGCAGCAGTCCCCAAAAGTAATACTTGCGCTGAAGGCAGAGCACCTCCATGAGGGATCAGGTTTCCCAACTGCTGGAATTACCCTTTTCTCTTCAAAGATACAGAGCCTGAAATTTGAACCATGCACAAACACCAAAGCTTTAAATACTCACCTCAAATGACTTGCCTTTCAAAGAAGCACTACAGTTGTCACACACTACTGACCAAAATGCCTTTTCCCCATGCCTGAAGTATTTGCATTTCACTCACCACATCCTTCCATGCTTTTAAATAACAGCAACTTGTTACTTTTACTGTTACCAGATGAAAGAAAAGCGATATCTTCACCAGTAGGTATTCCAGTGGAACAAGCTTTCAGTGAACTGCCCTATGCTGAGTCAAGAGAAACAGGTAAATGTTAATAGTTTGCAAGAGCCATCAGCACCATTTAGGATTTCAGCATAAAAAAAGCTGATGACCTAGCAAAGCTAGATGGTTTTTCTGCACCTTGCATCCCTCTGAAGATGATTGTGAAGTGACACAAGAGAAGCTTCTTAAGAGAGAGGGAAAGACCAAGCACAGCATGACTCAAAGACCGAAACCTACAATTTGGTAGCAGAAATACCATGACTGTGGTGCAAGAACTACCTTGTACCTAGCCCTTTTCTTTTCAGAGAAGATTTACAATTGACCATGCCTCTGACAGAAAGGAAAAAAAAAAAAAAAAAAGCAAGACCCCAAAATTTGCTGTGGGATTTACATTCTGTCTTCTGATCTACAGCCAGACAAGCTGCCATTGAATATTTGCCTTCTTGTCTCCTTCCAGGACTAAATTTCCTAGTTTTTTTTTTCTTACCACACACATAATATTAGCCTTTTATTTGACACGCCCTCTCTGTCCTCATCTCCATTCCAAAGTGGCCCTGAGCCAGATAGGCTTTGAGTACGTGACCGGACGATTTCTAACCCCTGGTATATAAAATCTCATTTGTCAGCAAAGAGGAGAGTGACAGGACTTTATGTAACATCCAAACAACAGAAATAAGGCATTTCTACGAAACAATTCCTTTACCACTCCACACCGCAGGCTTGTACAGCATGGCATCATATAGTAGTGACATTGAGCTTGGACTATAAATGTTTAAACACACTTTTATTTCCGATCCTGCTACCCTGACTTCTCCTTTCGGCATTGGAGAGTCTGGAATTTCCCTAGGAAAGGGCAAGAGAAACACACTTTGGATACCATTTCAGCATAAAAGCACAATGTGAAGAGTTCACAGCACAGGCCTGCAGTTCTGAAATAGGATGGAAGCAGATGGCTCCCCAGCCTCTACGTCACCCTATTTTTTATTTATACCTCACATGCTTCATACCAAGAGGACATATTTAAATTGAAAGTGACTGAAGTCTAAGCTTTTTACTGAAAGAAAGTAGCATAGCGTATATTATGGCATGAAAATTAATTTCTATTGTCAAATCTTCTCATTTGTTCCTCTCTCTAACCCCCTCAAGACTTGTTTTTTCTATTAATTGCCCACATTAACTTCTTGGTACCCTTTTAGGAAATGAATTATTCTTTACTTACTGCAGTAAATACTCTTATGATCACCAGTAGTGCTGGTTGTTAACTGGCTCTGAGCTAAGCCTCTGCTTTTGAAACCAACAGCAACACATGCAAAAAAAAAAGATTTTTGCTTCCCTTAGCCCGTGGATGCATGCCTAACATGGATTACTGCTTTTAAAATACGGCTCATCTTGCATTCCCAGATTTCAGACCCTGGAAACGCATGTAACAGCTCAAGTCTGGAAAACTGAGCCTTCTGAGGAGAGAATACAGGACAGCAGGGGAAAGCCAAAGCACCAGTTCTATTTTACACAAATTCATTGTTAAGCACAGTCTTTTTGGTCTTGCTGTTTGTTTCCTCTATTCTTAGGTTTTCTGAACTTTGGAACTTTTCCACAACCGTTTTTTTTTTTTTGCTTTACAGACACTTACATTTTCACTCCATAAACCCAGCTGTGGACTATTGGCGTAGTTCAGCTCAAGATTTGAACTAGGAAGGCCATTCAAATTAGATCTGCAGGCCACAAAGTAAAAGAACCAGACCTTTGAAGGGGGAAATGCATGGTAAAACATTTCCTTTAGTCTCCTTCACGCTTTTAATGGCCCTTGCTGTGCTGGCTAGATACCATGGGGTTGGGTTCTGACTCCACTGACCTGCCTCGCAAGCAAGAGGAGTCTCTCCCAAGGCCTGCTTGTTTTCAGCTGAACTCTAACCTAGCCATTGCTAAAATGTGGCACCACAAAGATTTAGCGCAATTCTTGCCAAGTCATTGGCTGTGTAATGCTTGCTCCTCCATATTTCCAGCTGTTTCTTTATCCTTGCAAACTCTTCACTGCAAATAGGACTCTGACTTTGTTCAAGACGTCTGGACACAAGCGGACCGAGCCACTTCGACTGCCCCCAGAGGAAAATGCTGCTGCCTAAGAGGGAACCTTATGCAGCTGTTCTGGCTACTATCTAGCCCTAAGTGAAAGGAGATTTATTAGCAATAAATAAACAAGTAAGAAGCAATAATCATTTCTTACTATTTATGCAACAGAACAAAAAAACTGTGTGGTTGCAGCTAGTGACTACGTACAAAAGCAAAGTGCATCTGTATGCATATTACTGTTAAAATTGTTTTATCTAGAAGCTTTCTGGAGCAGTAACACTGCTAGAGCACTCAAGCACTGCAAAACTTGCTACAATGAGAACAGCAAAGTGGAGAATCTGCGAGAGGGGGAAGATAAGGATGTATGGAGGAGAAGCCACAATTACAGGAAGCAGGCAGGAATGTGGAGGTTTGCTTTGATGCCAGAATCTCACCACAGATTAAGACACTTTGCCAGATGAGGCAGGGAAGGTCAAGATGGAAAACAATTAAGTCTATTAAGAAAGATTCTAAGTGGTAGGCTTACAGGTGATAATCTTTCCAGCATTTGAGGTCACTGCTAACTCAGCAGAGAAACTTTTGTGGATGAAGGCACTGTTACATGTTTGGTATATCTATAAAGTAATATGGAGACCTATTGCCCAACAGTGAAATTCTCCTAATCATATAGGCACAGTAATTGAGAACTGGAAGAAAACTGAAATTGAAAACTGGAAAGGGGTTGATTTAGATTAGACATAAGGAATAAATTATTTACTGTGAGGCAGTGGAACAGGTTGCCCAGAGAAGGTGTGGATGCCCCATCCCTGGAAGTGTTCAAGGCCAGGTTGGATGGGGCTTTGAGTGACCTGGTCTAGTGGAAGGTGTCCTTGCCCATGGCAGGGGGGTTGGAACCAGGTGATCTTTAAAGTCCCTTCCAACCCAAACCATTCTATGATTTTATGAAAACCTCTTCATTTACATCAGGCAATAGAGCACTCAGGACATCTGCTTACACAACAAGACACCTGCAATAGATGCACCAAGTGCTTTTCATCCTATGAAGCTGAAAACCGCAGGGATGACCTACATGCCAGCGGGACTGAGAGCAGCACCGCCCAATTCTCGCTGCTGCCTCCCGTCTTGTCTCTTTCAGACACTCTGATGCAATGAACTTCAGCAAGCACGCTATTTTTAGCACTCCCGTGTCACAAAACTGATTACACGGGGAAAAGGAATACCCCGGCTCGGTGGTATTCAACGATTCCCCCACTCCTCTCACAAGACCGCGGGCGGGGCGGCTCCGGGCGCTCACCTGCCCGCCCCGCTCCGCTCCGCTCCGCCCCGCCGGGGCCGGGGCCGGGGCCGGGGCAGAAGGCGGGCGGAGGGGGTTTCGGCTCGGAGGCGGAGGAGATGGCGGCCGCCGACTCGCCGGGCGCCGGGGACCTCTCGCAGCTGGTGAGCGCGGGGCTGGCTGCGGCGGAGAGCGGGGACTGGGTTTTGGGGGCACCCTTGCTGCGGGGCTTCCGCCGGGCGGGCGTCTGCCCGGTACCCGGTATCGGGGTGGCCGCAACGAGTTGGGTCCCCCCGTGGGGCCCAGGCGGACCCGCAGCCGGTCCCGGCTCGCTGGGCCGTAGCTGCCCTCCGTGCGCCGCCGCCCGCGGCTCCTGCTTTTTTGCTTCCTCTCTGTTTTTTCCCCACCCCTCCAGGCGGAAAATCTGCTGCATCAGCTGCAGGAAAATTTTCAAGCACTGACGGACAAGATAGCGCTGAGAAATATCCTTTTTTGAACCGGGGTTACTGGCTCCGCGGGAGGGGTTTCGTCCGGTTCCGGGCGGGAGTGGCGGGGTCCCCCCCACCCCAGCCACCCCGCATTCCCGAGCGGGTGTAGAGGGGCTTTGCCTTTGGAAATTGGGATCCGCTTTTTTCTGAACATGAAATTAAGCTATAATGATTGACGTTGTTAAACACTTATGAGGCAAACACAGCTGAATTGCCCTCGCCCCCACCGCCGTTTATTTTTTTTCCTTTACTAAGAAGGAAATCTTAAAAAAAAAATTTACTAAAAGTAGTAACTCCCCCTGAGCTAAACTCTGTGTGGCAATTCTTGCTTTCAAGTAAAATGAACAACAAATTACATGTAAAGATCCGGGAGGTACATTAAAAAGCAACCGTCTTCAAAAACGCCACTTAAATCAGTGTATTGCCCGGTCATGTTGTTGGTTTAAAAACAACTGTTAGCCTCCCGAGGGTGGGAAGGTGAGCCCTCAAAAAGAGAAATCAAGACCTGAAGCGCTGCTGAGCTTTCTTATTAGATGTACTTACAGAAACTACTTCTGCTTTCTGAAACTGTGCATTTATTACATCTTCCTTTTTTTTCCTGAAACTTGACCTTTCAGGAAGCAGTTGCTTTAGTTAAGAGAAGGATGTTTTAGCAGTACCGATTGTGTAGGCTGACTGTACAGTATCACCTAAAATAGTTCCTCAAAAGAAAACAATCTCTTACACAGAAAATACTCCAGTTCACTCATGGACATGCAAGAAGGTATTTGAAAACATTTAGAACTTGAATGCTTCTGTGTTGCAAGAGAAAGTGGGATTGTCTTGGAACAACACGACTCTGTGCGTGTTTCATCTTGTGGTACATGAGTAAGAGGCTGAGACATCTGGAGGAAAGCTTTCTGTTATTCTTGCAGAAGAAAAGAAAAACTATTATATTTAAATTCTTTTTTTATAAATAAGTTATCTTTAACTTTTTACTGGAAGAAATGGGTGAACGCATCGATGACCTTGAGAAGCATGTTGCTGACCTGATGACAGAGGCTGGGATAGAAAACACCGATGAGTTTCAGAGTAAAGAAACTTAATTTTTACTGTATTTTATGTAATTTCCATTTAGTTTTGAACTAGGCAGCACCTAGCATGAAAATATTGTTTTCACGTATATCATACCTACATTTCTTTGGAATTTAAAGTATACTGAGTTTATTCATTTTTTTTTAAAAATATTTAAAAATTGCCTTGGCTTTCTTTTTGCCAAGAGCCAAATAATGCTACTGCTTTTTCAAAAGAAAAACTGTAGCTTGTTGCATCTGTTCCAGCTGAGTGCCACATACAAGGGACAGTGCAAACTAATCCCAAATATGTAAACTGAGGATCTACATTTGTAATAAAATGTGTGTGGCTTAAAAGCACTTCTGCCCACCATTCCTGTCCCTCAAGTATGCTAACCTACCTGAGAATTCTTCCTAGTGTAAATTTATGTACATCTGCTTTTAAACCTGCTTCAGCTTCCCAGCGTGGCTCAGAGCACACCTCTTAAATAAATTCACCCCAAACACAGTTGTTTGTTCTTGAAGGAGTAAGACAGGGGATGGAAGGATAACTTTAGTATTATTGCCACTCTGAAATATAAAAATCACGCTACAGTTCAGGATTTTATACTAGATTATATATCACTGTCTGTTGCAAGTGCCGCCCCTTCGCCCCAATGGATGCCTTAGTCAGTGTTCTTGGTATTTACAAGACAGCATTGCTTCTGTGTTCTGTGGGTGCAGGTGATGTCTTCTTCCTGTTGTTACACACTTTCCTGATTCAAACTGAGACACGTCAATTATTTTGTCATTTAGAGACTGCTTACCCAGTGAAAGACAGGAACATCTAAACATATTGAAGTAATCTAGGCATCTATTGGTTCTGATGCCTTTTTCATGATAAGCTATGTAATAATGTTCAGAAATACAGAAAGACAATCCATGAAAATGTATTTAACTGTACAGAGATCATCTTCTTTTTATGCTGAATCACATTCATGAATAATTAAAACACTGACCTACTTATTCACTGTTTCTTTGCAGCACTGAAATGAGGATGTGATCAAGAAAGATAAAGGGAGAACAGCACCACACTGAATCTGGGAGTTACAATCAGTGTCATTAGTCACAAAAAGCATCAGTGAAAACAAACATGCTTGTGTCATGTCACAACAGACTCAAATTTTTTTTTTAAAACTATTGCCTCAGGAAAAGTAGTAGAAAGATGGATTTATTCATCTAAATGGGACACTATTTCCTGTAACTGGGCAAGAACTACTAGTTTCAGGGGAGGCAAACCCACTATTTTGTATAGAAAACTATATCCTATATAGTGAACTTATCCAGTCACAAACTTTTTCAATATATGAAAATGTATTTCATTTATTTTAATAATATTAAAATTTTCATCATATTTCTTTGTTGCCTTTTAAACTTAAATGTTCTCAGAATAATGAGATTCTTCTATGAAAAATATTTTCCATTTGCATGTGCCATTTTGATGCTCCTTTAAATGTTTTTACATTACAAAATGCACCTTTATCTTACTTGGTATTATTACAAAGGTGCCTTTGCAAAACTTCATGGGTCCAATGAACATAAACTGTTCTGCACTGAAAGAAATGGCACTATTTGCAGAGATTACAGCTGTTCAGTTGTTACTCTTTCCACAAGCCCACCTAAAGTTGAGTGCACCTGTGCAGATAAACATCATCCAGCTATTCATACTGTGCCAGTTTCAATTCTTTAAGGTGAAGTTCAAAGGCAAGTGCCAAGCCTGGCCTCCGGGACAAGGTAAGCTTGCAGTGGTCAAGCAATGCTGCAGTGCAGTTGTGAGGGGCTGGCTGCAGGCTGCTTTGCAGGAAAGGAGTGGGGTCCAGTGGACAAGTTGAAAATGAAGTCAGCAGGGTGCCCTGGCAAAAAAGGCTGCAGCCACGTACTGGTCAGTATTAGCACAAGTAGAGCCAGTGGGTCATTCCCCTCTATTCAGCTCCTGTGAGACCACACCCAGGATACAGTGTCAATTTTGAATCTTCCCAGATCAAGAACTATATTGTTATAAGGCAGTTAAACAGAAAGCCACCAAGATGTGGTGGAGTATAAAGCATATGAGGGTTTGAGAGAATTCTGCTAGTTCAGCCTTAAGAAGAGACTATGGCTTGCTTTCTGGCTGCAGCTACCCCATGGCTGTGGATGGGCAACAGTTAGATTCTTGTTGGAGGTGTTTTACACCAGAGAGTTAATAGACACAAGCTGGAACACAGGAATTGCCAGCTAGATGCAAAGAACACTTTTTTTTTTTTCAATTATGAGGGTGCTCAGGCAGCAAAACAGGCTTTCCAGAAACGCTGAGGAACCTCCATCCTTAGAGATACTCAACACTGGACAGTCCAGGGCACCCTGATCAAGTGGGACCTACTTTGGGAGGCTGGACTACACCTCTGGTAGTACCTTCCAATACAACTGGTTCCATAATTAATAACCACTGTAAACCAGTTTAATTTCACTTTCTCAACTCATTCTAAATCTTCTAAACTACAAAAATGGTAAAAAAGCACTTTCCCCTTTGTCTTGTGATAAAGTAGACCAAAAGTAGACGTATCTCCTTCCTGCCTAGTTTGGCTTGTTTTTTCTTAATCCTGTAAGTATGCACATATCAGTTAAAAAAAAAAACCAACAAAAACAAACAAACAAACCCCCCCCCCCCAAACACCAAAAAAATGGCTTCCTTACTGCAGAAAAAAAGGTGTCAGAAATGCAAATAGAGACTTCAAAATGCCATGCCGCAGTGGAATCCAATCCAAGTCTCCTGAGTATATTTGCCTTTTAGCATACCATTAGACAAACTGGAGGTTAAATGAGAAAAGCACAGCTCACGCTCTCTTCAGCTGTTGACTATGCAGCCATCTCCAGAACCGCAATCACCCTTTGGCACTGCAGAATCTACTGAGTACTTCAAACTGAATAGTCTATGCATAATCACCATGAAAAATATCACCACAAGTCAGTTAAGCTGGGAGGGAGGGAAGTCATGGAAGGTATCTTCTCTGAGTTCTCCTAAATATTAATAAATGCACCTATTTTTAGTGGATACAGAAGACCAAGATACTATGCAAAGAAATCCTGACAGCCTTTATCTTCAATGTTATGACTTTGCATCCAATTACATTTGTCTTCATTATCAAATTTAATTAGCTAAAGTAAATTAAGGTAAATACGTGAAACTTACTTCATTCTTTTAAAAAAGCTATAGTATAGTTTTCACACATATTTGTGTAACAACAGCAAACAAACCCACTTGAAATGTTTCTACAAACAGGCTTTTTGTGTACAAAAATAGGAAAACATGAAATCTTTAAAAAATAAAAAAACAATCCGAACTTCATCTACAGTATTACTGCAGTCAGATAGTTCTGGCTTTGTGTCTTTTACTTTCCAAACAGAATTCAAACTTTTTAAATAATTCAAAATATGCTCAAAGTTGAAGGATTTGTAGGGTTTTTTTCTTTTAATATATATATATATGTACACACATACACGAGAATAACTTTAAGTGGACATAAGGTTTAAAAAAAAAAAAAAAAAAAAAAAAAACCCCAAAGAAGTGTCAGTATCTGTATTTAGTGGAATAATCTTTTGGAGATACCACCAAACCTCTACCTTTGCGGGCTCCTCTATAAACAGTTTCTATAATGTCAATCATCTCTTGCTTATCTTCCATTGCCCAGTTGATCTTGTTGTTATTACCTGTACCTAAATCAATCATGATGTGTTTGTTCCTTTAAAGGAAGAGAAAAGAAAACAGACAAGTTAATAAGGTATTATAATTCAGAAAGAAACTTTATATCCCCCACAAGAATGCTAGAATGCTTTGCAGGATTCAGAAGCAGCCCTTATAACATAAACAGCCTTGCAAAATAAGCCTCAAAGAAAGAGTATCCACTCCTGTCACTCAAGTTGACATTTTACTGCCTATTTCTAAAGCAAAGACAGCAAACGCCCCCAGGATTGCTACTCTGTGCTGTTATCCTTCAGCATATTCCTCATTGTTCCTATTTTCTTTCCCACTACTATCTACCACCAGAGATAGTAGCACATTTTATCTCATCAATGTAGATGCCTTAGCTCCAAAAAACCTTAATACTTTGGGTATATCTTTAAAGCAAGTTTGACAAGCTTGACTGTGCAGTGTTCTATGAAGGGAGTTTCAGATTTAAAACTAAAAAAAAAATGGATAATAAACCCAGTTTTCACTATCATTAATTAGTCTTCTATTATCAAAACACAGTTACTAAGTTAATAAGAAAACAAGCCATTTTCCTATTTAATCAGATTACTCTTTTGTAGAGCAATGAAAATATAAGTATCAGTATGCTGATATGCATTTTTAAAATGATCTACTGAAACACTGTATTTGACACACAAAAAGTTTAACTGAGTTACATTGTAGAACCACAACATACCTGAAGAAAAACATGACAGTACAGGGATCGTACAACTCATACATCTTGTTGAAGTCTGGTACTTCAGTGATATCCACAAGATAAATAACAGCAAAGTTTTTTACCTAAACAGAAGAAAACAAGAAATAAAAAAGCAATGTATGTTACCAAGCCTTTGATTATTTGTATTACCAATTAAAAGACATAAGCTTTCATTATTGCAACATTTATTTTCCAAAATATTAAGTCATAAAATCACAGTCAACAGTCTTGCCATTATTTTTAACCACAACAACCAATTAACAAGGCAATATTTTAAAATATTTTCCAAGATGCTCATTTTACATCCAGTATCAACTGGAAAGATACTATGCCAAATCAATATCGAGAGAAACAAATGCCCTTTATATACAACTGAGACCTCACAGTGACGTGCACAGCTCTGAACAAGCAGAGTAACTGCTTTGTGCAAGCCAAGCTGACACATTTTGCCTCTGTCATCAGCTGCTCATAGACTTCAGAAAATTAGTGATCTAATATGCCCTGATACCTGCCTCCAAGCGTTTTTCCCCTCTAAACCATCTAATTTGTTTAACAAGGCTAGTTAAATGAAAATAAAACCAGTAATTTAATAATAAAAACAGATAGCTTTTTTGAGAGGTGTAAAGATAAAACAGGAGCTTAAAAAATTAATTGATAATGAAACGAAGACCCTGATGAGAAGCTTTTCTCTGTGCAATTCTTGTAAAGTAAGCTTTCATTTTGCAGAGTTATGAGTTAAATGCACAAGACTCCCTCCCCTTTCATGTAATAGCTAATGTCTTCCTGAAAGAAAACGTCACATTTTTGTTTCCTAGATGTAGCATATTTATCCTTAAGTGGAACTAGGGGAAGTTTTCATTTCTGAACTTAGCTTATACGTGTACAGTAGAAATTACACACGTGCATTAATATATAAGTCAGTAGACATCTAAATTACACAAACCTTTAACTGTAAGATATAGTATCAAATACTAATGTATTATACCGTGAACACACAACCTTGCCCCCCGACTCTTACCTACACACAAATACAATTTTGGTCCTTCTCATTTTACTATGCAAAATTACCAGTCTGAGGTAAAACATGTGGTCTAAGATTTATGGCAAACTTCCTGTTTGTCACAGTACATCCCACTTGTTAATTCTGCTATGAAATGTCTAGAAATGCTACAATGATTGTAATCTCTGCTTGATGTAAAGATGTTTTAGATTAGGCCACAAAACAGGATTAGATTGTAGCAGAAAAATATTACATATATCGTACTCTGTACTTAAACAACCTAGCAGGCACTTTAATTGAGAAAGTATGGAGATGTTTGTTTACAAAAACCAGAAGCACCCAGTAAATAAATTTTTATGGACTTTTGCTTCAAGACAGTTTCTAAATTACAAAAAATAAACACACTTCACAGATGTAACTAAGTATTAGTAGTGAAGTAAGTAAAACCTCTGCTGGAGTGAAACAAGATTTAAATAGTTTTTACTGTGCTTTGACAGAGCCAGTCATAATCCTAGACTGTCAGTAACCTAATGAAAACACCCCATTTAAGCCACGTTCCAGAACTGGCAAGATGTAAAGCTTGGAAAATCCAAGTTAGTCATAATATCAAACTCTAACACCCTCTAAAGTTATCATTCATGCCCATTTCAATTCTATACGCAAGATTTCTAACAAACTTTAGCGTCAACAATTTGGCTGAGAAGTGGCTGAAGTTACTCCCTGGTTAAGTCTTAGGAGGCAAAAGACAATTGTTGGTTTGGAGTTTTTGTTTGTATTTGGAGTTTTTGGGTTTGTTGTTGTTGTGTTTGGTTTTTATTTTGTTTTAAAACCCTAAAACCTGAAGAGCCATTTTCATTTTCTCCTATCATTTCTTCTTCCATCCTGCTGACATTTTCAGCATCAGCAGCACAGCTTCACCATGTGGGGAAATTTCTACAACACATTTGGAAATTCTGACAAACTAAACATAATCTTTGAACAATTATTTAATTTGGAGATTAGAGAAATAAGCATTAATAGAACATTCTTAGGACCTGCTTTGTTCACTGAAAGATTAGTCCAAGGAGATTATATGTTGCACCACAAGACCACTACAAAAGCACTGCTAAACCAAAATTTTACTTCAAGAACTGTATACTCCACATAGTACTGGAACAACAAAACTTTTAAAGTTAGTTTTACATTATATAAGTTTAATTTAGTTGAGCTGTTGCAGAACCAGAAATCCTTGCCACTAGCAATGAAGAGCAGCAGCCTAAGGTTTTATAAAAGAGAACAAGAATTAATGAATGTATTAGATTATCTTCTGAAACCCAGATACTATTCAAGTCTTAAATGTTATTACATATATCTTCCTGAAAAGGCTGGGATCATTCACATCACCTTTGCACAGCATATATGCAAGTTATCACCGTACCTCAGATATTAACTGAATCTTCTTTCTCTCCTACATGGGAACAAAAGCAGAGCTACCTACTTCTATAGAAGTGAAACTGATGACAATCGCCCACTCAAAAGCTTGCATAAAACCTAAAGCAGATCTCAAAGCTAGATACAGACTCTCAAATTTGAATACAGAAGTTTAAAAGTGGCTCTATTCTTTCCCCCTTGCTTTCTTAATTTCAAATCTGACAAGATTACCAGTCCAAAACTACTAAGCTTCCAAGTGCATTGAATAAGGATGCGTTTTATTGAGTTTGGACACTGGCTGCCAAGGTTGCTTGGCCATGCAACACTCCAATACGTGTAGCAGCAGGGGGCTGGTGTTCAGGCTTAAGAATGAACTAGATAAAAACATGGGCAAGAGGCTAAGTATGGAATGGCGATGCAGAAGCACTGCAGTGGCCGTAGTATCTACGGTTTAGTGGCCACAACAGACTGGGCAGGCTTGTCACCAAGAGGCATTTTATTTCAACACAAGACAAGGCCTGGAGAAGTACTCAAATGTCTCTCTCTGCACGGTACTGACCAGTTCTACAGCCTGCAGAAGCACTTACAGTCTCAGACAACACTGGAGCCAAGATACAGCAGTACATAGCCAGCCCCACACACAGCCAGCTCTAATTCACAAGGCTTTAGCTTAGGCTTCATTGTAAGCAAAACCAACTGAAGTACTTCTGGATTAAGGCTGGTATGGACGCAGGAATTGATCTACACTTGAGCTACTAAGTCTGTGGAGACAAACCAAAGCTTAACCTCTCCCCGTCTAGCGGGACATGAATCCATCACCCAGACATTGTTGTCAGTTCAACACACACAGTCCTATATAGAATACCTTTGCTATCTCTTTTAGGCAATGGTTGCTAAGAAGCTTGCTTTCTGACTTTTCAGTTATATCTGGGGATACAGTATGGAGACCTCAGAGTAAGAATTAAATACAACTCTGAGCAAGTAAACCACACTAAATAAAAGTAATGGCATTTGTAACAATTGAGACTACACTAAGGTTGTTAATGTAAACCAAAATTTTACTGTCCAGATGCTATGCAAAAAACCTTGCGGTATTTTAGAAGCTGAACACATAACAAGTTTATTATTAAAGTACTTAACCACATAACATACACTAAAATATAGTAAATTTGTTGCAGTAACTCAGCTGCTTTCTAAGAAAAACCCCAAACCTCTAGTGATAACAGAACAAGATAGATATTAACTTTTGAGCGTATTTATTTCTGACACTCTGACTTCCTTAATCCATCTTACAGTTTGAAGCTTTCTCTGTCTTACCAGCCTGTCGTAGCTGCTCTCCATAGGGACAGGATGGAGTAGGAGACTAAAAGCTAAACAGCAGCATGGATTCAAAATTTTATTAGGCTTACTTTCATGTGTTTGGCTTCAATTTTGGTTGGATTGTTTTGGGTTTTTTTTAATCTTAATTCCTGTAGCTTCAGAGATTAGTCTATGTTTCTCAACACGCATATATGGAAACCAAAAGTACATTAATCCATAGGATCCTTAACATCAGATACAGATTTTGTATCCTGTCTTTATCAAGACCACACACTTAGCTGGTGAATAGGAAACATAGATGTAAGGAAAAAAAATCATATGCCAGATTAAATAAATCTCATTTTCCTCTAAAGTTCTCCCTCCTGACTTTCTTCAGTAACAATGTCATTCAAAAACAATTAACGCACTCCTACAACATGAAATTGCCACAGAAATATGATCAGCAACTAGGAAGAATGGCAACAAGCATGAAGTTTCTTTAAATTTCTACAGAGGGTAAGTAATACTCTTTTTTTTTTTTTGTTAAGATTTCAGCTTTCTTTAAGAAGTAAATCTCACAGCCACGTGTTACCTTATGGCCCGAAGTGCATACAGCAAATACATTAAGGAAATCTGAGACAAGATCCAGGATTCCATCTTCTCATCTTCCTAACCAGTTTCTAGACAATATTTTTTTTATGTTTAGATGTCTTTATGGACAAAAAAAGTATCATAGGAACAAAAATACAGGAACTGAGACTAGCTTTTGCAACAACTCATTCAAGCTGAAGGTGGCTAGCAGACTTGCATTACTGAACTGAAAACACAGTAAGTACAAACTTGATAATCTGTACTGTCAATATTTATTTGATTTTTTTTTTCTTGCTAACTATGCTGTAAGTTTAGGTGACATATTTCTAGGGGAAAAGAGAAAGACATTATACTGCTGAGAGCAATACTTACAGCTAACAATTTTGAAAGCTATAGACATAACTAAATGAATTAGCTTTGCTCAATTTTAATTACAAACACCACTGTCTGTAATACCAATATGTCTTTTTATAGCTCCCTCTTTCCCCATCCCACCCCCTTTCTTTTCCTCTTTTACTTTTCATGTAACCTTAACAGAAAGGCTACAGATTCACAACTAATGTTTAAGCCAAAGCCACAGCTATTTACACTTCTGATTATGGTTAAATAAATGCAAAACATTTGAGCAATCCTCCCGAAATTCACATTGACCTAATACAATCTATTGGTTAAAGTGACCTGGTTTCATAAGAGGTTATCCAATTTACAGTATTCAGTCATACATAAATCATTGTTCTAAAATATTTATTTCAAAAGGGGTATTAAATTAATTCAGCAGCCAAAACCCTGTATTTCAGGGGATGGGTTTTTAGAATTGTGAGCCTCCTTTTAAAAAGAGTGTATTGTTAAAAAAGGTGTTCCAGAGGAATTTTATGAAACTTGGTTCTTAGGTGTTTGGGGGAAACCCTGACAAAGCAAAAACCTAACATCTTACAATTATCATTTGTTTTGAAACTCAGTGAAACCTTGCTTCTTTTTCATGTAACATAGGGGCTGGGGGAGATGGAAATAGTCAACTAAGTGGAGTGCCTTTCAGTGAAAATAATCTGCTTTGTATTTTCATACAGTGTTCTAGTTTCTTTTCCCCTAAAGGGATTCAAACAGAAAAAAAATAATCTTGTTTTGCTATTATGAAGTACAGTTAAATGTTACTGCCACCCAAAAATATGCCGCAGAGTAAAATAATATTGCACCATAGTAACAAATGTAAAATACAGCTACATTTCATTCAAATGTAGTGTGCAATTACAGCATGTTAACATTCTGTATTATTCTCTAGTATAAACACCTGTACAATTGGAACTTTTACTCACTCTTTAAAACAGCAGAGATCCAAACATGGCTTGTAAGCAAGAGGATGAGGAAGGATCTCCCCCTTTAATTTGCCATTTCTGCAGAGGGAGATTTTTAAATAAGAAGTTACATTGTTCTTTCTTCCCCCAGTCACCCTTAACTGCCAATATGTCTGCCAAATTGCCAAACATCCTGCCAAAAGTCGATACTAACAGTATCTGAGCATAAGACACTCCCACCACGTTAAACAGAAAATGACTAAATTAAACCATGTCACAACTCCTTACTGTATTCTGTTATGTCTTAAAATTTGGCTGTAGGTATAGATCTTTCATTGTAGGGATTTTAGAGACACAAGTTCATTTACTTAAAAATAACATTAAAAGAGAAAGGACTACACCATGAAAATAACTCTATACCAAGTTATGCAGTATGCACACAATTCTACGTGAAGATCGCTGACTTCTGTTCCTACCCAAGCTACTGTTTCTGGTTCAGATTTTTTTTGCTTAATTTTCTATGTGGTTCAGTTAAAGAAGAGCAGTCAATTTCCTACATCTATCACTATGCAAAGCCTTTACTAACAATGAAAAAGTAAATTATAGGTGATTGTGTACGTTAACAGTCTAATTTTTCTTCAATATCTAACCTTCTTAAGTAACACCAGGTGATAGCAGGCATTCAGTTTTCATCTGAGAACAGATTCAGAGTTCGGCTCCTAAAATTTAATTCAGCCCACGCAACTCAACAGAATGCCATCTGCCTCCACGAATATCACTGATAGATTAATCAACAGCATCCTGCACATTTTAGGATCCCATAATTTTAAAGAGTCAAAATGAAAGTAGGTTTTTAAGTTGTTGAAACACAAATCTAAAGCTACTATACATTCTAATTGTAAAGTGACAGTGCTGCATTACCTAGAGCCACAATAGTCCTACTAGCAAGTACTTGTTTCTGCTTGAATGCTGGGGTTCATTATTAACAGGCAAAGATTTTCACTTCAGAACTTGCAATACTCTTCACCCCATTAAATACTACAAACATCAGGGTAGTCAATTACTTTAGTAGACACCCACAAAAGCAAACCAAACAGCTTTCCTGCTGCCTCCTAAAGCTGGAAGACCTCTCCAGAAACCGAGTTATAACCTGCCTCTGGCTTCGTATAAGCCATTTGAAACACAGTGCAGAAAGCAACTGTCTCCCGCTACAACTCCAGCGTACCTTCTCAGCGATGCTATATAAGACTTCATCCATTTTCATGCAGGTCGGGTCCCAGTCGTGCCCAAAGCGGATGACCACGACTCGGTCCTCTTCCGAGAGAATGGCCTGGTCCACCTGCCAGCCATTGTGCAAGTGCGGCAACATGTACGACATCCTGGAGGGCTGGTGGCGGGCCTGCGGGACGACAGCAACCACCCGGGAGCTGACAGCTCGGCCCGCCTTCGCGGTGGCACCCCCCCCCACCCCCCCCGCAGGCCCAGGCCAGCGCTCAGCGGCCGCGGCCTGCCACGGCGCAGCGCTCCCACCACCCC
>WHYT01016317.1:36097-105402 GCA_009806455.1 Tetrax tetrax
TTCCTGTAGGCCCCCTTGAGGTACTGGAAGACCGCTATCAGGTCTCCCCAGAGCCTCCTCTTCTCCAGGCGGAACAGCCCCAACTCTCTCAGCCTGTCCTCATATGAGAGGTGCTCCAGCCCTCTGATCATCTTCGTGGCCCTCCTCTGGACCCTCTCCAACTGGTCCATGTCCTTCTTATGTTGGGGACTCCAGAACTGGACACAGTACTCCAGGTGGGGTCTCCCCAGGGCAGAGTAGAGGGGCAGAATCACCTCCCTCGACCTGCTGGCAGTGTGACCTTGAATGTTTCCAGGGATGGGGCATACACCATTTCTCTGGGCAACCTGTTCCAGTGTTCTACCACCCTCATTGTGAAACATTTCTTCGTTATATCAAGTCTGAATCTACCTAACCTCTATTTTAAAACCATTACCCCTCATCCTATCACAACAGGCCCTGCTGAAGAGTTTCCCCACATCTTTGTTATAAGCCTCTCTTAGATACTGGAAGACTGCTATAAGGTTTCCCTGGAGCTTTTCTCCAGGCTGAACAGCCCTAACTCTCTCAGCCTGTCTTCAGAGGATAAGTGCTCCAGCTTTCTGGTCATCTTCGTGGCCCTCCTCTAGACCCACTCCAACAAGTTCTTTGTATACAAGCTCATAGAGATCCCTGGCTGAGCTGGAATTCGCAACCTTCACCCCCCACTCAAGCAGTGGGGCTGCTTTGGCTTGTGATCCAGGAGAGAAATGGTGACGTTTACCCCAGCTAAAAAAAAAGTTAAGTCAGTGCTTGCAGGGTGGTAAGTGTCAAGGAAGGTATTTTTGAACTTCCGGAAAATACTCCAGCCACAGAGGAGTTAATTCCCTGAGGAGCCATTCATCCCAGCACAGTACCCACCTGGGAGCCCCTCTGTGTTACTGGCTTCAGCCCTGACTGCAGGGAAGGGCACCATCCACGCCCTTCTATAAACTGGTCAAAATTAGCAAGGATGTTTTGTAAGGGGTGCTCCAGAGCCCCACTGCTGCGATGATGAGAAACTTTTTTTATTTCCCCCAAACTTATGTTTATGGTCGGTTTGTACCCATTTAGTATGTCTTTACATTCAGGCTGCCAGATTGCGGTTTCTCCAGACACGAAGTATTTTGCTGTTGACTGGCTGGGAGTGGAAGTAACCAGAGCGACGCTTGGGATCATCGGGATGGGCAACATTGGGTACAGAGTGGCTCAGAGAGCCAGAGCCTTTGACATGAGGATCCTGTACCATAACAGGAACCGAAGGTAAAAAAAGGTCTGGTTTCTGCATGAAATTATTCAGGGGGCCGTGATGGCAACCACAGCTCTGCTCTGTGTCAGAGCCAGTTAGAAATAGTTGTGTCAGTTTGGGAGTGTGTGCATTTTTCCTTCAGAAAAAAGGAGGATGAAGAGGCAGTTGGTGCCCACTACTGTGAGAAGATGGAAGACTTGCTGCAGCAGTCTGACTTTGTTATGTTGGTTGTGAACCTGACTCCTGAGACTCATAAACTGATTGGGAAAAAGGAGCTGGGGCTGATGAAACCCACAGCTACTCTTATAAACATCAGCCGAGGTAGGACAATCTAAAAGCACTATTTGTGGATCCGTAGTTAAATTGTATTTTGTCTGATTGTGTTGACATTCCCCTCTCCAACTGTAGTATCCCTGTATTGAGTCATGAAGCAGCTGACAAATGAATGACTCGCTATAGATCAGATGCTGTGTGCTCAAAGGCCCTATGGAATTTAGGGATGCTCAGATGTTCTGTTCTCTTTAGCCTTATGCTAAAGACAGCTTTTTTTTTTTTTTTTACTGGAAATAACAGAAAGGTTTATCACCACTGATGATGAATGAAGAACAAGGAAAAACTTAAGTTTCATTTTTAACAGCTATATAGAAAAGAAACCTCACATGGAATTACAGATCTATTGGCACTGAACAGGCATAAGAGAGATTATAGTTTCAGTAAACAAAGCAGAAATAAAAGAATGGAAAGCTTGAAGTGATTGAATGATTTGTCTATAATAATACAGGAAGTCAGTGTCACAATGAGGAAAAGACTGAAACCAGATTCATCCCAGTAAAAGCCTTATGCAGTGGACCATAATCCACTAGTTAGAGATTAATAAATAAAATCTCTGGTTTGTTTGGTTAATGGTTATTAGAAAGACTTCCTACCTTCTAACAAGACAAAGATCCTGTAATTTTTCTCACTAGACCCTTGAGACCTTTCCCTGCTCCCGGGTAAAAATGTGTTCATTAACTCATCACAACAGCAAGATTTCACTTTAACGCAGGTGCAGTTATTGATCAAGATGCATTGGTAGAAGCTCTCCAGAATAAGGTTATTAGGGCTGCCGCTCTGGACGTTACGTACCCTGAGCCTCTGCCAAGGTAAAGAAACCAGTTTTCCATTCTGTTAGTCTGAAATGTTTCAAAGTGTGTGCAAAAGTGTGCTCATAATCTTGATCTCTGTGGGAGTCTCTCTCACTATTTAAGGGCAAAACCTCAACCTATCTCACACAATCAAAAAAAAAAAATGACAAACTATGCACCTTTCCCACATCTGTCAGTTCTTTGCCAGCCTAACTGACAAGCAAGGCAACAAGACCAATAGAGAGGAAGAAGAAATGGATAAGCAAGCTTCCCACAGCTTTCTGCTGGTTCTGTGCTTGCAGCCCTCTTATCTCAACATGCCATTGATGTTTCCTGAAGTTCAGTTCTTAAAAAGTAGCATGGCATAGGTGCAGAGTAAATTCCCTGTGTAATACATTCTGTTCTTTTTATGTCTTACAGAGATCATCCTTTATTAAAATTAAATAACATCATCATAACCCCTCACATTGGAACTGCAACAGTCCAAGCTGTTCATATGATGGCAGAAGAAGCAATAGCAAATATACTGGCTGTTCTCAATGGCCAACCCATTCCAAGTGAAGTGTTTCCCAAATGATATGTGCCAGATGATGTCACTAAACCTCATATGAGTGGGAAGGTACTATTTCTTACAGTACCACTTTTAAACTAAAAAAAAAAAAGCTACGTGTTCCTGCACTGCTCTTGTTGTCATGGTACTGCAAAGCTGTCATCTTACTAAACTCAATCTATACTGTTATTTACAATTCTGAAAAATAAAGTGAAACTAATAAAAGAGATTTGTTTGAAGATTTTAAACTGAGCCGTTATGACCTTTGATATCTTCTGTCCATTATTTCAATGAATATCTATGTTCTGTTCCCAGTACTTGCTGTTATGTAAGGGTAAGCAAGTACACCAAGTAATTTGTGTAAGGGTCTCAAATACATTAAAGGTGAATTGACCATTAATTCTCTGCAGAAATTTGACTGTATCCTGAAACACTTTTCAGCCAATATTGCAATATTCTGTTTTTATATCGAAACACCAAAGAAAGCTGACTCCTTTGAAATGATCATAAGCCTAAGGTTTTCTAATAGTAAGAGCTCTGCTTCATCTTTATGTTAAAGTAAAGCAAAACCAATCATTAAAAAAGTATCTTTGATTTTTCCTGAGGGGATACTTTGAAAACCAGAATAAATCCCAAGAGATTTAGTTCCTTGGTGCAGACAAAAATGACACTTTTATTTTGACTGGCCATGGAACGATGGTAGATCTACCACTGAAATCACATGGGTGAGGGGACAGCCTAAAGCAAAAGTAGTGATCAGTCCTAACTTGCAGCTGAAAGCCAAGTTTTTTCTTAGATTCTCTTTCCCATGAGGAAGCAACAAAGTCAGTGTCGTAGTTCAGCCTTGACCGGGACCAGACTACGCAGTCTCTCTCTCACTCCCCCCACCCTCCGAGAGAACGGGGGAGATAATATAAGGAAAACAGCTCGAGGTTTGAGATAAGGACAGGGAGAAATCCTTAAAGTTACCGTCACAGGCAAAACCAGACTCGACTTGGGGAAAACTATTCATTTATTACTACAACTAGTAGGATAATGAGACAGAAACAAGATAAACCTCCTCCACCCCTCCCTCTTCCTGAGCTTAACATTATCTCTACTACCTCCCCGCCCCCCCCCCCCGAGTGGCACAGGGAGGAAGAGGGAATGGGGGTTGCAGTCAGTTCATCACACATTGTTTTACGCTGCTGCTTCACAGTTGGGGGAAGAACTCCTCACATCCCTCCCCTGCTCCAGTGTGGGGTCCCACCCGTACACCACAGTCCTTCATTAAACTGCTCCGGCGTAGGTTATCTCTTCCACGGAGTGCAGTCTCTCCAGAACGGCTGTCCCAGCGGGCCCTCCATGGGCCTCCATTCAGGCATCCACCTCCCCCGGTGCAGGGTCCTTCACGGGCTCCAAGTGGATTTCTGCTCCTCCGTGGACCTCCATGGGCTGCAGGGGGACAACCTGCTCCACCATGGTCATCACCACAGGCTGCAGGGGAATCTTGGCCAGGAGCCACATTACTCCTCCCCGTCCTTCTTCACTGACCTTGGTGTCTACAGCTGTTTCTCTCACAAGAAAAGTTTGTTCTTCACAACGGGCTGGCAGAAGCCTCTCAGAATCTCTTCACATTATCCATCCCATCCCATCTCCTCTCCACCTCTTGCAGCCAGGCTGGGCTGAGTTGGGCCCAGTCGGCTGCCTGGCGAGAGGCCAGAGGTTGAGGCCTGCAAGGCCCCAGTGGCCTGCACCTCCCCCTCTGGGCCTCTGTCCCCGCTCAGCTTCTTTACATCTTCTCTTCTCTTTTTTTTTCTGTTTTCCCCTTCTTAAATACGTTATCGCAGAGGCGTTATCACGGGACATTCTGCTCCCAATCGGCTCGGCATTGGCCAGCAGCAGATCTGCCCTAGGCCTGGCTGAGTCCACTGAACAAAGGGGAGCGACTTCTAGCAGTTTCCTACAGAAGCTACCACCTTAGGCCCCCCTCACTAAACAAAACCACAACAGTCAGAAAATTCAGTAAAATGTTTGTCACCTCCATAAAACCAGAAGCCTTTCCATTATTTTGCAATATGGTCAGGCTTCTTGAAGGGATGGTAGAATGAAGTTTTGGCACAGGAAGTGTAGACAGGCCAAGAATTAGACATTCAGATGCAAACAGTGAAATACTACTAACAAGACAACAGCAAGTACTGCTATAGGGGATTCCAAGATCTTCAGCCCTTGAACAGCTCTCCTTGCAGCTCTTCCCAAGATTCCTATGGAAAAGCAGTGGTATCTGTAAATACTCTATTAAAAAAAAAAAAAAAAGCTGTCAATCCACAGACCCTCTGGGAACCACAAACAGGATGGTCAGTGACTCCTGAAAAAAAAAAAAACCCACATTTTAATTTGAGTGTATAAGTCCTTTTGGGAAAACACTTGCCTAAGCATCTATTATTTTGTTAACTTATGATAGCCTCAGGAGAAGGCACTGGAGTTAAGAAGTCACTGGTGTCTCTTCAGGACAAGAGGCTGCAAAAATCTGTGCAATTGGGCATTTAAAAATTAACCTGATAACTCAAAGTTCATGATGAAGCTGTGCAGTTTACTTTCACGAACTAGATTTGATCCAACATTTTTCCAAACTACTTAGACGTGGTGATTTTTGATTTCAGGGTAGGGAAGGAGATTTACTGCACCAGACTATTCATGGTCTGAAACTTAAGTAATTAGGGAGAAATAATTGTGTGTTATGAGCTTGGTGGCAGTGATACGAAACCTTACAGATCATGAGGGACAGAACTTGTTCAGACTTGATTATATGAATACCTCTGTGTTTGTGTGTGTGTGTGTGTGTAATTGGTAGTATATATAAAATAGCTACTTTCTTGTCTTGGTTTGTTTACCTTGCTCTCTAAATATATTATTTATAAGATATGTTGTCATAGATGTCATAAAACAGGACATGAAAGTGATTATTCTTTACAATGTCTGTAAATAATTATATGTCTTTCTTCTGACACTTCCTGTCTGTCTTCTTTGTGCAGGCCATGGGAGGAGGAGAGCTACCTGGGCTTTTGGTTAATGAAATCAGTGGCATACATGGGATACTGCATGGCCATGTGGCATTCCTGAAGAAACATTTCTACCTCATCACCATGAAGGAATTTATTGAAAACAGAAAGCATATGAGTAAGAAGATCCAAGCGATCTATTTGTGGTGGCACAAACCAGTCATTGACCAAGAGCTTCTCCAGAGCCTGCCAAACTTGAAAGTGATTGCAAATTCAGGAGTAGGGATGGATCACCTGGATCTGAAACTTATAGCTAGCTTTGGTGTGAAGATGGCTAATTGTCCACATGCTGTTTCCACCAGCACTGCAGATACTGGGATGGCTTTGCTGCTGGCATCTGCTAGAAGACTAGTGGAAGGTAATGGCTCAATTCTTCTGTGGCTTCTAAAAATCATACAATAGTTACCTACCATTAACTTGACTTTTCCTGGAGTTATCTGTAGTGCACATAGTTTCAGGGAAAATATGAAAGTCTAAATATGTTGGGTTGGCAAACAGAATAATCGGTGTTTTCATACATTTTATATATCATAAATATATCTAAATTATTACATTATACACAAGCATATATAGCATGTATTTCAACCAGGTATAAATAAAATCATAGCAGTTTCATTTTCACAAGTCACCAGCCTAGGCTGAAAATACTTGAGCAGAATCTAATCACATTCAATTTGAATACGTTTTACTTTTTGGACCAAGCCGTGTTAGAAGCTGGAATTTAGTTTTTAGAATAAGTATGACTGTAGACTTAATTTAACAGTTTCAGATGAACAACGCACTGAAGTGTGCTTCCTACATATGAAAACTTCAAATTTAATAACCTTCTTCAGTAGCACATTTTCAGTGACAGTGACATTTGGCTGACATAAAACATGCTTCTTGATGTGATAGTGTTACAGTGCAATTGACCAAAAGTGGGGGATGCCAAAGATCGGACAATCGCTGCAATCGCAGGCTGGCAGAAGAAATTAAGAGTGTTGGAGGCAAAAATAGAACAGAATAAGGGTATATACACTTAAAGCTGGGGCTGACAGTGGCATGGGCATATTCTCAGGAACTGAAATGGATTGGTGCAGAATTCGGGAATTTAAGGTGTGTTAGAGAGCAACAAGGCAGCCTACTTGTCTCTGCTAGTAGCATCCTTTCTAGTTTCTTCCACAATTTTTTCTTGCCATTTCCCCAAGTAGACCTACCCTTGGCTTGCTTAGAATGCCTCATGCTTCGGGAAAAGATCCTCCAGATTTATCCTGTTAAATTTACCCGCCTTTGATTTGCCAGCTGTATCACAGGATTCATAGAAACTCAAAGGAGACTTGTCTCCCCCTAAGTTTATTTCTACCTCACAAGGAGGAAACAGATTAAAAGGGATATTAATTTCTTGTTCCCATGTACATAAACTATCCCTAGTGGCATTTCTGATAGCTCTGCCCTGGAATGACTGTGTTTTGTCCTGAGGCATTTTTTGATACTTTGACAATATTCTGCTTATGTTTTAGAAGAGCTGGCAATATCAGAAGGCTGAAATATCAGAAGCCTATCATCTTGCTAGCAGATGAATAAGTGCTGTCTTTGTGCATATAAGTGTATTTTCTGTGTTGTATAACTATCCAAAATTTCACAGATTTAACAGATAATTATGGGAATTACTGATTAGTGATTTTTAAAGAAGTCACAGTTTTCTTTTCAAGGGGAGTGGCAGAGGTGAACAGGAAACCTGTTTTTATTCCAAATAGGAATAATTCCAAAGGAATTATTACTGGCAATAATGATTTTTATTGTTGATGCAGAACAGGGCAATATTTTTATGAGTTTAAAGCAGGAAAAGAATTTTTAGGGGAGATTACATCAAAAGGCTTTTTGTAGTATGGTGAGAATAAATAGGAATGTCACATACATGTGGCAGGGAAAGATGAGATATTAGGGAGTCACTTAGGACATTGCAGACACTATTGCTATTTAAAATTGTGTGTTTGTAACCCTTAAAAGGTTACAGTAGTAGCACAGCAAGCCCAGACTCTTTTGCCTTGTTCCTCTCTCATATTGGAATGTTTTTGTTGCAGGCCATCACATTGCAATTTCTTCATGTATGGAGTACTGTGAAGCCAATTTTCTGGGAGTTGAAGTTACTGGAGCTACTCTGGGCATCATTGGCATGGGCAGCATTGGGTATAAGATTGCTCTGAGAGCCAAAGCATTTGAAATGAACATTTTGTACCACAACAGGACACGGAGGTAAAGATATGTCTTGACCCTAATTAGAGGAGAAACTCCCTTTTAGATAGTTGGTATTTCCATTTCAAGGAATTATGTCAGGAAAATAGCAAGAAATGAGGGAATAGGGCCAAGATTAAAACAAAAGGAAAAAAAAAAAGAGCAGTTGCCTCAAATCAGTCTTGTAAGGAATTACTTGGTGATTAAACACTTGGAAACTTAATTTAGGTTTTATGTTGAAATTCCAAGGTTTCCTGGAGCTGTTAACAGAAAAAAGAAAATCAAGCTTATACCTTTTTTTTAATTCTTATCATATCTTACTATAGTGACACATAACTCTACCCCTTGTTTATTTTTTCCCCGTATTGTGAAGTTCAGGAGTGATCTTGTTGAAACTCTGAATGACTGGAGAACTAGGAAACGTATACTTGGCACAACATGAAAGAAAACTGATTACTTGAGAGCTGTTCTTGAGAAAACCTTGTTTCTCTTCAAACCAGTGGGAATTTTGCCAAGTATTTAACTGGATTTCACTCTTTATTTCTAGCCCTTCCTAACTTATGTATCTGGGAATCTGATCCTTGTTAGAGATTCAACACAGGGGCTCTTCAATGTAAAGGTGAGCGAGATCTCCATGTACAGCTCCAGGCCGCTGCAGTCAGGCAAGGTGCAGCCCACAAGCAGAACAAATGTTTACTGCTATCAACCCTGATCTACCCTGACACAACTTCACACCTCCCTGACTGAAGGGAGAAGCTGCAGTGCTAGTACTTGTGGTTTTCAGTGATTTTCTCCATATGCAGAGTGCAGAAGGAGGCTTACTGCTCTAGCTAGCAAATCACAAGGGTGGATGAGGACAGAAATTTCTAGCCTTGCTTGGCATTCCTGTTACTTCAGAAGAAGTAGCGGAGCAAACTCACATTAAAAAAAGTACTCGTGAACACCCTTCTTAAGATCTCTCAGAATTTCTTCATAAGCCACAAAAAAAAAGATAAAATAAGGCACAAATCTTTTTTTTTTTTTTTTGGCTATTTTTTTGGTCTTTTTTTATTTTTCCCCATGGATCATCACTAACTCCCTCTGGTTAGTATTTTTCAGTCTTTGAAGTAGTATTTATGTGAGAGTGCTGTGATGAGAATCAATGCACAGTGCAACAGAAATTAATAACCTGCTTATTTTAAAGTACCTTTACACTTCAGTCTTACGTGCTGAAACGCTGCATGCTGGAAAACTGGCTATAGTTCCAGACTGTTCTTTACCCACTTAATCTCTGGTTGTTGACCTGGACACTGAAAGAAAACAATGAAATGCGTGTATTAGGAGACACATGGTCAAAGTTACATTGAAATTATTTCCTTAGGGTGACTTCTTTCTTTACTTCTAGATTAGGGAGGAGATAATTCAAAGCCATTCTCTTGCAATCAGGAGCAGAAAATTGTACACTCCTATCATTACTTCTTTAGTTCCCAAAGTTCAGGCAACTAAATTAAGAGCAGGAGAAATTGCAAATATTCTTTTCTATTGTGAGAAGTTCAAACTGAAAATCTCTCTCTACTTTAGTAACTTTTTGTGTTGTTAAAAACACTTCATTTTGTGAAAGTCCAGAGGCAGCCAGGAGCATGCCAAAGAGCTGCCTTGCTGATTCCACTAATCAGGAAATGACAGGCTCACTGGAGGATGCCAACAGGATGAGGACCGCCCACATGCTCAGAGTTGGATGAGTTTTGGTGAATACCACTACTTTGGTTTGAGCAGTTACTGCATCCTGTGAGGTGCACCTTCCCCACAGGGCATCCTGGAGAATGGACCATGTGCTGCCGTCTGTTCCAATGCTTAACCTTAATCCACTGGCAGACTTTAAAAGAAGGCCCTGTACCCTGCACTGCAGTGGCTGAGAACTGGGCATGCCATCCATCCCCTGCTGTAGGGCTTGAAGCCTTCAAGAAGGGCCTGAACAGCCAGCTGAGACTAAATTCACCTTTGTTTGGCCCCTATTTGCTGCATGAATGTGATAATCAGATCCGCACTGAAGAAAATATTTTATTGACTGATGCCCTTAAATAGAGTGTGATCCTTTTTTTTTCCCCACCAGGAAAGAACAAGAGGAGCAAGCTGTTGGCGCCACTTACTGTGAAAAGATGGATGACTTGCTCAGGCAGGCAGATTTTGTGATGGTGGTGGTGAGCCTGACACCTCAGACACACAAGCTGATCGGGAAAAGAGAGATGGAACTGATGAAACCCACAGCAACTCTCATTAACATCAGCCGAGGTACCATCCAGAACCCTTGGCTGGCCTGACCAGAAAGTGTTAGCCAGCTCCTGCTGTGTTACACGCAGCACCATGCTGCATCCACCCCACAGCTGATGCATGCATCAAGGACAGATCAGGCATGGCGAAAATTCCTCTCTCCCCGTCTCTTCTCTTTTTGCTCTCAGAGCATTACCTGCAAATGGCACTCAGAGATGCTCTTATTCCCAACCAGGTGCAGTAGTTGACCAAGAGGCGCTGGTGACAGCTCTGCAAACTGGTGTTATCAGGGCCGCAGCTTTGGATGTCACCTACCCAGAACCACTGCCCAGGTTGCCGTCTCTGTTTTTTTTCTCATGAAGGGTGGGCGAGCCCTGCCAGAGGCCAGAGGCATCCCTGCAGTGGGCAGGGACCTGGCAGAGGCAGCCCCACCCGCCCCTGGGGTGGAGGTTGGTGTCCAAGTGCCAACGGGATGCAGCCCCGATGTTGGGGCTGATAACAGGCCAAAGGGAGGCCTGGGCGCCAGGAAACAGCAGGAGAGGGCTTGTGTGCTGAGAGGAGCATTAAACCCCCTCCACAGAATCACCACATGAAGCTGCAGCAGTGCTTCACTTACAAATTGCTTTATCTGAAGGTGCAACTTGCCCTGAATGGGTGGAAGCTGCTGGAGTCATCCCTTCTTAGATCTGCTGCATTGCCCCAAGGTTTCCCTTCCCACAGGCTTGTTTCCCCAGTACAGTGCTGAAGCACTGCAGATCTCTTGGGCCCAGAGGCTAAAAAGACACCTCTACCAGAATGGTGCCTCATGGAGTTAACTGTGCTGGCTGCATTTTGGGTTGAGGGCAGTTTGGTCTTGTTATGTCTGGGTGCCAGGACATCACTGCCCATTATCTGAGTCGCATAAGTACAGCTCAGACCATTGTGTGGGGTTAATGTGTCAGGAGGGCTTAATCCTCTCTTCTGACATAGTTCAAATTGCTGCCTAGTGGCAAAAGTCTGTTTCTGGACAAAAGAGCACAGTTTAAACTCTTAACATGTCCTTCTAATGTCCAGAATTACTTGAACACAGGCGATCAGGTTCTGTGGATGTAAGTGGGGCTTGTAAAGTTGTATTAAATTAACTTTATATTTACATACAGTGCCAAAGCCAAAGCAGGACTCCTCTTTATTTGGATGAGCAAGAGCGGATAATTTCACTATCTCTTTTTTCCTTTCTTTCAGAGATCACACATTGTTAAAATTGAAGAACGTCATTATAACACCTCACCTCGGCATTAGAACAGACAAGACCACCTACAAGATAACAGAGGAAGCAGTTGAAAACATACTAGCAGCTCTTAATGGTCTCCCCATACCCAATGAAGTGCTTCCTAGCTGACGTGCAAAAGGATATCACAGCGCTCTTTTTATTCTTCTCTTCCCCCCACCCTCCATCAGCTCTAAAGATTTTTATTCTTGTGTTTTCCCCATTAAGAGAAACCTATTCCATGCGGGCACAGAAAGACCTGGCTTGGTCTCACATGTCATTAAAAAGACCAACTTTTACATTTTAATTTCCTTGCAAATTGGAGGAATACATTACTTTTCACTTCCAACCATAGATGGATGCTTGCAGGCTTTCAGTGTCTCTGGGAAAAACAACTACTGATTGCCAATGCACTTCTTTCTAGGCTCCCTAATCCTAAAGAAAATGTAATTTCAGATCACATAATTCACTTTGTTCCCGTTTTATTAGCTGTCAAAGCTAGCAAATTGAGCTACCTGGCTAGAAATATTATTGACTTTCCATATGAAAGTCTCCATTTAAGTAGCTCCTGAGCTACTTATACTGAGGCAAAAGTCAATTTTCAGAATGTACTCAGAAACACTTATTTAAAGCAGACTGGATTTTAGAAGACAACTTAAAGTACTAGCATTAAGGAAAATTAGTCTTCAAGATGAACATGCTGCTATGTTTGTAATACCAAATTTATGTGCGGTCTACCTCCAGATTTTCAACTTTGTGCAAATATTTGGAAGAACACTTGGAACTCTCTAAGCCTCCAGCACCATTCTGTAAATTAGCGGGAACACAGAAGTGTATGAAAATACATGCAACATTAAAATCCAAATCTATACATTTCCTTTGTATCGCTGCTTCTGGATATTCACAAGAATAGTTATATTTGAAACAATATATAACAGAGAAAAAAATACTTTGACAAATTGTTTTCCTTACTGCAATTCTTATTATAGAAAAAAAAAAAATTGAAATCCCATGGCTTTCCTCCACTAGAAATAGCACCTATAGTGCAATTAATCATTCAAATTCCACAGAAAAAGGATCTTTTTAAACAGAAGAATGCTCATCCACCTCATTGAGGCTTTGTAGGAAACAGTCTGCTGTCCTCTCAGTTGTCTTTATGTGCTCTGTTGTCTTAATACAAGTCCAAAGCCAAATAAATCAATACACAACTCAAAGTGGCAGTGCTATGCATTTTATTATGTAGTATGACTTTATTAATAGTATTATTATTTAATCTACCAGTAAAATTAATAGCAAAGTTGTCATTAAGTGCAGCTAGGATTTTGCCTGTAGTCTCATCTTTACAGAGACATTTCCACTTCCTTTTTCTTGTAGAAGGTTATCACTGGTGCTTGCAAAAAGACGCTTCCATCCACCAGTTTAAAATACGATGATGTTACCAACTCTTGCACCTCAGGTAAACATGGCATTGCAGCTTTTCAGGAGCAGCAAGTTGGCTAGCAAGAATTTCAAGATTGTCCCAGGTACCTCCCTGTTCTGAGGTACAGGCGCCCGGTATGCCTGTCTATGTCACCTTATGACCTTGACAAAAATAAGTTTATTCTTTCAAAATAAAAGGCTAAGCAATGAATTACAGAGCTGAAAACAAAGCTTCAGGAAGCTAAAATAGCAGAGAGAAAAAAAATCCTTTTGTTAGATCAATATCCTAAAACTGGAAAAAACGCAGGAAGTTTTGCACATGCAAACTTTTCTACAGACGTGACGCAGCAAACATAAAATCAGATGCAGTACTTCATTTCACTTCTAGATAAAACAATGAAACATGCTTGGCATTTGCTTGGAGTTTTACTTCTACTTTTGCAGGTATTTCAAGAATCTGGGCTGATTAGTTACAGAAGTGCTCCATGCCAGCGGACATGCTAGCGCTAGACAACAGGACAACAGGATTCCTGTCAGTCATTGGAGTGATGGATGGGCTCATTTACAATGCCTAACAACTTGGCATTCCAGACTGGAAATCATTACTTGAAGGACAAGTTCCCAACATGTCTTCAGGAAGCAACTACCCCTCTTTTCAAATTACATTGCAAAAAATGGCCCCTTGTTTCCTCTCTTTCCTTAATCTATAAATACATATTGAATGGTGTCAAATTAACTGGCACAGGAAGGAAACCTTCCTGTGCTCACTAGATGCTGTTTCCCATCTCTGCTGTTCTACTTAGATTGTGCTTGGAAAAAGCAATACATCCAATCGTATGATTACTAAAAATGGATCAAAAGATGCAGTGGCCACATAGGAAAGAGATGATCCATTACAGTTCACTCCATTCATTCAGATTTGTTTGAAACATTTTGACAGGCAAGCAGTACATGATCTGGAATAAAGTGCTGCTGCAGTAGTCTACTGGGAAAGCTGGCCTTACCTACAGCAGACGGGTTAGTGAAAAGACTTTATGATGGTTTAGAGCCAATGAAAACAAATACATTGCTTGAATTGGCTTTTGCCTGAAACAACAAACTTGGGCATATAGATTTCCTGCCTCTGCTTTTTTTTTGTCCTGTGAATCCTGGTCACATATAATCATAGAATCTATGATAGAATTGTTAGAGTTGGAAGAGACCGTTGCTTTATAGCACATAACATAGACATGGGAAGTGTATGTCCATATCCAGTGTCATGCTTAAGCTAGTCTACACATCCCACCTGGGAAATATATTACATTACATTGCACAAAAGTCTTTTAGGCTAACGCAGTACTTCAGAAGTCTAATCCCAGGGAAAAATTTTTATGCAAGTACCTTATTAACACTGCAGGCATCAGCTTGCCCTGCAGTATTACATGGACATCAACGGCAATATTTATTCATAGGAAAAAAGTTCACAAACTGTGCGATACTTCTCTCCCCATACCCACAGACATTATTAATTTCAGAGAACTTTGTCACAATGCTGGTATAATAGATCCTGTGCTATAAGAGAAAATTTAACAGCACACTGCAACACTTTGTAATTCAGCTTAACACACCACCTGGGGTCTGTAAGGTACTCTACAAATTAAGTCTCCTTAGAACATGATAGCGCACTGGTGTAACCCTCTCATCTTGTTTTACCTTAATCAGACTTAGCTGTTGTTAGTTGCTGCCCACACTGTCACTCTGGCATTCTGTGTCCTAATGATTTGAACAGCCCTTCAGTCACTCAAAATGTAAATGGCTTCCTGACCTCTTCTGTCACATATGTTGCTGTACAGATAAATTTCCTGAACCATAACTTGAAGATTAGGTGTTCAAGTTACACAAAAAAAACTTTGAAGTCATCTGATTCCCTCCACATAAGCACTTAACACATCCATTTTCTTGACATTTGATATGTATGTCCTGGATTTTTGCTTAAGAAAGAGTAACATTCCTTTGAGTATTTTTTTTTTTTTTGGCTCCTCTAACTAATTGCGCCTTCGTTTTGTTCATTCAAATTTGGTGATTTGATACACAAAGGCAAAAACTACTATGTTGTCCTTCCAAAGTTTTTTTTTTTTAATATTTTTTACCTTTGCTACTAAAATGTGTTAGACCTCCTTCCTGGATTCCTAGTGAGAATGACTTGTGTCTTGAGAGGGGCTTTACGATGGTCCTTTGATCTCAGGTATTGTGACATGAGCAGTAAGTTAAAAGATCACTCATTATGTCTTATCAGCAAACTGGGAAGCAGTTGATCTGAAACAGGGAATGTGTAAGCATTTTAGGTTTGTTGGTTGTTTTTTTTTTTTAAAGAAGAAAATTCACATAGACTTAACTAAGAATCCAGTTAACATGCTGTAACTCCGTCTTGCTGGTTAATGAATTTTTGCTTTAAAGTTTAACCGTCTGAACTTGAAATCCATGTAAGCAAATTATTTTCAAAAATAATCACCTGGATAACAAGAACAATTTATGGTTTTGTATAATTATGACAACATTTTGTTTTACTTTATCTTTTCATTAGTCATTTTAGAGGATTTGGTGTTAAACTTGACTGTCTTAATGTTCAGCATATCAAAATGTGTTTGGCAGAATTCAAGAAGACACAATTTTTGTAATCCATTCTTTTGCAAAGCACTGCTGTAGTCAGGAGACACACAGCAGTGTGCAACTGCTTGTTATTCCATGGTGTGGAAGGAGAGAGATCCCTGGTGCCTGCCGCAGAGGCTTTTCCTGGCTCCCGAGCTGTTCTTCCCACAGAAGCCAGGCCACCCTCTCCAGTGTCTGCTGGCCACCTGCACAGCAAGGGGGATCGCTCCAGTGCGGGTTTAGTGACCAAAATACCGAAGCTATGCTTGGCAGCCTCTGCCCCTGGGGATTTACAGTCCAAGTAATTTTGTCGGGAAAATTTCCACGCATTTCGCAGCTGGGATAGGCACAGGACTGCCTGTAGCTGGGATAACGGCTGCAGTGGCTGAGCACCTGAGCCTGCCCCAGTTGGTCAGCTCTGGAGGTTTTGAGGGTATTCTTAGAATCATTTAGGTTAGAAATGACCTTCATGTGTGCAATGAGATCTGGTGTCTGCTGGTCAGAGACAACTCTTTGTGCCTCGTTAACATGCATGCAAACAGCATAATGACCAACAGAGAGACCAAAGCACAGCCGGTATTCCAAGACAGGACGGAAAAAAACGTGTGCTTGATGTTAGTGCAAAGTCCCCGTTAATTTGAAACTACTGCCAGGGCAGAAACACAACACATTTTTAAAAACACACCACTCTTTGTGAACACCCGTGGCTCTCTGGGCTCTCCGAGGGGGTCTGGTGTGCACCTCCTCTCCTCCCCATTCCCCCCTCGCCACCGGTCCCTCTCTACTCTCGCCCTCCTGGGGCCCCAGCGGCAGCATGTGGGGCCAGCACGGTTCTGGCACCGTGCGCCTGGTACCCAGTAGCTCTGGCGCTGGGGGTCAGGTCCCTGCCCTGGCTGGGAGGCAGCACGCTGGTCTCGCCTCTTTCCCCTGAGATAACAGACTCGGTTCTTTCCAGAGCCGGCAGAGTGAAGAGCTGACAGGGCACGGAGGAAGATCGAGGGAAAAAAGGGTAAGCTCATGCTCAGAAGGTAAATTGATAACCCCAGTGTCTGTAGTTGATAAATTATAGCTCTGTTGTGTTAAACAAGGCCTTTCCTGAAGTAATGTCCTTCTTACTTAATGTGGTTGCATAGGTGGCAATGAAGGGCAGAACTTGGGGGCTAAAAGATACCCTTCTCCACTCACATGGCCACATTCTTAAATTACCAAGACTTTGGTCATTGAATGTTGAACAGCAGTAACATCTAGTAGCTCTTGTTCCAGTGTTAGTATAGTGGGTATGCCAGAAACAATGCTTTCTTGTCTTACTAACAAGAGTGTATAAAAAATTGAACATCCTTCTGAATAGCACAGGTAGAACACAAGAAAAGTTTTTGATGTGGGAGGGAATATCTTTATCCAACTCTGTCATCAAGTGGGAAAACCGTGTGTAATGGAGCCAATCAATTCCTGGTTTTTAAAAATGTATAATGGGTCACTTAAGGACATGTCCTTTTGGTTTCTCATTGCTTTTGTAGGGGATGGAGGGTCAGGAACTGCCGTATGTGCTAATTGACTGTATAAGAGGGAAGCACGGAGTACACGAAGACTATGTTGAATTTCTGGAGAAACATTTTCATCTCATCACCATGAAAGAGTATCTTGAAAACAAGGAATTTCTCAGCGAAAAGATCAGAGCCATTTTTATGTGGTATCACAGACCAGTTATTACTGCAGAGCTGCTCCAGAGCTTGCCTAACTTGAAGATAGTGGCAAGCTCTGGAATGGGGATAGATCACTTGGACCTGCACCTCCTCTCCAGCTACGGTGTGAAACTGTCCAACACTCCATTTGTTGTTTCCACTGACACAGCAGACTTGGGGATGGCTTTGATACTGGCATCTTCCAGGAGGCTTGTGGAAGGTAATAACAAATGCTTTTAGTCTTTTCATAGAAAAGATGACTCCTCAAAACATGCAGTTAGAAAGTATGTGCTGATGCAAAGGTAAGCTTAAAAATAGAAATACAGTGTTCAAAAAAAGTGTAGATGTGGCACTTCAGGACATGGTTTAGTGGACATAGTGGTATTAGGTTGATGGCTGGACTTGATGATCTTGGAGGTCTTTTCCAACCTTAAAGATTTTATGATTCTATGAAAACACAGGGATGAGGAAAAAGTTAAGACAAATCTGCCATGTTAACAATAACTTGCACGCGGTGCATACCATTTCCACACAGGTGTATCAGCAAGGTACATGTGTTCCTTCTGCAGTTCCTTCAGGCCTCCTCCCTCAGCCCAAACCTGCTTATTTGTTCTACCTGTTCACGGCAGTCTCACTTTTCCAGTTTTAATAAAAGGGGATTAAAAGGAGATATATTCAAGGAGGCTTGAAACCTGTCTTTGCCAAGCTGACATGTATCTGAGCCATTCTGAACAAGCTGTCCAGAAATCTGTCCACCACACTCTGTGTTTCTTTTCCCTGCCAACTTTGATGTATCTGCATGATAGCTGGGAGTCAAATTTTGGCCTTACTGAAAGTCTTGATGATATTACAACTGATTCACCAGTTGCACCATTCAGTGCTTACAATGTAGGTGACACCCGTGGCGCTGGCAGTTTCATTAGCCCTGCAGATGACTGAGCAGCTGTGTGGCCGAGGTGCATTTCAACGGCGCAATAGTCTGTACTGCAGGCAGAGAGGGGTGATGGACAGGTGTGTGATGTACATCGAAGGGAGGGAGGTTGCTGCTTTGGCCTTACCTTCCTAGTCTGCCAAAGAGGGGCTGGATATGTTTCTATTCTGAGAAAGAAATCCATGTCAGAAGTCATGTTGACAGTGCAGTATTATTCACTTCTTGACCAGAAACACAGTAACGTTATGTTACTGCTCCACTGCATCTGCCTTGTCATACAATAAAAAGTGGAAAAAAAGTAAAACCACATGCCAGGACATCCTTTATATTACATTTTTCTTTCTTTTCCCTCCAAGGCTACCAGATGGCAGTCTCCCCTGATACGGAGTATTTCCCCAGTGACTGGCTGGGGTCTGAGGTTTCTGGGATGACCCTGGGAATCGTGGGAATGGGCACCACTGGCTACAAAGTGGCCCAGAGAGCCAAAGCCTTTGAAATGAAGATTTTGTACCACAACAGGCATCAGAGGTAAAGCTGTTTGGCAGCACCACGGAAAGCCTATTTTGTTGCTGCTTTTAAACGTTATTTGTGCCTTTCACTGTCAAACTGATCTCCTGTCTCTCTGTGTTAGGGTAGGATGATGTGCTCTCTGCACTATTGTTACTAAATATTGTACCAGGAAGAAGCAGGGCCCACAGATTGTGGCTGGGTTCACCCAAAAGTCCAAATCATCAGGCAAGGTCATAGTGGTAAGGCAGGGCAGAGGCCAGATTGGGGCTGCAGGGAGCTGGAGACCAGACCTGCTGTGGCATCGCTGGGGCAGGGGCTGACAGCCCCAGGGTGGGCTGCCATGGGATGCTGGGATGTGGAGAAGCTCTGAGGGGCTGGGCAGTGACAAACAGGTCTGGTGGTGCCCTCAGAGCCATGACAAGGGGTCGCTGCCTTATTATTGGCTCTTTATTTTAAGTGGCAAAGTACATACACTTGCTTCAAGATGGTCATTAATTTCTCAATTTATACAGAAACCAAGTCAGGGAGGAATGGGAGAGATACATCTCACTGGTCTCCGTGTGAGTCAGGGCTCCCTTGGCCTTCCTGTCATGTTGGTGACATTGCAATAGACTGGGAAAAGGAGGCAGGCTGGGAGGACATAGCTCCTGTGACTTAGGTGAGGCAGGGAGGCAGGCAGAGACATCTCGCCCTTCCACAGCTGACAGTGAAGAGCCGGACTTGCCAGCCCATTTGCTGTTTTCTAGGTGAGGTGTATCTGCCCTTCACATATGCCACAGCTCCCATCAGGCCCATCCCATCCTCTTCTTTTGTGGGAATCTGATGGGAGCTACATGCCCCCAAATCTCCTGATAGGGATCGAACACGCACCAGCAGGTCCTGCAGCAAGTGGTTTCAGTGAACCAGCACTGATGCACAGAGCATGCAGACTGCTGCTGAGACAAATTTCAGAAGATTTAACCCCTGCCCTGTCTTGTGGGTTTCCTCAGTAATTTTCAGACAGGTTACTTTTCACAGGGAAGGGAATTAATGTCAAACCTCAGTCTTGCTTTTGTGTTGGAAAAGAATCCCTGTTACAATGAGAAACTGTGACACAAATGCATCTTCAAATTATTTTAAAAATGCATATTTAAATTATTTTTCTCACTTTCCATCCCCATAGGTATAGTACTGCACATTTGTGTATAGTGCACTTGGTATTGTGGGAAACAGCTAAACATTTTTCTTCACTGAGTTTCAGTCAGACAACTGGCCAGCTGCTTTGCACTACAGAATGAAGAAAACAATTAAGAAAGCTTTTCTCTAATGACAACTTGAACTTTTTCTTCTTGCTTACTCCTGGAGTTTGATTTTGAGTTTTTCCCTTAGAAACAAGGAAGAAGAAAGTGCTGTTGGAGCTACATACTGTAAGAAGATGGACGATTTGCTCCAGCAGTCAGATTTTGTGTTGCTGTCTGTGAGCCTGACTCCACAGACACACAAGCTGATTGGGAAGAGGGAGCTGGAGCTGATGAAACCCACAGCGACTCTCATTAATATCAGCAGAGGTAGGGTGCAAAAGAATCAAAACTGCATTATGGTTTGCTGTCATAAAAAGTCCTGGGAAAATCCAGCCCTAATATAGAGTCTGTTACTCTGAAATTTCCAGTAAATTATCTGATAACTGGATTATTTAGATGTCTGTGGTCATATCTCAGCAAAACATTTAAGCATTTCTGTAATTATGAGCAAGTAGGTCTCTAAAATGTTAGTGAGCTTGGAGAGTTAGAATCTCCTACTTAAGCTTTTTCTTTATTTAGTGCAGCGTTGTTTCTAACACACATCAAGATGGCACAACCCGCCCTGAAATCTGGCACTGTGCTTTGTTTCATGGCACTATGTACAGCCTCTTACAATTCCTGACTGTCCAACTCTGATGCACATACCCAAGCTTTCTCCTCCTGCTTCACCACCCTCTCCCTGTTGTCGCTACTGCTTTGAGAACATCCCCAGCCCTACTGTTTGCCTGACCACCATGCCCAAAAAGATGGTGAAAGAACAGTATGGAATATGAAAAGAAGAGTATCCTTCTTACTGTAACCCAGGTCTGGCTGTGGATCAGGACGCTTTGGTGCAAGCCCTTCAAAACAAAGTTATTAAGGCAGCTGGTCTGGATGTCACATATCCTGAACCTTTGCCAAGGTAGGACATATATTTAAGTTAAATAAAACTGAGTGTATGTGTGTGGTTCAAATGAAGTACAAGTTTGTGAGCATGCGAGAAGTTACATGACTTTGTTAGGAATACATGATGTATCTGCACTAGTCCCACCGAAACGATGTCCCCAATCCTTCCATCCTAGCCAAACAAAATTCAGACTGACTCATTTGGAGGCATTAAAAATGCCTGCATGTCGCATTAAAAAACCACAAGCTAGGCAGCAGTTTGAACTCTGAGTATACTTGGGTCATGCAATTAATTTTTATTTTTAATTATTATTTTAAATATTTCCCTGTCTCCCTTCGGGTGTTGAAATAACAGATGAATGCTCTGTGAACGATAGCTCAGTGTTTCTTTTCCTTCCCCAGGGATCACCCTTTGTTAAAGCTGAAGAATGTTTTAATAACTCCTCACATCGGAGGTGCCACCAAAAAGACACACCGCCTTATGATGGAAAACATGGTGGAAAGCATACAAGCGAGTCTTGCGGGTCTGCCTGTCCCTAATGAAGTATTGCTGTAAAGGGGCCTGCATTTAATGTTAATTGCCACTAGAGTTTATCTTGGTGTGAGGAAACACAGTAATTTGATCACTCTTCACGCAATGAAACCATGCGTGTTAAGACAGATAAAACGTATGATGCACGTGTTTAATTTATTTAAATAATTAAAAGGAATCTTGTACGTAAAACTGCAGTGTTCTGTCATGAACTTCAGCGAAGAACTGAGGAGTGCATAGCCGTACATCAGTGTAACTTATTTTGCTCCCATCCAAGGACGGAGCCTGCGCGGCCTGAGCCGTGCCCCAGCCCGGGCCCTGAGGGCAGCTCAGCCGCCCTCCCCCCCGCCCGGCGCCGCCGGGGCCGCCCGCAGCCGCACACCGGCCCCGCCGTTACCGCCGCCTCCGCCGGGGCGCTGCAGGCCCGGGCCGCCGCGCCGCGAGGGGGAGCCGGTACCGGTACCGGCACCGCCTCAGCCGCCGCGGCCGCCCCAGGGAGCGGCGGAGCGGGCCGCAGCGGCCGCATGTGGAGCGCCGGGGCGGCGGCGGTGCCGGCATGGTGCCGGGCGCTGCGCAGCTCCGCCGCCCTGGGCGGCTCCAGGGGCCTGCTGAAGAAAATGCTCCGCAAAAAGAAGTAGGTGCGGGGGGCGCCGGCCGCGACCAGGGGCTGGTGGGCAGCGGGCCCTCCCGCCGGGCTGGGCCTGGCTGAGGGGTGAGGCGGCCGGGGCCGGGCGGGCTGCCGGGCCGGCCCTGCCTCCGCCGGTCTGGGCCGCCAGTGCTGCCGCGGGGCCGCCTGCCCTGCCCGCTCCAGGCAGCCGGTACCGCAGCCGGCCTGCGCCCGCACCGCCGGGCCGGGCCGGGCCGGGCGGTGGCGGGGCGGTCGGTGGGCGCTGGGCGAAGTTGCGTGAGAGGGGTTGTGGGGCTGCCGGCAGCCTGGGGGAGAGCCGCCCAGCCCGAGTCGCCCTGTGAGCGGCACCTCCGGTGCTACCGGGGGGCTCTGGTAGCGGTGCTTCAGTGTTGTGCCGCGTTACACCCGTCTCTAAACCTACACCGTTGCGCTTTCAGCCCCTTCCACGGGCAGCTTCGGCCGTGGGCGGGAAGCATTGCCCCCGGCCGGTAACTGCTGTGGGGAAATCGACCAGGGGACAGGAAAACCTGGGTATTGTCGTGCGTCTGCGGGCGGGTGGCCTTTTAAGTTGTTTCTCTGAGCTGCCGAAAGATGAAGCTGATTTCTTTTCCTTTTTTCCAAAAGAAAGAAGTTCTGGTATGACAGCCCTACCCTGGGATCTAAAATGGTAAGCAGAAGCTTTCGAGGTCCTGTGTTTATCTGTGGCAGGAGGAACCAGCTTGTGCTTCTGCCATTGTGTCTAACTTTGGGAAAAGCATTTTCTGGTGCAGAAGCAGCAGAATTTTGTGAATGAGCGGTAGGGCTCCAGTGTCACTGTGACGTGCCAGCATTGCTGTCGAGAGAAGCTGTTCGGCTCCCCATGGCCATTTCCTCTTCCATGCTGATCTTCCATCTGTGCCAGCACCAATGCTCTCTTCATGCTCTTGAGCTCATAGCAGAGAACTGATCCAGATTAAAACTTCTGTATATCAGCTTAGTTTTACTTTTATGGAAAACAGGATTTTATGTTTGTTTTTCAACCAAGCAATGCTTTTCACTTAATACATGCTGTATTTTAGAAAATGGATTTATTTATTGAGCTGTATGACTTGCTACAAAATAAACTAAGAAAACTTGACTGTAATACATGAAGGTCAAAGATTTTGTGAACAGAAACATTCTTTATTGAAACACCTCATACATAAGACCTATATAAAGCCATCACAGCTGCAATAATGGCATTCTAAGAGCATAGTTAGTAGAGTACACAAAACTGTGTATAATTGCCTAATACCATTTTGTAACTGCTGATTAATGTTTTTGTGGGTTTTTTTTTCTTTTTTTTTTTTTTTAAGATGTATAAACCAACCAATTTGACCTCTGTAATTAAAGATGACCAGACAAAAACTAGGAAAGAAGATAACATACGCTGCAGAGTCTTGAATGGTCTTATTTATAAAGCTGTGACAGAGATGATGACTACCTGTGAAGTTAATCAAGAACTTTATGATCTCAAGCTGGAAATCTGCAAGGCAAGTGCCAAAGCCACAGCTTGTGTTGAACGGGCTCTGACTACACCTTGAGGTTGGCATGGCACACCAAAGGAGCTCCCCTGGGTGTTGTGATGTGTGCAGGAGGAGTATTGCTGCATTGCTTCTGATGAGGCACAGCACAGCAAGATGAGGCTCTGGATTCACCTTGCACAGTAGGAGAACTTTGTCACTGTTGTACCTGGCTTAGTACACCTTTGCCACTATAATACAAATACAGCTTAGGCCAACTAAGTGGTGATTTTCCTGGTATGACCTTTTTTTTTTTTCCCCTGTTACTCAGACATGTGCTAATTGCCTTGCCCTTTCAGAAGGACGAGCCTGGTTTTGCAACATAAGTGTATCTTTCCAAGAGTCTTTTCTTCACGCAGCTGTGTGAAAGCTGGTACCTCCTTGTGTCCCTCACCAGAATCATTACACAGCTAGAACACCTAAGTGGGGCATAAGCTTAGTTCAAAAAAAGGCAAGCCTAAGAAAATGGCATTGGCAAGCAAGGTTCCAGAAAGAACTGGAATTTATGTCTAATTGTAGCTAGCATTGTCATAATTTATGGGTTTGAAAGGGATGTTGAAGCTCTGATTCAGGAACTAAGTCTCTACACTCTTGTTTGTTGCCTGTATTTTTTTCTTCTACATTTTCTGTCTTTTTTTTAAGATTAAATGTTTGGCTTAAAAGCTTGATGGACTTAATTTTGCTAGTTAGAAACATGGAAAAAAATCGCATGTCTTAGCTGCATCTGTGACGAGGGCTTTGTTGTTTATGATTGACACAGATCTTTTTGCCAGCTGAATTCATTCTGTCTTCAGGCAAGTGATTAAAATTACATGGGCGAGATAAATCTTTTGGCTCTGCATGTGTAGTGTCCTGCATACAGTATTTCTCTCTCTCTAGGAC
This sequence comes from Tetrax tetrax, assembly GCA_009806455.1. Taxonomy (NCBI): domain Eukaryota; kingdom Metazoa; phylum Chordata; class Aves; order Otidiformes; family Otididae; genus Tetrax; species Tetrax tetrax. The sequence goes on from WHYT01016317.1 coordinate 60,687, forward strand.
TTTAAGGATTTCTTGTCTAACTCGGATGGCCTGTCTGCACATAAAAATACTGGCTGGTGTAGGCAAGCCACAGCGCTTTCAGGAGGCACTGCTGTAAATTAAACAACTTATGAGAGAGGGAAAGAAACAGCCTTCTTACAAATATAGTATGGATTTTATAGTAACTGCGGAGTGCTTGGTGTTCGTGCTGCCCTGGCACGTGTCTGAGACTCGGTCCTGATTCGCTCTTGAGCTGATTCTGATCCAATATTGTTACTTCCTTTAGATAAAGAAATATCCTAGCAGGCTTTCTGCAATCCATCAGACTTTGTAAATTTACATAATAGTAATACAGGTACGAATCACGCTTTAGGCTTGATACATCAAACTTTTATCCACTTGATAACATTACTCATGTGACGATGAACTGGCTTGTGCTAGATAAGGTTTTTAATGTGCTTACATTAGACTCAGTGTGGGAGATGGGGAGGGTTCAACCTGCAGGTTAGTGAACAGCTGGTTAGTGATAACTATAGGGTTTTTTTAGTGAGTGATGGGTTTCCCAAGGGAAGAGTTATTTGATGGTGGAAAAAAGGAGCATCTACTTTGTTTTTTTGGGGACAGTCCATTCTGCCCTCGGAAAGAGTAGCATAGTCAACAGTAGACTGGGATGTAGTTTTCACTGCTGGGAATACTCCAATGGAGTTGTCTTTTCCTGCTGATGTCTGTAGACACCTGTGTATTTGAAGGGTTGGTTTCTGGATTAGATGACCTCTGAACTGTGCCTTCCAGTGGGTAGTTTATGCTTTCTCCTCCCTCTTCTTGACTTCTTCCTTCAGTTGAGCCAGATCGGTTCTTATGGGTTTGCTGAGGGTACTCTCATAGTCAGAACCTGTTCTGTAGGACGCTGCTGGATGTGACGAAGGCTGTAGAAACCTTTCAGAATCCAGTTTGTGTTTCAGAAGTTTATTCTTCAGGAAGATTGTCAGTCTCTCTCTTGTGCTTTGACCCCTGCACACCATGTTTTTCCAATTGCATGCGTGACAGCTATGAATATTATCTGTTAGTGAGCTGGAGGTCCAGGTGCTGGGGGTTTCCAGCCGGCTTTAGAGCTGGAGAGTCTTACGTTACACTGGAGGGCGTTGTCTTTTCTGTTAGTATCAAAACTAAACTCTAGGTGACAACAAACCAGGCAGTGTCACAGGTCCTCCTTTAGTGGAAACTTATACTTTCAACTATATTCCAAAACAGCATGCCATAAATGATAATTCTGGACTATTTGTGATGGTAGCACCGTTGCATTGACGAAGTGTAGCACCGTCAGTAACATACAGGTGTTGACAGACTTCTCTGTTTAATTTCAGTTGAAGAGGAGATTAGACAGTGACTTGCTTAAATAAAAATGTCCTTTCAGGTACTGAATATAGATCTTACTTGGTGTTAAGCTCTGCCTCTATAAAGGCACCATGTAATTATGGTTCTTAACAACAAAGATGGAAGAAGAGAATTCTAAGAATTTACATATCCAGTTTGGGTCACTCTATGCTTATTCATGAATTAGAGACTTTGTTGTATATGAAGTGTGTGTATATGTAATTTTAAAGAAACATTTGTCTTTTTGCAGGTGTCCCTGGCATCAAACTTTTCAGCATGCCGTGTATACTGGAATCCTGGTGCTACTATGGAGAAAGAAAGTTATGTTGAAAGTGTACTGCGGAAGAGTGCTCCACGTATACGGTACTGCTATGGGATAAACAGACCGCTTCATAAGTTCATGGCCATGTATTTGTACCATTTCTTAAGTATTTCTAACAATTTATGTCAGGCCTGTTAGGATGCTTTAGGTTTTTAGGTATTTGGAGTCAGAGCAGCTCCTGTGATGAGCCTCACAGGGAAGGATGACTGTGTCAGACCAGCTGTATATTCTCCTACTGGAGCACAGCTGGCTTATTTGGCTTCTGTGCTTTCCTAGGATTGGACTGGGCTGAGCAGAAGGAAAGGGGGGTTTGGATGAAGTTTCACTTCATCGTACTAGTGATGGTGGGCTGGACATGCTGTGCATGACAGTAGGCCAGAATATGATCCTCATTGCTCGGGACAATTTGGACCTCCAGAAGACATGACTGATATTACAGAAATTCTTGACAATACCGATTAAAAAAAAAAAAATATTGGGATGCTACTGTGTATTGTGATGCTTTTACGCATTTTTGGCAGAGGGTCCAGTGAGTTTTCAGGATACTGTAGAGATTTTTGTCTTTGCCTCTTCCCTTGGCTTACTCTCTGCTATCCAGCCAGTCTGTTGGAGGATCAGGACTTTACCCCATGAGGAAGGTGGCATTGAAGCGTACTTGTAGAGCCATTTCCTTTCGCTCTGTTTCCCTAGGGTGTGTAATTCCTGCTCCAGCACAAAGCTCTCGTGTACTCCCAGCAGCTTCCACTCTTTGAGAAGGAATGTCACTGGCTGGGAAGAAGATGAGGGGAGCCCTGTCAGTCCTTCCTGCAGCTAGCATGTTGGACTGGTTGTCTTGCCCTGCTGTGAGGGCCCTATCCCTGACTGCCCTAACCCCTATAGTGGGGATAAGGAAGCCAAATGAAGCGGGGAAAGACTTGTGCCAGCCTGTGCATATAGGAGACAAATCTAATATAATCAATATTCAGAGGGAGCTGCAGCTGGTAGTTTTTGTATGTTATACATTCAGAGTTGGGATTCTGCAGTGATGTATTGCTTAGCACTAACCTGAATGAATACCCATCAGACTGTACGTTTTGCAAACAGTATCATTAAATTTGCAGTACTGCTGGAATTAATTTAACATATGTTATCTGTCTTGGAGGTGCTGTACTGTTACTCATACTGGTGAATGCTGTATTTTTGACAGGTATCTTCTGATGAGTCAGCAGATTATAGGAAATGTACCCCCAATAGTATTTGTAAAAGACAAAGAAGCTGCAGCTGTAAAAGAGGTAATTGCAATCTTAATGTACAAATATATAATGTACAAATACATAATGTACAACTATAATAATATGCAAACATGGCGACGTAGCATACCTTCATACTTAGGAATGCAGAGAGAGCTGATCATTCAGTTGCTCAACCAATCTACATTAAAAATCAGTATTTGTCTGTACCCTTTCCTTTTCATGTTCCAAAGCATTTTAGCAAAGAATCTTGAGTAAGACTTACGCTTGTATACAATGTAAAAGAATCCTTGTAGCTATCACCTCATGAGTTTTTTTGGATGCTACTATGAACATTTCTGAAGTGAAGTTTTCAGAGAAGCTTGTAGGCCAGATCATTAGGCCAATAAAGAAATCGTAAAAAATGAAATTACAGTTTTAATGACTAATATAAGGCAGGCAGTTGTCTGTTATACATGATTGTAGATTGTTATACATTATAGAAATGGGGTCTGACGAGCTGTCTTCCACATTTTAAATGTTAATGTGTTTTTAAAAATGTTTTGAATCTAACCAGTAATTTTTTTTTTTTACCCCAGCCTTTTTCCATCTGTGAATTGTTAAAAATGTTTCTAGGGAAGTGCAGATATTTGCATAGAGGATGTAAGCTCACTTATTCTACTTTTTTTTTTTTTCCCCACTTTTAAAAGTATCTTTGCTGTTTCATGTTTTCTCTCAAGGTGTTGATAGTGTTAAAAAAGTTGAACTATTGGTAGAATAATGATGTTTTCTAGGAATTTGCTGTCATTAGGACTGTGAAGTGAGATCTCTTAAACAGTGAGATCTCCAGAAGAGAAATATGACACCAATGAGTGGAATTTCATGAAAAAGTCTCCTCAAGCTGTTGATGTGAATGGAAAGAACATTAGTTGAAAAGAGCATATTCATATTTCTGTGCCCTGGAGTGCCTTATTCTTAGATGTGTTACTATTACAACCAATTACTGTTGGTCAGTTACGGGCTTATGTGATGTGCATTAGCAGAGCTGGAAGGGATAACAACAACTTCAAACTCTCTAGAAATGCGGTGAGCTGCTTGAACTTACTGTGGTCAGAAAAATTCTGACCGCAGAAAAAATTAATGCCAGTATACTGATCCACAGTGCAAATGTTTTTCACCTGCATTAGCATCAACAAAAAGCACTAGAACTGAACCGAACACTTCTGAAAGCTATTTATATTCGTTGTTATGCTCCCCCTTATTAACACAAGAAATTCTACACAAGTAATGAGTGATTATGGAAGCACTTTGTCATTACTATTACTATTACTCTCCTGTTAACATACCTAGATTGAGCTACAAATATCTACTCCTGCAGGCCCTGCCTTTCAAGTCTGTTATTGTGGAACCTGGTCCATTAATCACTGTTTCTCAAACTTTCTTAAATGATGAGTTACTCTTTTTGAATAAAAAAAAACAACCCTGGACGACCTTACCTTCAAGTTCAGTGCATAGGCACCAAGAAAGTTAACACACAAGACAAGTATAAACCTTCCTTGCGTAGCTTCTGTCAGTGAATGGCACTGGGAGGCACTTACATGGATCATCTTTTCACACTTGCAGATCATCAGATTTATGTAATCCACAGATTCAAATAACGGGGCTTGAAATAACATAGCTGAACCTGATTTTTCAGTATTGGAAGACAGGGAAGGACTATCCAATTCAACTCCTAGAATAATATGCTGAATTAGAAGGGAAGTAGTATAACGAAAAGTAGGAATAAAAGTTTCAAATGAGATAAAATTTTCACAATTAGGTACAGTCTATAAGCACCAAATGTACTAGATTTGTAGTATTTACTGGTCAGGTGCCATGTTAAAAGGGAGTTGGGAACTCAATATTTACATGTATTAGAATACAGACTTTGCAGAATGTGGGGAGGAGTGAAAAAATCTCAGTGTAAGGATGTTATGAAAAACAAGACTGAAGTAAGACCAAATAAAACAAAAAAATTATATAGGTCACACAATCCCTAGCCAATTGTTCATAAGGCTAAAAACTTTTTAGAATTACCTGGATCAGTTATGCTATTTGACATGAACTTGGCAGGCAAGAAGTATAAGCAGTTGCATGTAAATGGAGGAAAAGGCTGTTTTGAAATGGTTTTGCTAAATATTCTAAACATGTAGAAAATAAAATATTTGCTGTTAGATACTTGTCTGTTTCTTGTGTAGGTATGAACAAAGTAAACTTAATACACGACCTTTAATGTATATTGTCTTCATGTGTTTACAGATTGAGGAATTACTGTCAGTTGCTGATTTTGGACCTCCAGAAGAAGAGGAAGAAACATTATCTCAAAACGATTCCAGGTGGGTTTTTTGAATCAGAATTGTACAAGTGTACGTTTTTGTCTCTGTGGTCCAACTTAAATTGGATATTTGACATTCAGAAAGTATATTTTAATTAGATGTATACATTGTTGTTATCTCAGCATTCAGCAAATGGTGTTATGAGGAAGTAGAAGGGAGAAGACTTCTTGGAAGACGTTATTGAAAGGCATCTCAGTTTTTAAAGAGATGAGTTGGGGCCTTTATTAACAGAAAAGGCTACAGAATGGTGTAGGACAAAGCTAATATGTGATCATCCCAGGAATTAAATGTAGAGGATGGCATTTTGTGGCTTAAGCTTTCTTTATCAATATTACATCCATTTATTAAAATTAAGGGAAAATATTTCTTATTATATACACTCTGATTTACTTTCATATTTTAGTGCAGATACGTTTTCATAGGCTGTTTTGTCGTTGGTACTTGTGTACAGGTACCTTGCTGCAGATATGGAAATATGGAAACGGGAAGTTTATATTTTATATATATAAGTGGACCTCTTTTAAGGTGTGGAGAATGACTGAATTGTCACTTGTAACAGCATAGTGTATACGCTTTCAGAGGCAACTAACCCATAAGGTGATGTCAGAACACAATCAGCTGTGTTTGATGTCTTTACTCTGAGTTTCATAGTCCTCAGACTTGCTACTTGCAGACCCAAATATTTACTTTTAAGAGGGAAATATTTTTAGAATTTCTAAGAATTCAAGACAATGTGTTTGTGATAATTAAATTCTAAAAAATGCTTTGCAGCAGTAATATTTGTTTCTTACTGGTAATTTTCTCATTAGGATACAAGCGTTACGCTTACAAGTACTCCTCTACTTGGCCACTTTTTTTTCTGATCTAAGTTTGGTTTGTTATACCCGAGTTACAACTTTACTGATAAATCTTACAAAAAGTGAGTTAATTTAGCATTCTTCTGTGAGGAATTTTTGGCTACTGAAGGATAGGGCTGAACAGTCTATTGGGATAATGGTTCTGTGGACTGGATGCTCTCAAAGCCAACAGCCTTGCACTTGTGTGCTGCAGTCTGTTGGTGGAAATGCCTTCTGTGCCTTAATGTTTCACAGGACTGTTCTTCAGGTGCAAATCAGAAATAGCTTCTTGGGGAAGATCATTGTTGTGACAGAATTTCCCACAGGGTGCCTAATATCTTTCTCTGTTTGTGTCTTGTGGAAATGCTTAAGTCCAGCTTACGGGGCCATACGCTGTCATTCATACGTCTGTCTGACATGTTCTGGGCACCGGCTACTGCTTCTCACTTCTTGGAAAAGCTGGGAGAAGTCTAATTTAATTGGGCTCCCAGATCCAGTGGTCGCTCAGTTACTTAAGCACACCTTTTCCCAGAAATAAGCAGTTTCATCTGGAGTGTAGTTGCTTTATTGGCTTCCTCTCATTAAATCCATTGACACGGCGACGGGCTTGTACACAGGCTGTCCTTGGGCACATCGTACAGTGATATCTCTTCCTTCTTAACAGAGGGAGAACAATGCGGAACACGGTGCATTAATAAAGTGAAACTGAAAACTCCAGTTTATTTTTCTGTTACTCAAGTTGTCACAATTAGTATTGCCCCTTAAAATAAACATAGTGAAAAAAATTCCCAACATTTCTTTTCCTTTCCACAGTAAACTGTTCTCTTCAGCAACGCAATCTTCAGATTCACCCATGCGGTCTAACCTTTTCGGTATTGATCATGAACTGCTGAATAAGCAGATAATGGACTACAAAAGACTGAAAGTGTCAAGAGATATAGAAAGCATTGCCTGGACAGAAGAGCAGGAGCAGCAGCTTTCTAAGATTCAAAAGAAAATGAAAAAGAAAAAAACAAGGAATCCTCCTGATGATGACATTTCACCACAGAAATACTTACTGGATAGATACGAAGCTGAGTACTGGGATGATAACACTGAATCAGTCTCGGACTATGAGCTGGAGGATGAATTACAGGAAGATGAAAATGAGTTGGAGAGGGATGATGGCAAAACTCTAAGTCAGCCTACTGATAAACTGAAATGAAGTGAAAAAGCCACTCCCTTAAAAATGGAGGCTGCCGATATGAAAAAAAACACTGCCATAGATACTGAAAGATTGGGTTTGTACAGCCTGTTTACCACTTCCTCTTTCAAACAGAAAGGTTTGCCATGCGTGGGGAGGTTTGCTAGCACAAGGTATGTAAGCAAACCAAAAATGCTATTTGTGATATTCTGTTAAGCAGCTTTCAAGCTGCTACAGTTGTAGGATTGGAGGCCAGAGAGCAGTTTTGTAATAACAAAATGTACATAGTGCTGAACTGAGTTAAAACTTCTTGCAGTTCTGTTGATGATTTCCAATAAAATTATGGTTTCTGTGTTGAAATAAAATGTCTGGGGTTTTTTTTGTATGTGTTTTTTTTTTTTGTTTTGGTTTTTTTTTTTTTTGAGTGATCTGGATAAAAATAATCACAAAACGATGGTGTCTGTTATTCTAAGATTGGGAAGGAAGAGGGAAGCAAAATACTGACAGCACTGTCAGACCAGGACAGAGTACTGTCCAGAGGACCTACTCTAATGGGAGAACTCTGTCCACAAGAAGGTGAAACTCATTGAAATTGTAGCCAATCAAGTTACAACAGTGAAAGAAAATAAATTTATTTTAATATTCAGAAATTTCAGTTGCGCAAGGGGAACTGCAACCAGAAAAAAATTGAGAACTGCTTATGTGTTGGATAAAATTGGGCAAAGCACTGGCCGTGACTGAAATAATGTATTAAAAACTCAAAGGTGGAGAAAAAGCAGCAGGAGAGAACATCCCAGTAACTGAGATTTGGAAATGGATGTGGAATCATATAAAATGTGAGAATAAAACTTTCTGGCTCAAAGCAAGTGAAAGATAATAGCATGAATGTATAAAGTCAGAAGGGCTGAAGCTTCAAAATAAGTTAAAACTAACAAGGTAGTAAAAAGGAATTCTACCAGAAATAAGGAACATTTAATTCCATTAGTTAATGGGGAAGTAAAGAAAGACAATGCAGGGGAGGTTGCACTACAGTATGTTGCTTTAGTTTTTAAAAAAAGATTTAAGACAGTGAGTGTAAGTTCCAAAACATAAAAAATAGTTTAAAGGATTTTTAAATTGGAGGGAAGAGTTTAGGTCATCAAAAAACAGACGTTCACTGCAGGTTATTTAGTTATTCCCCTTGAAGCACAGGATGAAGGTTGATTGACTCTAAGCATATGGAGAGGATATGGGCTATGAATGTCCATGGGATATTCCTATAAGCTGTTTAGAACTTGTATTGAATAAGGGTCAGGATCTTCTAACTGTATGCATCACTTTTATTAGGATACATTTTGAAGCTGTAGCTCCCATTAGTATTTGCATAACTTAAGGAGCTGAATAATCTCCCTAATTTCAGTGTGCCTTTCTGAGGCTCTCCAGGAGTTCTTCCTAAATTCCTAAAGGACATGCTTTGAAGAAGATGCTTTAGTTTGTTTTCAAGTGGGTGAATGTATTTATCATATCAGAAACTTTTCATGTGCAGTATCACTGTCAATCAAACCTAGCCAGGAATTTGTTGCCAGTTGGCAACAAAGCTCTTAACTTTTTGAATGAACAACAGGAAGCTGTTAAATGGTACTTGCTGAATGAATCCACAGAATACTAAGATCTCCATCTTTTTGTTTCTGCTGTATAAAATGTGGTACTGTCATGACTACCTAAAGGTTAAAAAAAAGGGGGAAAAAATCAGCACCCAAACAACCTACATATTAGGCTTTTGAAAGAACAAGGAGAACAAAGCTGATTACCTCTGCTTCTCGTTTGGTTTGAACATCTACAAACTACGTTTGCAGTTCATGGATTAGATTTAATCTAAAACCAACCAAAACCATTCTGTCAGCCCTAATACCTTTACTCCCGTGTTAAGCAAGTGAAGGTAGTTGACATCTTCTGCTTATCCCAGCTAATGTCACAGAAACCAGGCTTTGTTCCAGAAGAGACGGCCCACCACTTACACAGGGTGACCAGGGATGGGACAGCCATTCTGAACCTGGTGATGAGGAAAACTAAGCAAAAGCTTAGATTTAGAAGAGACGGAAACCTTAAAAAAGAGCAGGTGGGACAGACTGGAAAGAGAAAGTGGCCCAGGGGATGAATATCTGGAGAATGGCACAAGAGCAGGTGGGTGGGAGCAGCTGTGGCCCTGTCCCCAGCCTCCCCCTCATTAGTGCTCTGCCTCAGCGTCTGCTGGCTTCCCAGGGAAGCAGGGTGGGAAGTTTTTTCTGCTATGCTACCAGTGTAATAGTAACCTCAAGACTATTATAGTTTGTAAAAGACAATAAATGAATGTTACACTCTATCTGAGCAATATGAACTCTAATCACTTGGAGAATCCCTTGATTTAGTTTTAATCTATTATATAAATATATAGATGCCACATCCCTGGAAACATTCAGGGCCAGGTTGGATGAGGCTCTGAGCAACCTGATCCAGTTGAAGATTTCTCTGTTCCTTGCAGGGGGGTTGGACTAGATGACCTTTAAAGGTCCCTTCCAAACCAAATTATTCCATAACCACAGATGGGGGAGGAATTTCTGGGGCCTTCAGACCTGGTCCCCTACCTTTAACAGCAGCCACTTGCTGCAGTCCTGTATTCAGCTGTTAACCCTGGTTAGGAATACGCAGCTGGGAGCAGCTGTTATTTAACATGGGCAGAATCAGACATGCAGCTGAATTTGAGTGATCTATGCCCCTGCGAGCATGTGCTACACTGTTCATTTGAATCAATGTGATTAGTCAATGACAGTTTTAAAAAACACAAGAGCTTTCATTGCTTCCTATGACTGTCAATCCAAATTGTCCCAAACACTATATTTGACTGTCAGCCTAAACTGTCCCAATTTGTATATTTCCCAGTGCTTTGCCGCTTTGTCCTATATCTAACCGCAAGAGGATAAGTGAAGACATAAAAGTTTAGTTTTAAAGATTTCAAAGCTCTATAGAATGTGCCCTACCAAACCAAAAGAAAACCTTCATTAACTAGGAATAATGAGTTGCATGGAGGAAGCTGAACCCTTTCAAAATAAGCACTATGTTTCTTCATCTAACTTTCCACAGTTCATATATAATGAAAGAGCCAGCAAAACGCTTACTTCATATATTTTCTTTCCCTAGGGAGCACAACAGATTTGAAGAGCTAACATGCAGACTGGTATGCCTGTAGCTAGTAGTGCTGGTTTTGCTTGGTAGATCCCACATGGCTATTACAGCCTCTTTGAAGAAATGTTGAATAACTCAAATATTCAAAAGCAAAACAGTAAGCAGTGATATGCTCAGTTACCATCTCCTCATTAAGTGGCATGAGAGTCAAATCATTCATCACTGCTGCAGACTCATGTTGCATGGTCTCTGCCACTGAGCAGGACCTCAAACACAGTGAAAGAAACTCGGTAAGAACCCAGGGTATGGAAGTGGATGTGGATGCTGGAGCTCAGAGCAAGCTCACAAACACAGTTATGCCAGGCTGTAAGGTGCTGCACCTGCATGCCACCACAAACATGTCCAAGCCCTGAACAGGAGATCCTGTTCTACACTGAAGCTCCCGTTTCCCAAGTGGGAACGGGGTCTGGCTCCTAGCTTGCGGGAGACCCCCATTTCTGCTGGGGGAAAGGAGGCGAGGGGGGGACAGGCTGTGGGGCTGCTGCAGAGCTACTGTATCCTGCTAACATAACAGGATAACATTGCTGCAAAACTGAAGTCTAAATTTGGCAGTTTAGTTAGTTCAAAGAGTCTTTGTTGAAGAATATGATTCCAGCAGCTGATAAGAAGCAAAACTGTACATATTTGGTCAATGGAAAATCAGTTCAAGTATTTTTCTTGTCACCACTGAAATGTATTGCAAGAAAAGGGGAAATGTCTTTCAGTCTGTCCTCTCCCAAACTCTCCTCTGTTTGCAAAGTTTCCACTGGAAATTAGAGTTAAAAAAAAAACAACTGTATTTTTGGCAGTTTGTAGCAAAGAATGGCAGAAAAACCTGTGAGGGAGAAGGCTGGGTCAAGCTCTATGCACTCACGGATGTTTGAAGGCTAACAGAAGACAGGCAGGTGCTAACTGTGTGTCACTGTGATTTGGATGTCTGAACTTTAACTTCCTCCTTGGTACCTCTGATTGCTTTGTTTAAGAACTTGACATTTTGTGCATTTCTATTTCTGTCACAGCAGCAGCAGTTAGTGGGAGTCAACACTTGTGCTAGAATAGAAATGAAGGCCTATCCCTCGATCAGTCCCAGATGCACGCTGCCATTTACCCCTTGGTGTATGACTCCTGGTAATTGTTTCCCTCTTGTGTTACAATCTGTGGGATGGAAATCTTTAAAAATCAGTATTTTAAGTCCATCCCTTTTTGAATTCTTACTTTTTATTTGTGTTGATAGACTGTTTGCTGACAGATTCATAAGACACTTGTCATCACAATTTGCAAGCACAAGCAGTTGGACTTGCTTCTACTTTTCCCCAGAGGTTTTGCTTTTTGGTTTTATGAACTTTGGGATCCCAGTGAAGTGAGAAGAGCAGAGGCAGAACAGAACTGGTCTATAAAACAAACACTGTGTCTGGTGCTGTTGAGTTCATTTCTAATCTCCAGGTCCTAACATTTTTGATATGTGCCACCTCCAGGATGATTCTTAGCTGTAACAAAATTTTGTTTGATAGTGCCCAAATAGCATTGTTTCACACTTATTTCACATAACTGTTTTTTCTCTCTTTTTGTTTTTGAGGCTATGTTCCCACCTTACCTTATCTTCACAGATTATTTGCTTTGTCAGTATTTAGTTTTTCTCTCCTCAGACAGGTCAGCAATTTCAAGGGAAGCCAGATATTATAGAAGGGTTGGTGATACACGACTGTACGTGTCACCTGCCATGCAGCCTGTTTAAAAAACTGAAAAAGTTCTCTGAGTAACGGCAACTCAGAGAGAGTTCACATTGCGTTAGTGTGGGTTATGTTGTCCATGTTTACTGCTGTGGTATTGGACAACAAGTTCAAGATCTGTTTAATCTACAGAGGCTCTGTTTCAGATCCCTGGCACAGGGAGAGGCTCCCCTGTTCCCTGAGGTTGTGCTCAGGCCTCTGTGGCATCTGTGGGACCTGCTGCTGCTGCAAGATACAGGTCAGTGAAGCAGTGTGGGATGTGCTTGACTTGGCTGTAACTGCTTTGCAGCCTGGAGTTAGACATAGTAAACATACCACTAAATTTTACAAGTATAATGCTAAGAACGTATGAAAGGACTGGGGAGAGAGTGAGAAAACAGGTGCCATTTCCTCATTAGATGGTTGTTTAATTTTTACAGGGGCATACCCTGTCAACTAACACATTTAATCAAACTGGTAGAACTTTTAAAAGTTTTTCTAATATCTCTGTCTCTATTATACCAGTAGACAGTGTATATTTAGGGAACTATGTAGTCACATGGTACAAGTAAAAATTTTTTAGGAGTGTCTTCTTTAAGCTCTCAGTCTGGACCTTTACAACATTACTTCTTGGATACGAATACAACTTTTATTACATAGAATCATTTGGGTTGGAAGGGACCTTTAAAGATCATCTAGTCCAACCCCTCTACCATGGCCAAGGACATCTTTCACTAGATCAAGTTGCTCAAAGCTCTGTCCAATCTGACCTTGAAGACTTCCAATGATGGGGCATCTGCAGCTCCTATGGGCAACCTGTTCCAGTCTCTCACCACCCTCATTGTAAAGAATTTCCTCCTTCTACCTAATCTAAATCGACCACCTCTCCATTTAAAACCATTATGCCTTGTCCTATCTCTACATTTAAAGAACAGTACAATCATCAGGCACAGTCAACATGGATTCACAAAGGTAAAGTCCTTTTTAACTAATTTATTGCTCTTCTAGGATAAGGTCAGTCACCTAGTGGATGAAGGGAAGGCAGTGGATGTAGTTTTTCTGGATTTTAGTAAGGCTTTTGATACTGTACCTCACAGTATCCTTCTGGACAAGTTGTCCAGCTGTGAGATGAGGAAGTAGATGGTGCACAGGGTGAAGAACTGGCTGAACAGCAGGGCTCAAAGGGTTGCAGTGAATGGGGCTACATCTGGCTGGCAACAAGTCACCAGCCGTGTTCCTCAGGGCTCAATCCAAGGGCCAGTTCTGTTCAATATTTTTATCAATGAGCTGGATGCAGGAGTTGAATGCACCATTAGCAAGTTAGATGATGATACCAAACTGGGAGGTGTTGTTGACTCACTCGAGGGACAAGATGTCTTGCAGAAGGATCTAGATAGACTGGAGCACTGGGCAATCATCAATGGCATGAAATTCAACAAGTGCTAGATTCTGCACCTAGGACAGAGTAATGCTGGAGAGGAGAGGAAAGTAATGCTGGGAGAGGAGTGTCTGGAGAGCAGCCCTGCAGAAAGAGATCTGGGGGTGCTGGGTGGCAGCAGGCTCAACAGGAGTTAGCAATGTGCCCTGGTAGCCAAGAGAGCAAATTGCACCCTGGGGTGCATCAAACACAGCATAACCAGCTGGCCAAAGAGGTGATTATCCAGCTGTATTTGGTGTTGGTGTGGCCTCACTTTGAGTACCGTGTGCAGTTCTGGGCCCATTGTTTCAAAAGGAAGGCAAGGTCCTTGAATGTGTCCAGAGGAGGGGACCAAAGCTGTGAAGGGGCTGGAAGGCATGGCCTATGAGGAGCAGCTGAGGACACCGAGTTTGTCTTGTCTGGAGAGAAGGATGCTGAGGGGCGACCTTCTTGCTCTCTCCAGCATCCTGAGGAGGGGAAGTGGAGAGGGAGGTGCTGATCTCTTCTCCCTGGGATCCAGTGACAGGACACGTGGGAATGGCTCAAAGCTGTGTCCCTCAGGGGAGGTTCAGACATGACATGAGGAAACATTTCTTTGTTGAGAAGATGCTCAAACCCTGGAACAGGCTTCCTAGAGAGGCGGTCGATGTCCCAAGACTAAAGCGTTAAAGAGGCATTTGGGCAATGCCCTTAATAACACACTTTAACTTTTGGTCAGCACTGAAGTGGTCAAGCAGTTGGGTTTGATGATTATTGTAGGTCCCTTCCAGCTCAACTCTTTGATTCAATTTGATTCGCCTCTTCCTTTTCCCTCCTTCTTTCCTTATCAGTACATGCCGAGGAAATATCTCATGATATTTCTTCCCAGCTCTACACCAGCAGAAGGAATTGGCACTTCAGTTTCTGGGAAGGAGGCATGTACCTTCTGATGGGGCTGAGAACTGTGGATCATCTGAAGATCATTTGACCACCTGAGCAAATTTGCAAAAAGCATGTGGGCACTTTGGGTTTTGAAAGTCTTCTATGTTCATCCAGTTTAGCTGAATTTGCACAGTATGGCAAAAAGCCACATCTCTGACACTAGTGAGGCTCAGAGATCAAGCCCTCAATATGAAGCAGGAAGGGCTCTGGAATGAAATGGCTGCAAATCATTTTGTGGTGAGCAATACCTTTTCATTTCCCCATCGATTTTTTTTTCTTGTTTCTTCATTTTTAGAAATGCCTGACCTGTTCCCCTTGGAAAAACATGCTAAACTAAAAGAGCCAGAGAACAACAGTACTGCATCAGAGCAAAGGTCCATCTGGCAAAATACCGTCTTAAAAATGGCCAACCGTCAATCTCTAAAGGAGAGTATATGAGCAGTGCAGATCTACTTCTGCCAGGGTCCTGGCCGTGCTCATAGGCCTCAATAGCTGGGAACAGCCTGTCCCCTGGACCCTCACCCACACCCACACCATGTCCCACCAAGGGCCCAGAGGACATGTCTCAGCTCAGCCTGGGGCCTTCAGCCCCTGCCTGAGCGATGTTGTAGGTGTGCCCGTCTGTGCCCCTCTCTCCTGGATGGGCCTGAGACCTGCACTGCAGAGAGCTGCTCTCCTGGATGGACCCCTCAGACGTGGGTCAGAGCTTGTCATGCATAACACTCATTATAACACAGCATAACTATGCAACAAATCTGGTGAAGAGTCTGGAGAGCAAGCCTTATGAGGAGTGGCTGAAGGAACTGGGATTGTTTAGTTTGGAGAAGAGGAAGCTGAGGGGAAACCTCATTGCTCTCTACAACTACCTGAAAGGAGGTTGTAGGGAGGCAGGTGTTGGTCTCTTCTCCCAAGTAACTTGTGATAGGAAGGAAATGGCGTCAAGTTGCGGCAGGTTGGATAGTAGGAAAAATATTAGGAAAAATTTATTTACTGAATGAGTGGTCAAGCACTTGAATAGGCTGCCCAAGGAAGTGGTGGAGTCACCATCACTGGAGATATTAAAAAAAAATGTGTAGATGTGGCACTTCAGGACATGGTTTAGTAGGCATAGTGCTGTTAGGTTGATGGTTGGACTTGATGATCTTGGAGGTCTTTTCCAACCTTACAGATTCTGTGATTCCATGGTTCTATGAGTCTATTCTATGTAATGCTATGCAGTGCTATGCTAGTCTATTCCTTGCGCTCACCATCAGTCTAATAATGATAAGACTGTTATTTGCCTGAAATGCCCAGGGGTTTTCAGCTCCAAAAACACTTTCGATGACACAAATCAGAAAGGTTACAAGTGGAAACAGGATTTTTAAAAAACGTCATTTAATGTAATTTTATGTTATTTTTCTGAATCTGTTTCAGAGCTGATGCTCACAAGCATTAACAAAACACGTATGTGTGGCCAGGAGCAGGCTGATGCATTCTTCAGTTTAGCCTGAAAAAAACATCCCTTGCAGTCTGGCAAAGGCCAGCCGCAGAGCCACAGAAAGGAGCAACAGGAACACAGCCCAAGCAGTGCCTGTTTCCTGAAGAGTCAGAATGTGAAGAATGAGGATCAGGATCAACCGCACACAAAAGAAGAAGAGGTGTGTGGTACCATGGGGTATTTTCCAAAGTAGGACATGTAGCGATGAGAAGCATCCTTTTTGTCTTCCAAAACTTGCTCCACTGTGCTTCTTGGCCAATGATGCATGAAAAGTGCTCTCGTGCCTGCCCGGTGATTGTACTGCACACAGGGAGAGCTGAAAAGGGGCACCTCCTGATGATGAAGCAAGCCTGGAGCCCTTCCAAGCACAGGCTGTTCTGCACAGGCAAGAATCCCTGGGGAAGTGGAGCCAAGGGAAGAGCAGAGCTCACTCCCGCTACCAACTCACAATGGGCGAGAGCCTGAGAGAGCCAGGGCATAAGTGGCACCTTGGAGGTGCAAGAGCAGCAAGCAAGGACCGAGCCGAAAGGGCCTAGAGGAGCCCTGACAAGGGACTGTGCTCAGTGCTACAGAGGACAAGAAGCAAGTCCTGGGGGCCATCCTTAGGGCCTGCCCTGGGAGTCTAGAAAGCTTCCTCCACCACATGCAGGGCACAAGGGCCACCTCCATGGAGCAGGAGCAGCAGGCACCTAGCCAAAATGGCCCAAAGGAGCCCTGGCAAGGGGCTGTACTCAGTCCTGCAGAGGAAGGCAAAAAACCTCCAGAGACACTTGCCAGCCTGCACTGGGGGGAAAAAAAAAGCCTTCCTCCCCCAGCTGCAGGGCACAAGAGGCCATCTTTGTGGTGCACGGCAGCAGGCAGTAACCTCACCGAAAGGGACAGGCAGAGGAGCCCTGACCAGTGGTCATGCTCAGTGCCGCAGAAGAAGGCAAAAAAACCCCAGGGACCAGTGCCAGTCTGTTCCAGGGGAAAATTCCTTCCTGACCCCAGAGCTGGCAATTGGCTGTTCCGTGAGCACGTGAGCAAGACCTGCCCCCTTGTCCCACAGGCTAGTCACACCTCGCAGGAGATGCCCAAACTCTACTCTCTCTCTACCTGGAGCCATCTCAGGGCTTCCCAGAGTGGCCAAATACCCCCAGCCTGATTGATCTTGAGGGGAAGAATCCTTCCCGCACCTAGCAGGGCACCAGTGGCTGCTCCAAAACACTGGGACCTCTTGCAACATCTCTGCATCCCACTTCTTACAGCTGTTGCCCCTGGCTCTGCAGGGGATGAGGATGGTGAGCTCTGCAGTGCTCCTCAAGAAGGCATTCTCTTGCTCTTGCTACTGCTATCTGTCTGAAAAGAGGCCTGATGGCCTTGGGCACCTCTAGCTTTTGCTGGTTCTTCTCCTCCCCAGCAGCCTTGTCCAGCCTTCACTCTTCCTCCCTCAGCCCCTGCCAAGTCATTTTGCCGGCTCCTCAAGGACTTCCTCTGAGATGTCTGTGGACTGCCCCAGGGCCAGCTCTGTCCTGATGGCAGGAGGATGCCCCTTTTATCCTGCCCCAGAGCATTGTGACTCCTGTGTTGCCAGGTGGTCGCACTGTGACATGGGGGTGATGGGGCCACTCATGTGCAGCCCTGCCCACCGCAGCCCCTCCCACTGCCTCTCTGCCCAGCATCCTTCAGAGAAAGGCCTTTGGGGTGCTGGCCGCAAGGCAGCCCAGGGGGATGTCCCTGCCCTTGGTGGCCATGCACTGGGCACAGCTGATGGGTGTCTGACGTGTCCTCTGCCACTTGGCTTCCAAGGACAAACCTCATGCTTCTCTCAGGTCATGGCAGAAACCAACCCTGCAGCCTGGAGACCACCCCTGTTAGCTGCTACCTATCTGTGCCAGAGCTAACAGTCATAAGATCACGCAGCAAGGAGGACCAGGGACTTGATCTGGCTGGACACAAACCCTTTTCTAGGGGCACAAGGTGGGGTGATTTCAGCAGCCACAGCCTGGAGGAAAGCCAAAGCGCAACCAGAGCCATAGGTTGGGATGGACGCTGCCAAGAGACCACCATAGAAATAACACAGGCTATGTAAAACAAGGCAGCAGAGGTTACACTGGTATGGTGGAAAGCTTGGTCATTTTCAGATCCAGAACATCTATATCTGTGCCCAAGGCACAGCCAGACAAATGACTCTTCCAAACTGTAAAAACAGCCCGTTGCTGCTATTGCCCTCACATCCCCTTTCCCCACTGAAACCAAGTTGTGTCCTTGGCCATGTTTACACAGATACAAAATGTGCTTCAGCCATGGGGTAAAACTTTCAGAGCTCATTGGTGACTAACTTTTCTGTGACTTATTTATCTCCCTCCATTTATCAGAAGATGTTCAGATCTTATCTAAAAGGCTGGAGAATCTCTTTTTCCTTTAGCATGTAGTATTTGGGGTACTGAAAGAGGAGCAAAGGTACTACTCTTGTCATTTTGTAGGGTTGTGTCAAAATCACTGTGTACATTCAGACTATGTAAAGAAGGGCATTTCTACCTTGTACATTCATTTGGTTGTAGTGATGCAAAGGGTGAAAGACAGGGGTTTGGTTCCCTGTGCAGGGAACCAAAACCAAACAGGGTTTTGTTCCCTCAGCAGAGATGTAGAGAGCATGCATGATTTCCTCACTATTCCTTAGCAATGCACTACGGGACATCTGCTACTACACTGTTGACAGTGAGTTCTTCCTCTTTGAAATAAGTCCTGAACTGTTTTCTGTTCTTGACCGTGTTTTTCCTTGCTCTTCAGTAGCTCTTTTACTTCTTTGGCCTTCATCCTTGCTACCATTCTTGAAAGTGATGACAGCCCTCTCAGCCTTTGTCTTGCTCCTTCTACTTGTCTTCTTCTTCCATAGGCTGTCCATGCCCCTAACAAACTGCTTAGTCTTTGTCTGCCTTCACCCCAGATGGAATTTCTCTTTCTTGAACCTGAGGAATGAGAAATGTCCATAGTGATACAAATGAAGTCTCACCAGGGCTTTGCACAATGCTTGCCTGTCCTACGGAAATACCTTGTCTGACACACAAGAACTCTATCACATTGGTGGCTCATAGTCACCCTCTGATGTACACATGCCTCCAGGAACATTTGCCTACTCCCATGTTTCTAGTCTGGAGTAGAAACTCACGGTGCACCTCCTGACCTTGGGTTACCTATTTCTACAGTGTAGTTCTTCACACGTGGTTTATTGATGTGGGGACTCTCTTCTGTCAGAGCTTCAGCTGGTGTAGACTATAGGGGCTGTAGAAATAGAACATGAGATACAGCTTCTTCTGGTTCATGGATGCCATGAAATCCAGTATATACTGTAGACAAGAAAACCTAAATTTCTTGAATGATGGTTTTCTGCAATCAAAATTCAAAAGATCTGACCATGAACTTCACCCTTTTGTACATTTGATGATGTCAAAACCTGAAGAGTGGAGCCTGAGAGACGTGTTAAGGAGGCTTTTGTCCATCAGTGGCCTGCTGGAGTCCAGCTCCACACAGTCACAACCAGCAGATCCAGCCCTCCACTGGCTAGGTGAGCAAAGGGTGCACTGTGTGGGTGAGCTCTCAACAGGAAGCTGGTGGTGCCAGTCCAGTCACTTTAGAAATTCTCCTCCTAGGGAAGGAAATAACCACAGCTGGCATGAACTGAGCCTCCATTTTCGAAGTTTCCTTGGAGAAAGTGCCAGACACTGAAAATGCTCCAAGGGATGAAACACTGGTGGGTCAATGTGATGTAGTTAGTGGCACCGCTGTCTGAGGGGATAAGCTTTACTCTACAGTAGTGTGAAGACAGGCCGGAGTTCTGCAAGTCTTTAGGGAAGAGGAAGGTTGTTGCTGATTATGCTAATGTGGGTAAGGAGTTGGCTGGCCAGGTGGCCATCCGACACCAAAAGGCAACTGCTTCTCTTTAAGAGTCCCTACGCAGCTGGAAGATAGCTGCAAATGACGACCAAGGATTTTGCTTTTTATATACCCACCTAAAACCACCTGAGAATGTTGGTGTGATGGAATAACTGATGATTTTATTCAGATACAAAGGAACTTCATTGTTTGTTTGGTTATTTTTTAAATTTATAGAAGAAATGAAGAAGAACACTCTTCTAGCACACACTTGGTAATTAGTTTGAAAAACTGGTGCAATTAGTGCGGAAAGCCACCAGCGTTTGTCCATTTAGTTAAAGAACCTCAACATTTTGATGCTAGCTCAGCGGGAAGAGACAATAAACCCTTGCATGTGCCCAAATATGGATCTAGTGGATCAGCAGGCAGAGTGAGGCTAGAGACGAATTCCCCTGCCAGGTGCACTCCCTGTCCTGAAGGCTTTTAGGAAGAAGACAGTCTTTAAGGAGCAAGGATTTCCAACAAGATGGAGTTTGTAAGCTAAAACCTACAGTTTGAGTTATGCTTTGAGTTATGAACTGGTAGTCAGTGCATTTTCAGGCCATGCTTTTCTCCTTGCAAAGGGCCACACAGTGAATGCTGAAGTAGCATATCCTGAAACAGGTTGCTCTAACTGTCTTAATTGCACTCCTGTACTGTGGGGGTACACAGTACAAGAATGCAATCCTGTCAATTTGAAAAGGAAGGCATGGCCTGTGAGGAGCGGCTGAGGACTCCGAGTTCGTCTTGTTATGAGAGAAGGATGCTGAGGGGCGACCTTCTTGCTCTCTCCAGCATCCTGAGGAGGGGAAGTGGAGAGGGAGATGCTGATCTCTTCTCCCTGGGATTCAGCGACAGGACACGTGGAAATGGCTCAAAGCTGTGTCCCTCAGGGGAGGTTCAGACATGACATGAGGAAACATGTCGTTATTGAGAAGATGCTCAAACCCTGGAACAGGACTCCCTAGAGATGTGGTCAACGTCCAATGTCTGTCAGTGTTAGAGTCATTTGGACAATGCCCTTAATAACACACTTTAACTTTTGGCCAGCCCTGCAGTGGTCAAGCAGTTGGACTTGATCATTGTTGTAGGTCCTTTCCATCTCAACTATTCTATTTCTGTTCTATTCCCTATTTTATATTCTATTCCATTCCATAGTATTCTATGGGCCTTGGTAAAACATCTCTCTTTGTCTTTCTTATAAGTCCTCTTTATATATATAGAAAGACAGCAATAGCATCTCACAGAGCCTTCTCTTCTCCAGACTGAATAACCCCAACGCTCTCAGCCTGTCTTCACAGGAGAAGTATTCCATCCCTCTGATCATTTTTGTGGCCCTCCTCTGGACCTGCTCTAGCAGGTCCACGTCTGTCTTGTACTGAGGACCCCACAGCTGGTACTGCAGGTGGAATCTCATGAAAGTGGAATAGAGGGGGAGAATCACCTCCCTCGACCTACTGGCCATGCTTCTTTTGATGCAGCCCAGGATGTGATTGGCTTTCTGGGCTGCAAGTGCATAGTGCTAGCTTACGTCCAATTTTTCATCCACTAGTATTCCCAAGTACTTCTCTACAAGGTTACTCTTGATCCATTAATCCTCCAGTCTGTACTGATACCGGTGATTGCCTGAACCCAGATCAGTTGTTACTGATCTCCATTTGGAAATTGAGCCATTGACTCCAACTCTTTCAATACTACCATCCAGCCACTTCCTTATCCGTTGAATAGTCCGTCCATTGAATCCATATCTCTCCGATTTTGAGGCAAGGATGTTCTGTGGGACCACATTGAAGGCCTTATGGAAGTAAAGGCAGATGATATCAGATGATAGAAGTTGCTTTTCCTGTCCACTGATGCAGTCACTCCATTGCAGAAGGCTACCAGATTAGACAGGCAAGCTACCAAATTAGTCAGGCAGCTGTGATGTAGTCATACACTTACTAAAATACAGTCACTATACTGTGCTACAGCTAACTATCTAATTGCAGAAAGGTTAGAATAAATATGTAGAATATGCAGAAGTTGAAGGCCTAATGTTCAGGTGGCCAATGTCTGTGCTACCATCTTTGATACTTCACCTCAAGTTACAAGACAGTAAAGTTCCTTTAGGTGAAGAATCCATATTACATTAATGGAAAGAAAGGTTTTAATGCATGGGTTTATCTTATGGAGAAGTATATTGATACAATTTTGTCTTCAAAATTGAGTCTTCCATTAAAAAAGATTCAACACAGTGCAGCTTCCCAATATCATTAGCCTCCTCCTGATACGTTCTGAGTATGGTGGTTGGTCAGATGAAAGTGAGAATTGCAATAATCTGCAGCATTAGCATGTTAATTGTCTTATTCCTAAAATTAATTACTTTTATTGCTATCTCTGTCTATTGTTACTTTTTTTTATTGGAAGTGTTCATTCTGTCTGATTAGCTACAGAAAACACTGCTAATGCTTTCCACTGGCCTCAGCTCAGTAGTTTTAAAGCAGAGCAATAAATGTGTAACTGAGGTGTGCTGAGGTAGAATGCTTGGGTGACTCGGAGGATTGTGAATACAAGTAACTTAAATTCAGGAGAACCCTCTCCACTCCTAATGGGTTTTGGTTATTTTTTTTTTTCAGATGATGATTCAGTAAAGAGATTCTACCAGTTGTTTCCTCTCAGGAATGCTAATGACAACTAGGTTTGTACCAGTTGTGTTTAGAAAGGCTCTACACAACTTTGCTTGAATTATTTCTGTTCTCAAATGGTCATCCCTACAGCCCTTTTCAAATCTGTCATTCAGAGATAAAAACACAAATAACTTTAAATGCCATAGAGCCTTGCCCTGTTTTGTGATGAACTCACTTATACTGTTTTTCCAGATATGCAAGATCTGGGGTGGAAAGAGTGCTAGCTCTTAATAGAAAATGACTACATTAACTACATTAATTTCCTCCCCCTACCCTAAGCATATCGCTGAGGTCTGCCACTGCTTTGATTGAGACTCTCTAGGTCAGTGGCTGACCACGCAAAAGTGCTTTGCAGCTTTTGAGTACACCTATGAGTGATTGCTGACCATCAGAACATCCTGCAGTGTTGTGCTCCGCAGATGTGCCTAGAAAGCTCTATTTGCAGAAGAGCAGACTGGAATTTCGTATGAACAGGATTAGAAAATGACCCATCCCTTGCTTTTCTTTCCCCTTTTTTACTGCTACTTGCATCCTACCCCTTTCAGCCTAGCTGTAGCTGAAGCAGCTGAACTAGGAACTGATCACAAAATTAACAACAACAACAACAACAAAAGAAACCTGACTCCTTGCTGTTTGAAAAGGAATAAAATAAAAGGAGTGAAATCACAGAAGGGACAGAAGGTGAGCAACAGGAGTTCCATAATGAAAGGAATGGACAACCTTGTTTATGTAAGGCAGAACGAGACCCAAGATAATACTGGTTTTACTTAATGGGGAGTGGGCAGATGGGGAAACCTGCAACTGCAATCCTGGCACTGTCCTGCTATAGGGGTAGTGTGGGCCATATTAAATAAACAGTTTAAAATATTCAACCTAACAGGTCTTGAGACAAGAGTGTATGTGACTACAACAATGAACGTTGTCACAGCCATGTTGTTATTTGTGTGCTGCTCCGCACATATCAGGCTATGCATATGTGTCTTTAAAAAAAGGAAGTTAATTGCACAATTACAAGCTAAGTTGCAAAATACTTATTATGAATGTCATTTTAACCATGTGAATTCCTGTAAAATAAACAAAGTAACATTTGCTGTGAGTGTGAGCTGGCTCACAGCGGGGACAGGACCTCTTCCACCAGAATCAGTGGTGCACAGGCTGTGGGAAGCAGTGACATGTAGCACGTCTTCCTGTGAAGTATTTCACTGGATGCAGATTACAGCAACATGAGGAGGCCACAACAGCCTCATCGTCTGCTCTGTAGCTCATTGTGGCGTATTGGGTACTTCTAGGTCCCAGAGAGGTAGAAGGGGTGAGTGAGGGCTGCATTCCTGTTATCATCTGTGTCCTCTGGTAGCTTACAAACCACCAGAGAAAGGAAAAAAAAAACCCAAGGAAGGTAATTAAGACTTTTGTTTCCCAATGGAGACAAAGTTTTGACTTATTTGTGAAATGAAATTGTCAATTAAAATAATATTTTCCATTTGTTGTTAGAGGCAATGTCCAAACTTCCTACAGGTGCAGGAAAATTAACCTTAGGTAGGCAGCAAGCTCTAATTCTTTTCCCACTTTCTATTTCGAAAAGTTCATCTATGTTCAGTAGCATTCAAATTGTGGTAATTGTGTTATACTATTCCCAGGTAGTATCCATTGTCTTTTTTTCTTTTACAGGAAGAGGGCAATTGTTTTCCACTCTCCCAAGGCTGATAGAGATGAACTAAAGTAATGCTCTCGTAATAGAAAAATATTCCCCTGCCCCAAACTCTGATAGCAATGGGGATTGTGATATGTGGAGTCATGAACCTAGAAAAATGCATGGCAAAGTCTTCTGAACTTTGTTTGCCCTGTATATAAATACTCAGTGTTATACAGTATCAACAATTAGATTGCCTGCAAATAAGCACAACCATCAAGTGATTACAAAAACACAAAATCTTGCAAAAAGTGGTAGAGATTAAAAGAGAACTTCTGGAAAGTGCCTGTTCCCAACAACACTTGTTCCCCAAAAGCAATACTTCAGTCATCAATTTTGCCTTTCTCAGGTGAAGTTTTTGAGCTGTTCAAAGTGAGCACAAAGTTCAGACACATCCCTCCACAGGACCTGTTGTTCTCTATCATGTGTTCATTTTTAATTGCAATCAGAGTATAAACATGGACCACTGACAATTAGGCCAGCCATGGCTCTGCGTGTTCAAGCCTTGGAAACCTCTAATGATGGGAATGCCGCAACCTCCCTGAGCCAGTTCCAGGGTTGGGACAACTTCATATTAAGAAAATGTTTCTTAATGATCAATCTGAACATCCTGACCTGCAACTTATGACCATTGTCCTTCATTTTACTGTATGCCACTATTGAGAAGTGTTTGGTCCTGTTATCTTTGTAATTAACTTTGAGGTAGCTTTAGACTGCTATTAGATTGTCCCTCAGGCTCCTCTTCACCAAACTGAGCTGACCTAGCCTTCTTGCATCTTGGGCATACCCTATCCAGCACCACAGATTTGACATCTAGCTTCTGTTTTGCTGTCCCTCACCTTTGCAAACTGTGCTAGTATGCACAGAGGTCTGAGAGGAGTCTTCGCTTGGGAAGAGTGAGGTTAAAAGACACTGAGTGCTTCAGCCTTTTCCACATTGTCTACCAATAAGTTGTAAGCACCACTCATCAATGGACCCATATTTTCTCTTGATCTCCCTGCTGCTAATATACTTGTAAAAATCCTTCTTCTTGACCTTTTTATCCCTAGAAAGTTTTAGTTCCAGCTTGGCTTTGGCCTTCCTGATTTCATCCAGAATACCCTCGCACTTTCACTTTTCCTTTTCTGCCTGCCATTGTCTCCCCTCTTGTACGCTTTCTTTTTGCCTTTTAGTGCAATAGCAAAGCAGGGAGCCTTGCCTAGCCTGCTTCTTTTCTATAAGCCTGAATAAGCCAATGTCCACACACCCAGAGTCCAAGCCCCCCTGTGCCGTCCACTTTCCTTGCCTTTCTCCAGATCCTCAATTTGATCATCTGGTGGTCACAGCAACCCAAATTGCTGTCTACTGCCATATTTGCCATCACTTCCACCCTGTTTGTGAGAAGCAGGTCAAGTCGCTCATTATCTGGTCAGCTTATCTAGTGTTTGCATTCAGAAACTGTCATGAGTGAAGCCTGGGAAATTCATGGGCTACCTGCTCAGTCTTGTTTTACTGTCCTAGAAGATAGGACTTATTTTTCTGTATGCTTTCTTATGTAGCTATCTGACTGCTGTGCCAATATTATTCCACTACACAGTGAATTGTTATTTCAGCACGGAAAAGTGTTGGCAATCACTATCTGTCAGGATCCAATGGGATCTTTGTTTAGGAAAATGTATTGGAAAGAGAGACAGACAAGCTGCAAGAGTGCTTACAAAGCTGGAAAGAAAAGTCATTCTCTATTACTCTTTAAAAGATCTGGGCCTTTTTAAGTACAGCATCTCCGTGCAGGCTTAAAGCTGATCAGACCATCCAAATGCGTGCCTGACTGGACACTGGATTGATCTCTGAACTGGCTCATGCTAGCAGGGACAAATATGAAGAAATAACACAGGTTGTATCTACAGACAGCCTGTTGGCTTCATAACCCAGCTAACAATGGAAGAAAGATTTTAGATCCATAATGGTATTGTGAATATTGAACTAATTGCGGTAGAAGCCCAAGTAACCTGAAAACATTGTTTTCTGTTCATAGATTTGACATCCTTCATTTTGAAGAACTTCTGATACATAGTTCAAGGATGCAACTCTGCCACAAATAACAAGCAGCCCTTCAAAATTTATTTATTTTCCCCCATGGTTAGCTGCAGCCAGGAAACACTTGGTACCTGTAGATGATAGTTCCTTCACAAAGTACTCTTCCCTTCCGGTTCCTCATGCAGCTCAGTAGAAGAGTACTCTTTCACTGGCTGAATGGCTGGGGGAAGAACATCAGTGGTCATGTATCACAGTTACAAGGATTAGCATCACAGAAGAACTGAGCAATGTAATTCCCACCCGATCCCTGAAATCACGCTTTGGTTTTAAGGTTAAGGTATGCATGAAGAAAGCCATCTCTTACAAAATGTACACACAAACAGAGGAGGTGCAGAATCTAAGGAAACAATTAAAAACAAATGAAAAGAGAGCTTTGCCATTTCTGTTTCTTCCTTCAGCATCCAAGCTTCCTCCCATTTTGAAGGTGATGGGCTGCTTGCTGTTAACAACCTCTTGACTAATAAACCAGTCAGCAATTCTGCACCCTTAGGTTATTCTTCATGGGAGATGATCTAGAATTAGAGATTGTCACTTCTTTTTGTCCTCTAGAAATTGTTATGGCTATTTAAATTCATATATTCTGCAGTTCTCTGGAGACTATTTTAATCCTTCCATTAAACAAAAAGGATTTTTTGAACTTTGTCCTAAATGAGGGACTCTCTGGTACCCCTGCAGAAGCACTTAACATATCACAAACTTGAGTTTGCTAATAACTGACCAGATAATGTCTGTGGCTCTCCTAAGCAAATTGTTAGTGGGATAGAATTTCTTGACTATTATTTAACTCCTGGTTAAAGCTGTTTTATATGAACCCTGTATTATATGCAACCATGTCTTTTTCAACCATGTCTAGAATTAATGCACACAGCACATTTCTGGCTTGTGCTGAAGACCAGACACAAAGGTGGTGATGGAAGTGTGGGTGGCTGAGAAATATTGTGACATTTCAAAGTGTGTAAGAGAGACCATGTTTAGTGCAGTGGTTCTGTTTACCCACAGAATAGCCTTCTGTAAATCAAACCCCCACTGCTCCTTCCAGGGGGATTGGACTAGATGACCTTTAAAGGTCCCTTCCGACCCAAACCATTCTATGATTCTAAACCAAGGTTTATTGGATAGCTGTACAGAGCTCACGGACACTGATCACATCTGGATCCCCTTTTGAGGAGTCCAGTTCTCTCTGTGTTTTTTTTTTTTTTATAGGAGCCTAGTCAGCCCAAGGTTTGAAATTCCACCCTGGAGAGAAGTGTCTTATTTTCAGGAGGACATGGACAGAAATTGCTGGTTGAAACACAATATGGTGAGCAAATGCAAAAGGCAGCCTACAGGACTGCCCTCCCTTGCTTGTGGTAATGTAAAATACATTTACTAAATTATATATTTTATGTTAGGTATGTGGTTCTGGGGATAAACAAGCTTCCCCCAGTGAACTTCATTGGATCCTGTGAGGAGTAAAAGGATATTATCTTCTCAGTGGGTTAGTGATGTGCTTGTAGCTTAACTAAACCCTAGGGAAACTGCTGATTGAGTACATATACTGTCCAGATAACTATTAACCACTTTCAACCATGCCAAAGGGACATGAGCATTTTCAAAGAGGCAAAGGCTGTCAATTATGTAAGGGAAAATTATTAAAAGCATTAAAATTACCTCCCAAGCAATCTCTAGGAGGAGGAAGAGAATGTGACTGGACCCTGTGGGTCTAAAAATAGCCTGTTCTGCCGATAGAGGAGGGGAAATGCAAGAGAATTCAGTCACAGACCATGTGGATTAGGTAAGAGGCTGATTCCTGGTAGTATCAGCTAGCTAGAAGCAGAAAAATAGAGACCTTTTAGATTTCTTCTGAGTGGAGGCAGATAAAGCATGTTTTTCTTTAGTTACAGCACTTATAAAACTTGTGTCTGTGTTGCCTTTCTTAAATCTTGCAAATAAATCCTCTGTTTGTTTTAACTGGCTGGAGTAAAAGGTGATTTGAAATTGGTACCTTGAGAGCCCTCTCCTCTCAGGAGATGGCAAGCCTTTTCACTGGGCATTTTGACCATGATGCGTAGCACCGACAGGAACGACTGATGTGTGGGTTTCTATCTGAGCTGGATGAACCCGTCTGGGAGCAGATAATGCAGAGATCTGAGTGATAAAAAGAAATCTGAAAGTGACCAAGATGAGTCAGGAAAGCTATCCTGGCATGTTGAGGGATAGTGCAAGGTGTTCTGCAAGCCCCAGCTGCGGAGAAAGCTGTGAGGGATGCTTGTATCTTGTTAGACACTGAAACCCAATGATAACATATTGTCCTTAAGAAAGCATACTTCATTAGTCCATCTATTCCCAAAACTTTTTGATCCTCTTTACTTGCATTATTCTTCCCACTCCTTTTTCCACATGTCAAGGGATGTCTAGCTTGGCTGCAATGATTTTGAACTCTTCTCTTCTGCATCTGACATTGCATTACATTAAGCCTGGACACCCAGATCAAGTCAAGTTCAAAGTGTGCCTGTTCACCACAACGCTGCCAATGTAATCACCACGGATTTCACTCCAGAAATGCATGTGCCTTGCATACAATACTGGGTTTGCTTCTTTGTGACCATGTGACCATACTTCCATGTAAGGTCACAAAAAGCAGAACCGTTATAGCCTTCACCAAAGCCCCTGGGACTGCAGGTATGAACCCAACAACTATCCAGTCCACTATGTGATTCTCTCTTCGAACCTTCTGGAATCTATTTGGTGAAGAAATGCTACCTAGCTCCATGTTTTACACAGAAGAAATTAAGCACCAACTTGGCTGACGAAGTGAAGCAAGCACCTTTAGGCCTTGGGTTTTAAGTATGTCTCATGCTCATATAGGCTTTTTTTTTCCATCCAGGATATTGACACCCCTTGTTCTGATGGGGAATCAGGAAGAACAGTCCTTTAGCCCAGACATAGAATAATAGAATCATTAGAGTTGGAAGGGACCTTCAAAGGTCATCTAGTCCAACCCCCCTGCAAGGAGCAGGGACATCCCTGACTAGATCAGGTTGCTCAGAGCCCCGTCCAACCTGGCATTGAATGTTTCCAGGGATGGGGCATCAACGACCTCTCTGGGCAACCTGTTCCAGTGTTCTACCACCATCATTGTAAAATTTTTTTTCCTAATATCCCATCTAAATCTACCCTTCTATTTTGAAACCATAACCCTTGTCCTGTCACAACAGGCCCTACTGAAGAGTCTTTCCCCATCTTTCTTCCAGGCTGCTATAAGGTCTCCCCTGAGCCTTCTCTTCTCCATCCTCAACATGAACTTCCCTGACACTAATTATCTCACTGACGGCTGTTCAAGCAACTGTACCACCCCTTTGGGGCTGGCAGCTTTGGTACCCGCTTGCAAACACAACTTTGATAGTTGGATTAAGCTTACAAATAGCTCTAGAGTCTGCTAGCTAGATGTGAAACACAGTTCCTTCAAGAAGTTCCTAAGCAGCCAGGTAGGATCAGAACTCCAGAGATCTGTGAGGAGGCTGAACAAATTATATGTCTGGAGGGCTTTCATATTGGCAGCTCAGACACATTCCTGGTATTAAAAACATAATCAGAACTAGGTTCCTCACAATCACCCTTAGATTCTGTGCTTTGAAGAAATACATGCTTCCTAATCATCACCATGCCACTCCTCCTTTGCTGGCATTGTATCCAATTGAATCTGTTCAGCTGTATTAAGCCTAGCTTTACAACGATCTCACATTTTTCTACCTTTCTTGAAGAGATTTGTTGGCCATGAATCTGCTACTGCCTGTGACCTGAGATTCCAACAGCCTTCATTTGGACCTCTCTAGCCAAACCATGGCATGTAGCAAACTGTCAGGATAAGATAACATGAAGACTCTAATCCTGGTAAGGCAGTCTTAGAATATCATCTAAACTGGCTTCTTCATCTGTCTTCTTTTCAAGCAATACTCAGAATTTGAAGAAAAGAAATTGTGTGCACTTGAATTATTCAGAATTTGCTTTGATACATTGACAAAACCAATCCATTCTTTTTCCAACCCACATATTTCTAGTCAAGACTAGCCACCAAAAAGTTGTTTCCTTGCTGTACTGTTAGCTGACCTGTGCACCTCTCACACTCAATTATTTCAAGTATGTATCCGGCATGCTAGCTGGAAAAATGAGGCGGCAATTTATTTCAAAGAACTCCACAAACATTGGGCTGGGACTGGCCAAAGTCAGCCCAGCTTCCTGGAATTAGCAGAAATATGTTGCTTTGTAAACCTGGCCAAGGACTATGCATATTATCTCTTTGGTTAGGTAATTAAAAAAAGTCCACTTAATGTTAAATCTAGTGACAACAAGCCATTAATTATTCTCTTAGAGATTAGTCTGCAGCTCTGTTAAACATGAACTACTTTATGTTTTGTTTTATCTTATCTCCCATCAAATGCCCAGCACACCACGCTGAGCCGAGATGGGGTACACTTCCTGCAATATTGCCTTTTCTTGAAGACTACACCCTAACTACTGTGGCTATATAAATAAATACACACAAAAATTACATTCTAAGAATTTACTAAGCGTTATTTCTCAACAAAGAAAAGTACTTAATATGTAATATAAACATAATTTAGAAAAGCTATATGATACTGGCTTATAGCTTTTTCAGAATGCTTGCTTAATGGAAACAGTGTCTTTAGTGGAATATAACAGAAAGGCAGAGTAGATTAATAAGAATCTGCTTATTTCTCACATAAATTACATGTGATATCAAGTAGTACAGGAAACTTATTTGCTGATAAAACTTAAAAAAGGAGAAAATACAGGTGAGAAAAATATAGCTCATTCTTTGAATATATTCTCCAGTTTAATAAAGGTCAAAACAATGTAGAAATGTTGAAGTTCTAGTAGATTTCATTAGCCTTATTAGCCCTAGTATGTGAATCAAATACATACTCCTACAGATTTATTCAGCTTCCTTTGATGTTGGTATACATACACTCATGTACTTCCAGAACAACCTAGGGAAAATTGGACCAAACTTGAAGGAATGTTTGACATTAAAAAGGCAATGATTAGCAGCACCTAACACATTGTTATAACTGGTTTTTCATTAGTCTTCTAAAAATAGGGAACATCTGAAAAATAAAATATCAGAATTGTTCATGTAAACTTTTGGCAAAAGCAGTGGTGATTGTTTTTTTCTAACATTCCTGAGCAACCTGATCTAGTCAAAGATGTCCCTGCTCGTTCCAGGGTAGTTGGTTGGACTAGGTGACCTCTAAAGGTCCCTTCCAACCCTAACCATTCTATGATTCTATGATTTTCTTGGTTGCATTTCCAGACTGCAGAAATTATGAAAAGTAGACTCAATTGTGTTTCCCAAAGGACTTCTCAAAGTACAAATATTTGCACCCATTAAGGAACTGATCTCCTGCATTACTGAGCACATTTTCCTGCTTGACCAACCCGATCGCCTTCTAAGACCAGGTGACTCACCTAGTGAATGACAGGAAGGCTGTGGATGTTTTCTACCCGGACTTCAGCAAAGCCTTTGATACCATCTCTCACAGCATTCTCCTAGATAAGCTCATGGCTTGGACAAGTGTACCCTGCAATGGGTTAAAAACTGGCTGGGTGGCTGAACCCAGAGAGCTGTGCTGAATGGAGTGAAATCCAGGTCACAGGTGGTGTTCTTCAGCCCTCAGTTTTGGGGCCAGTCTTGTTTAACACTTTCATCAATGATCTGGATGAGAGGATTGAGTGTTCCCTCAGTGAGTTTGCAGATGACACCAAATTGGGTAGGAATGCTCTGCAGAGGGATCTGGACAGGCTGGATCAATAGGCGGAGGTGAACTGTATGAGGTTGATCAAGGCCAAGTGCTGGCTCCTGCACTTCAGTCACAGCAACCCCATGCAATGCTACAGGCTTGGGGAAGAGTGGCTGGAAAGCTGCCCAGTGGAAAGGGACCTGGGGGTTCTGGTTGACATCCAGCTGAACATGAGCCAGCAGTCTGCCCAGGTGGCCAGGAAGGCCAGCAGCATTCCGGCTTGTATCAGGAACAGCATGGCCAGAAGGAATAGGGAAGAGATCATGCCCTTGTATTTTGCACTGGTGAGGCCACACCTTGAATACTGTGTTCAGTTTTGGGCATCTCCATACAAGACGGATATTGCATTGCTGGAGCACGTCCAGAGAAGGGCAACGAAGCTGGTGAAGGGTCTGGAGAACAAGTCTTATGAGGAGTGGCTGAGGGAACGGGGATTGTTTAGTTTGAAGGAGAGGAAGCTGAGGGGAGATCTCATTGCTCTCTACAACTACCTGAAAGGAGGTAGTAGGCAGGTGGGTGTTGGTCTCTTCTCCTGGGTAACTAGTGATAGGACGAGAGGAAATGGCCTCAAGTTGTGGCAGGGAAGGTTTAGATTGGATATTAGGAAAAAATTCTTTACTGGAAGAGTGGTCAGGCACTGGAACAGGCTGCCCAAGGAAGGGGTAGAGTCACCATCTCTGGAGGTGTTCAAAAAACACGTAGAAGTGGCACTTCAGGACATAGTTTAGTGGACGTGGTGGTGTTAGGTTGATGGTTGGACTTGGTGATCTTGGAGGTCTTTTCCAACCTTAAAGATTCTATGATTATAATTTTTTTGACCAGATAATCTTTGTAGACATAATTTTTCCAAATTTGGTTAAAGTGCTTCTAATGTAAATGAAACTGAAAATTTGCTGATGATACTTGAAATTCAGATTATTTCTAAAAATAATCTGACTAATTTTGAGTGTGAATTAGTGCCTGAGATACTAATTAGTGGATGGACTTGGAAAGATTCCTAGTTTTTTTTCTGGTTACTTTTACCTCTTAGTTTGTCTGAAATATTAATTCTTTTCTACAATATGACCTGAATTTTTAAGATCCATCTTTCCTTTAGCCAAATAAGTCACATAGTTTAGCAGTAATTTAACATCTATTTTTCTAAGTAAAAACATCTTGATAAACATTGTTTTGTTTAGCAAAGAAAGTGATCTTGCTTCAGCTATAATTTACAAGTAATTGTGATAAATGTTTCTGCTGGAAATCTTTGCATTATGCTCATATAAAAATATATTCATATAGAATATGAGGAGAGGTAATTTCATTAAGTTTCCAAACTAAAACAACTGATTTAGGGATAAATATCAAGGACAAGTTAGTTTGGCTCAGATATTGGTTTGGGTATAAGACATTATCTATTGATTTTGTTACTATTACCTCATGAAGACTGAGGCTAGAGATTGGCACACATTCATGTTACTGTTATTAATGTGTCTAATTTCAGCACAGAAATTAAGAATGTGTACTTTCCAAATGAGAGCTTGGCTTTTAAAGAGTTCTCAAGTTTAAGTCTCGTGGTAGTCAGTTTTTTGACGTGGTCATCCTTTTCATTTCTCCACCACTGACTCAGCAATGTGCTTTAAGCTGTAAAAAACCCCAGACTTTCTGAATATGGTTACTTTTCACATGACTTCTGCTTGCCTGGCATTGTGCTTTGCCTTTTATTTGTGCTTTGCTTCTTGTCTTCCTTTTCTTCTTCTAGAAGAGAAGCTCCTTTGTTCTTGATAAAATTTTGTTTGAAAAACCATTGCATTCAGTAAGAGGCTTTCTAGACTTCAGTGGAATTTGGGGCTGATCTAAGGGAACAGGCTGTGCCAGCTTGCATCACCAAACCCCAAGCACAGTAGATATCCTGCTATTTTAATCAGAATTAAGTGGGAAGTTCTTTATCTCTTAATACATAATTTTGTTTGATTATGAATTCAGGAGTCATAACTGTGCGGTATTGTTACTTAGGAAGGATGGATTAGAGAAGATGTCCTGCAGGCAGCAGAAGAATGGAGTGGCAGTGGGAGACCGGTGCATGGCTCCTTTGGAAGCTCTTCCCAGGTCTTCTGTTTCTCCAGAATTATGGCAACACTACAACAACCAATGGAACACCTCTTCCTGACAAATTAAACATATGGACTACGCAAAGGGAGAACTTGTAACTTCTATTTTTTGGGATGAGATTTTGTAAAGTAATTAAATTGATCTTCAAACTTCTAGAATAGGCCAAGGAAAATATTCAACAAGCAGTTTTGAAAATGATCACTGAGAATGGTTTGTGCTGTAGAATCTGCTTAAAAAATGAGGAGAATCTTGCTACCATTACATTAATATAAGCTGATGTACAAAATGTTCTGAAGAGTTGGCTGAAAATCCCTGTAAAAAGACAGAGCTCCCCTCTGTCCTCTTGCACTCTCCCACAGGAGCCATCTTGGTCAGTACTGGTTTGAGATCTTACTCCAGGTCCTGGAAGGCAGCTATAGAAGTTAATTCTCCTGACTTTTCTATAGACTCTGAGGAGCCCCTTCTGCCAACCCAACTGCTGGCTGTACAGATGTAGGTAGGTGCTCTTCGTTCCTGCTTTCTGCTTGAAAAGAGTTAATGGGAAAGAGCTGACATTGTGAATCTCACCCAGAGGAAGGAGGAGATGGGGCTAAGGTGCTTGCAAGTCACTATAAAGCACTATCTTGCTGCTGTTGTCACTTCCTCCACACCTGAACTGTCCAACATCATAAGCTGTATGATAGCAAAGCTACATGTAAATAAAACACAATCACCAAATTTATTGATGTCTCCTAGTTGAAGAAGTAGTTGTATTGAAATACATTTCCAGTGCAAATGACTAATCCCATGGGATTTAGTTGATCAAAGTTAATACTTTTAGGTAAGAAAAACTAACTGATCTTTTTACTTTTTACTCTTCTTTACATTGTGTGTTTCTGACTTCTCTCCACTCTGTTGTCCTCAAAACCACTTGTTTTATATTTTGTAATTGTTGTTGACTTATGGGAAAAATGAACAGATACATTGCTCCTCCCTTTTAATCTTATCCGTTTTTATTATTCCAAGTCCTCCTCTTAAATTAATTTTGCATGTTGCTGTGCTATTTGTTTTTCACATGGGGAGGAATTCAAAGTCTACTCACAGGTTTCACTTTGGATAGTCTTAAGTGTGTGCTGTAGGCTAATGGACCTGCTTCCAATGTGTACAAGTTAATGCTGGTCCCACAATGTGAAAATGTAACCTCCTTTCCCAAGTGAATGAGGGCTTCATTTAAATAGGACCTGAGTTTGCTGAGCACATTGTACGATTTGACAGCTGCAGATAAACAGATTACAGGTTTACAACTGAAGTTATTATGTAGGTACATTTAATTTACGCAGTTTATAAAGTAGCTCCCATTTTTAGTACTGTGGTAAAAAACACTGTCTGATTTCAAAAGCTGTCTGGATATAGAATCATAGAGTGGTTTGGGTTGGGAGGGGCATTAAATATCACCTGGTTTCAATCCCCCTGCCATGGGTAGGGACACCTTCCACTAGATCAGGTCGCTCAAAGCCCCATCCAGCCTGGCCTTGAACACTTTCAGGGCTGGGGCATCCACACCTTCTCTGTGCAACCTGTTCCAGTGCCTCACCACCCTCACAGTAAAGAATTTCTTCCTTATGTCGAATCTAAATCTACCCTCTTCCAGTTTAAAGCCATTATCCCTTGTTCTGTCACTGCCTGTCCTTGTCATAAGTCTCCCCCCAGTTTTCTTGTAGGCCCCCTTTAGGTACTGGAAGGCTGCTATAAGGTCTCCCCAGAACCTTCCCTTCTCCAGGCTGAACAGCCCCAACTCTCTCAGCCTGTCCTCACAGGAGAGGTGCTCCAGCCCTCTGATCATCTTTGTGGCTCCTCGCTGGACCCTCTCCAACTGGTCCATGTCCTTCTTATGTTGGGGACTCCAGAACTGGACGCAGTACTCCAGATGGGGTCTCACCAGGGCAGAGTAGAGGGGCAGAATCACCTCCCTCAACCTGCTGGCCACGCTTCCTTTGATTGAGCTCATGATGTGGTTGGCTTTCTGGGCTGCAAGCGCATGTTGCCCACTCATGTTGAGCTTCTCGTCCACCAACACCCTCAAGTCCTTCTTCTCAGGGCTGCTCTCAATCCATTCTCTGCCCAGTCTGTATTTGTGCCTGGGATTGCCCTGACCCATGTGCAGGACCTTGCACTTGGCCTTGATGAACTTCATGAGGTTTGCATGGGCCCACCTCTCCGGCCTGTCAAGGTCCCTCTGGATGGCATCCCTTCCCTCCAGTGTGTCAACAGCACCACACAGCTTGGTGTCATCGGCGAACTTGCTGAGGGTGCACTCTACCCCACTGTCCATGTTGCCAACAAAGATGCTGAACAGGGCCAGTCCCACTACCGACCCCTGAGGAACGCCACTTGTCACCAGTCTCCACTTGGACATTGGGCTGTTGACCGCAACTCTTTGAGTTGATGATGAATTTGACATGATCTTGGGCAACTGGCTCTGGGTGGCCTGCTTCAGCAAGTGGAGTTGGACCAGATGGCCTCCAGAGGTCCCTTCCCACCTCAGTCATTCTGTGGTTCTGGGAAAATCAGGATATATTCCACTGTTTTGCTGCAATGTTCGTTTGTGAAAGACCCTTTCACAACTGTTTTCTCTTAGTCTTTCGCTTAATCTTTTTAGTATATCCATTGCAATTATTTGCTGACGCTTTATTGCAGCAGGAGTTTAATGTTGATTATTTGGGAGCCAATGGGCATTTCCATTTTGGCAGAGCTGTATTGAAGTATCTTCCTTTATGAATTATTAGATAGCAGCTAATAACTTTATTTGAAATGTTACATTTTAACTAACTGGGACATATGCCTCCTTGCACTGTGTAATAATTTTTTATATTGTGGTCATGTATCTACTATGAATAATTTATCTTTCATAGATGGCTGCCCTTTTTTCCATTGCTGTTTTTCAGCCTTGGCTTGCCCGCCCCCTTCCTGCATGTACCACAGTGCAGGAACTACATGGCTAATGAATTCCTATCATATACATTTTTAATAACAGAAAGTCACCACACCAAAAAACTTAGAACTAATTATGTTTCAATGTACTTATTAGAGTGCTGACTACAAAGGTAAATAATTTTTGTGACCCCTACTGTAAAAAAAACAGACTAATTTTCTGCCAAGGTGAGTATTTTATTAGTAATACTTTTTGACAAGACACCAGTCAGTCAACTGCTGTGGCCTTCACAGGCGTTGGTGGGAGTTGGCCAACACATCGACCTCCATATGAGCTGTATATAGACAGACAGTGAAATCGTATGGCTACCGAGGCCAACGGCAAAATTCCCCTTGGCTTCCACACAACGAGCATTTCATTCACATGCTGAACACTTGAAGAAACTCTAGTTGGAGTAATTCGTTGGGGAACCCTTTGGAGATGGCCTGAGCAAAGCCTCGCAGGGAAGAGGAAGACTAAAAGCTGTCCTGGGAAGACACCAGGCGTCTCAGCGGTGGGGAGCCACCCACGCTGCTGAGATGGCTGGTTGTCTTGATCTTTGTGGTATGGCTGTAACCTGCCAGCACAGGAGATCTGTTTCCACTGTGTGTTCACTAGACACCACCTGCCATCATGGCAGGAGTAAGAGCTGTGTTTGCTGCTCAACATGGAGACATTTGGTAGACACAGTTGAAGGGACTGACCTACAGAGATGCACCTTTCATCAGACCACAGCGCCTTCCAGCACCACGGGCGTGACACCACCATGCCCCCACCCAACACCACCAGACAGGCGTCCAGTGGGACACCATAGCTCCCACGGATCCTCGCCTCCTGGAGCCTCATCCCCAGCCCCGCCATGACGGCCAGGTCTGACAGAGGAACACCAGGCTTGGGAGGTGCGAACCATGTGCAGAGGTGCCAGGTGGGACCTCCTCCAATGGGAAGGTCTCACCTTGCCCTACTGGCTGGTGGAGGTGGGGAGTGGGGCCTCCATCCCCCAGCAGATGCAAATGAGGCTCCACCCACCATTCCACTGACATCACGAGAGTGCTGCTGGGTGGTCACGTGGTGGCCACACGTGACAGGCACAATGGCATCAGGCTCCTCCCACTCCTGGATGACGTCACGCCCCCAGCTCTCGCGAGAGCCTCCAGTGGTGCCCCTTAGAGGGCGCACGCGGGAGGGACAGGTGACAAGGACGCAGGTGAGCCCCGGGGCTGCAGGGACCCCCCTCCACCTCAGGCCCCGCCCAGCTCCTCTGGGGAGCCAATGGGAGGACGGGCCAAAGTCTCTTCCCATTGGCTGCCATGCCTGGCATGCAAATGAGCCTCGACGTCACTTCCTGGGATAAATCGAGCGCCATTTTCTCTTTCTGGCTCTGGATGAGGAGCGGGCGGAGGCCGGAGGGCGGGCGCGGGGCGTCGGGCGCTGCGCGCGGGGGCTGAGCCGAGGTCGGTCCCGGGCTCCAGCGATGCTGCCGCTGCCGCCGCCCTCGCGGCGCGCGGAGTGAGCGCGGCAGCCGCCCTCGCGGCGGCGGCGGGAGGAGGAGGAGCCGCGGGGCGGGGCGGCGGGCACGGCGCGGCGCGGCGCGGCGCGGGAGGGGCGCGGCGGCCGAGGCAGCCGAGGCGGCGGCGGCGGCGGGGCCAGCGCTGTGAGGAGCGGGAGGCGGAGGCTGCGACGCGGGCCTGCGACCCAGCAGGCGGCGGCGGGAGCGGCTGCGAGGCGGCAGAGCGGCGGCGGGCTCCCCCTGCAGCCCGGCCCGGGTAGGTGCAGCGGGGTGAGCTGGCGGCCCGCCCCGAGGGGCACGGGGAGGCGGGGGCAGAGGTGCCCGGCGCGGGCAGAACAGGGCAGGGTGGGCTCCGCGGGAGGTGCGGTGGCCGCAGGTGCGGGCCGGCTCCTGTCAGTCAGTGCGGGCTTCAGCGCGCCCGGCTGGCCGAGCGCGCTTCCCGGCTGCCGCCTCGCCGACGGCTGAGGGGCTTCGCTGGGGGGCGGGCGGGGCCGGATCGCAGCCCGAGGTGCTGCCCCTCGGCGACAGCGGAG
Organism: Tetrax tetrax; assembly: GCA_009806455.1. Classification (NCBI taxonomy): domain Eukaryota; kingdom Metazoa; phylum Chordata; class Aves; order Otidiformes; family Otididae; genus Tetrax; species Tetrax tetrax. Next base: position 99,879 of record WHYT01016317.1, read on the forward strand.
CTTCCGAGTCCGGCTGTCCGGCGGGCACACGGAGGCGTCTGTGCTGAAGCCCCCGGGGCAGCTGGACCGCTCCAGGCGGGGTCGGCCCCTTGCGGTCACCGGCCGGGACCGCCGGGCAGTGCCAGTGCTCGCCGACGCGCTCCGGGGGAACCTGGCCGGCGGGTGGGGCGGGGTTGCGGGGTCTCCGCCGCCGGCGGGGCTGCGGGGAGCTCCCGCCGTCGCTGACCGGGCTACAGCAGCCCAGGACCGCGGGCGCCCTCGCGGGCTCGCTTGGGGGCCGTCCCGCGTTGCCCTGCCCGCAGCGCACGCGAGCGGAGGCGGGGCTTCCGGGCTCGGCCGTGGTCGGCAGCGGGGATTCGCCTCAGAGCGGTTAACGCGGGGACCCCTCCGGCTGCTGGGCTGAACGGCCCTTTAGGACCACTTTTTTTTGTCGTCTTCCCCTCCCTCCCCCCGCAATTTCTGTCGATTCTTAAGCGATAGAGGATCTGAGGAACCAACTTAGCAGGTTGTCTCAAAGTCTACGGAGTCAGTTACCTCTAGACAATACAGGTGTTTGAAGCAGTTTGTGGAAAACTGTAATGTGCATGGGAATAGCGTGCATGTAAAATGACAACTCAAATGTTAATGGCACGCAAAATAACATTAAATATTTTTGTGGAACTTTTTTTTTTTTTTTGTGGTACTGTTCTGTAGGTGCTTTAGAAATGCATAAACATTTGAAAAAAAATAAAAAGTTTATAGATAATGTAAACAAACAACCCGTACAATGCAAATCATTAAATGCGTTTTAATATGCCTTGTGCTTGAGAGCAAGTAGTGGGAAGTTGTTGTTTTGGGTTTTTTTTTCCTGGTTGATAAATGGAATAAAAGATGGGTAATTGACTACTGCTGCAACAGGTCATAGTTCTGTAATGTCAGAATTATTAACAACTCCCTTTCAACTGAAAAAATATTTACGTTCTGAGAGGCAAACCATTGGGGAGGAATTGGTTGGTTTTCTTACCAGTTTTCTGTAATCGAAAATACACGTTTGAACCCCTAAAAATTTTAAAGACTTACAATGAAATACTTACAAAGACTCACTCTTGGGATCCTGAATCCAATCTATATTCTGTAAATCTTAGTGCTCTTTTTAATAAAATTTCAGTTTAATTTTGAACAAGAAAAGGAGATTTCTTTAGAGCAATAGTTAGACAAACCATGTATAATGAATATGCTATATTATAAGCTGTAATAAGACCTATAATTCTAATAGTTCATTTTATGAAAGTTTTGTAAAAAAAAAAAAAACCAACACAACAACCAAACCCCCTAAATGATGTAAAATCTTCAGATGCAATGAAGAGCGCACAAACACAACTCCTTCATTTGAATGAAGTCTTGCTGAATGCTGGTACACCTGGCTTGTGTTCAAACACTTCAATCCTTCTGCTGAAACCTGTAGTGCGGTCTTATTTTTTTCAGTTCTGTCCTGTTGCTGAATTATTCAGGTTGTGGGTTATCTGTGCTGTGGACTGTTCTGTATTGTGTGAGATGTCTTTGAGTCAGACTGGCCTGACTGGTACAGTACAAGTGCAATTGTACTTCTTCGTAGAGTAGCTGGGCTCCGTGTGTGACTCTAATGCTCACATACACATGGGGCTGATGAGTCCTATGGGATTTGAGTAGGATGCTCAAGACATCTAAAATGAGCTTGGGTTGTGGTGGTTGAATTTCTGGCTAGTGCTGATCCCCAAGGGAGTCAAAACCCTGTGTGAGTCACAGTGCTCTAGGAAGCTCCAGGAGTTGGAGTGGTATGGTCCCTTCTCTTCTAAGGAGTCTTGGATAACAGACTTGGTTGTGTGTTAATGAAGCATCACAATAGATATTTAAACCACATTAGCTGAAGTTAATGATTTAAATTTGGGGTTTTTTTATCTGACTTTTTAGGTAAGGTGCAGGTTGATGTGCTGTATCTTTATCCATGTAGTCACATGCCTTAATGCTTTTTACGGTGTTAGCAGTTATTGAGTGATGGCTGTTTTTGTGTTGAATTCATGACTGTTTTAATGGGTATGTGGTTTGTAGCCAAGAAAAGAGCAAAATTGTTGTGACTAGAAGAGATATATAATTCAAGACCCCTAAAGGTTTCTCATTTATTTGCACCAAAAAGAAAAGTTTAATTTTTTTTAACCCTGAGATATTATCAAGTTGTACTTGGATAGAAATTGGAATTTAAGAAGATAAAGTAGCATTATTTTGTTGACCAGAACTACTCTTAGTAAGTTTTATTAATCTGTTTTATTTATTTTTTTTTCTGTAGTCAGTTTAATTTTAATTTACAATAAATGAAATAACAAGCAGGAATAGTATCCATTCTAATCAATTGACTGTTTTTATTTCCAGGAATCAAATCTGTCAGAGCTGTTAAATGACCTAGAGCTGTTGATAGGAAGCTGTATGCATTTCTTCCTTCTCCCTCCAAAGGCTGGATAAGCTTTCATGGTGCCAACGTACTTTTAAATCTGGTTAGGCCTCTCTCAGAAGGCACAGATAAGAGTCCAGGGAATGAAGCTGTCCATGCAGTTGAGCAAGTATCCATCCAGGTGTGACTTCTCAGAGGGCTTGTAAGCTTATCAGAAACAAAACAAAATTGATGAGGATTGTCTTAGTTTCCACTGGGGTGGAGTTAATTTTCTTCTTAATAGCTGGTAGAGTGCTGTGTTCAGGATTTAGGATGAGAATAATGTTGGTGGTTAGTTGTTGTTAAGAAGTGCTTACACTAGGACAAGGATTTTTCAGCTTCTCGTGCCCTGTCAGTGAGAAGGGTGGAGGTGCACAAGAAGCTGGGAGGGGTCATAGCCAGACAACTGGCTGTTGTGGTTTAACCCCAGCTGGCAACTGAGCACCACACAACCGCTCACTCACTCCTTCCCCCACCAGTGGGATGGGGAGAGAGTCGGAAATAAAAGTAAAAGTTGTGGGTTGAAATAAGGACAGTTTAATAGAACAGCAAAGGAAGAGATAATAATGGCGATAAAAGAATATACAAAACAAGTAATGTAAAATGCAGTTGCTCATCACTCACTGACTGATGCCCAGACCGTTCCCGAGCAGCGTTTCCCTCCTGGCCAACTTCATATACAGAGTATGACATCGTATGGCATGGAATATCCCTTTGGCCAGTTTGGATCAGATGTCCTGACTGTTCTATGAGCAGGACACTAGTGAAGGCCAGCTTCCTAGGAACATGCTTGGAGATGTGGCTTATGTGTAGATTATCTGCTGCCTATGAAGGGTTACATTGCAGCCTTTTTCTCTGTGGATCTTCTGATAGGGTTTCTCTCTAGCTGCCTGTTTTCATGAAGTCTCTAGAAATGCTTCATTTTCTCGTTTACTGCTGGATTTTGCTGGATGTATTTGCAAGCACGTGGAAGACACATTGTACATCTTTCTTGTGCCAGCTCTGTGCTAGCTGCATATTTAATTTGATTGCAGGTGCCTAGTTTCCTTAGGAACACAAACTAAAATGGTGCTGATTTGGTGCAAGGAAAAAACCTGTCACTGTGAGCATGGTCTGTCACTGGAAGAGCTTGCCCAGAGAGGCTGTCAAACCTCTGACTGTAGGTTTTCAAGATGTGACTTGCCAAGTTGCCCTGGCTGCAATTCATTGTTGAGCCTGCTTGAGACCAGACTGAGGTTCCTTCCAAGGTGAATGAGTATTGATCTAAGAAGTAGACTAAAAGAAAGGCAAAAAGGAGCTTTCCGTTTTGTGGTGACTTCACACTTTGAAGAGGTGAAATGTTAGTATTTTTGCTTTTTTTTTTAATGCAGAGAAACTATAGACAAGCATAGTTACTTGGCAAGCTCGTAGTATTTGTCTTTGGTAAGATACTGTCCAGACTGATACTTGTTGTTTAGACTAGTATTAAAATACTACAGTACTACTGGAAGAGGGAACTTGCATTTGTGATTTTTGTTGAAAAGCTGAACATAGTTGAATGTTACAGTGTGTGATTACAAATGTTGTAGAAGTGAAGGGAACATTAGTGTTGCATAAAACTTCAGTTTGCTGCATTGTTATGGACGTGTTGTCTAAATAAACAGTAAATGCAGGAATAGATTGACGAATAAAATATGTGATATGGGTGCAAGGGTTGAATGACCTTTTTAGAACTGAGTTTGGGACATCAAAAAGTTTATTTTGCTATAAACTTGCCTTGGTTCTGTTTATGAAAAGGTACTGTCTGTGAAAACTCAATTGATTATCAGTTTTTTTTAAATGGTAATTAAAAGTCGTTTAAGATAAATTTGTCTTTTAGGTAGCCAGTGTGGTAAAAGGATCAAGAATCTTGGGCCAGAGTGACTCAGGTTTAATTTTACTGTAGTGCTTTCATCTTGAATTTGCTGGTTAAGAATGGGATGTGTACAAACAAAAATTTGACTGTAGTTATGCATGGAAACAAAGTGCAAGCTAAGACTAGAAGAAAGTCCAAAACAGAAGAGAAACAGATTGGCAGTAATAAACTGTATAGTAATCAAGGAATTGAACTGAGGGCTTGAGGGACTGAAGACCAGCTACTTGAAAACTGGAGAATAAGTAATTTGTATTCAAGTTTCTTTTCTTGTTGTTTTTCTTTCTTTCTCTAGATTAATGACTTCAGTTTCAGAAGGGTTACTGGTTAAGAAAACTCTTCAGATACATGGATCTTACATACTATACCACCGTTGTAGACTAATGTTTCTTTTTTGTGAGATAGACATGCTTCAAGAAATGTCTGCTTCACCTTCTTCAGTAGCATCAGTGTATCAGTTAAAGGAGTGAGATGAAGGAACTGTTTCCAGTGGAGCCTAACGTATTGAACCACGTCTCCTTCCGTCTGATCTGAGCATGGTGACATCCTGTCAGCTCTGTTGTTACCTGCAGTGGACCATGGGGTTGGTGCACATAACCTGCTATCCTAGAGGGACTGATCATAAAGCTTGAACCAGAGACTACAAATTCCCAGTTTACTTCACTTTAAAAAGAGGATTTTGCGTTTTAATTTTACTCCTTGGATTTTGATAGAATGCCAGACTAGTTACTGTGATGTATTCCATTCTGTATAGGTTCCTGTTCCACACCCACACCAATGGTATCAGAATGTCTTCCAGACTTGTTACCGATAAAAAATATTAGAACACGAGACTAGCATCTGTCAAATGGGGTTCCCTCTCCATTTCTCTCTACACACCTTTCCTTTGGGGGGAGAAGAAGAGGAGAATAGCATGTGAGTTTTTTCAATTTTAATTAAAAAAACCCCTCAATTGTTTGTTTTGTACACAAATTAAGGGTGGGTTTTTTTTTTTCTTCTTCAGTAATGACATACAGAGTAGAAATTTTTGTTTGCTTTTTTTTCTACTTGAGGCTTATCTTGTAGCTCCTGTCTTATATGGGAGGAGGTCCTGTTTTAGCGACTGTTTGCAGGGAAATCTTGCCTTTGAAGGCAAAGATTTCATGTTGACAGTGATCTAGCTTTTTTTTTTTTTTTTTTTTTTTTTTTTT
>WHYT01016317.1:123612-138112 GCA_009806455.1 Tetrax tetrax
TTTTTTTTTTTTTTTTTCTTCTCTATCTTTCCTGCATAGTCCTTTAGGAAAAATGATTATCTATTTCAGTAGCAGTGGAAAGAACTAAAAATGATGCATGAGAGGGAATCTTCTTTCATTCCTATTATCTGGAGAGAGACCAGGCAGAGACCTGATCCCTTACCAGAAGGAAGAAATACAGATCCTGACTCGGTCACTGACCAGTAGTATCTGCATCTGTCCAAAACCCAAGATTAGAATCTAATCTGACGAACTCCAGTGTAAAGTTTATAATGTGGTTCTGTGCAAAGATTTGCCAAGGTATTTCTTTTGAATACTGAACTTGTTCCTATACATTTTCTTTCAACAGCCATGGTTCCTCGATACATACCATTCGTGTATCTTGGTGTCATGCTGCCTAGATCTGGGAGAAAACAAATTGTGCTTCAGGATGTTCTATTCCAAAGTTGTTGTAAGGGGAAAATATGTTGTTTGAGCTCCAGCCTACTAAGTTCCCAATGTAGACCATGTCTATTTAGATGAGTTGGTGGTTGCTACCATTAGTACTGTTTTTAGGGAGACACTAATAATTTTGGAAGGACTTCAATTTTTGGAGGCTGTGGTGTCTTTCTGCTTGTCTCTACGTTGTGGGGAATGTGAGACTACACAACGGGAAGTGGGGAAGTGTTACTGTGTGCTGGGGTATGTTCTTTGAAGTAGGACTAACTGAGTTTTCTGAAGTGCCTCTAGTAAGCCTTTTTGGATTCCATTTGTACAGTGTAGGTGTCTTTCTCCAAGACACTTTGTTTTCCTAAGTGGCTTAGAATTCTTATTTTTTAAATTTCTATAAAGCTGAGATGCCATTAGTAGACTGTAGTAGCACTTGTGAATATAAAAAGCAGCTTGGATGCACGTGCAGCGAGAACATGCTGATGAAATGACTTCTGAGGTGTCTGTGTGGAATAACTCTATTTCATACAGAAAACGTCAAAGTAGCAGACTTCCACATACTTCTGTTCTGCTGAAAAATATTTTTTGGCATTTTTTGTTTTTGTTGGTTATTTTGAGCTAAGTAGTGAGACTTTAGGATTCATCCTAATTTGATAGAACTTAAGGTACAGAACTTTTTTTTTTTTTTTTTTTTTTTTTTTTTTTTTTTTGCTGAAGTCTCATAATTTTTACCTCCATCAAAAAATAAGTGATCTAAGAAGGTATGGAACATTATCTCCCCTAGACCTGCCAGTATGCAGGTACTGTGGCAGTTTCTTAAGCATATTGCAATACTTGTTTGTGTATGAAGTAAAAGATTGTTACTATGGAATAGTAAATTAATTTGGCACTTGGAACATGCACTTGTTCAGACTTGGCAGCAAGGTGAGAACACTCTACAGCTGTTGTTAGGTGTAGTAATATTGACAGTGTATTACACTGTAATATAAGTTTATGGGAGCAGAAAGACTAAAACCAGAAACGGAGTGGAGAGAGAAGTAAAGAGTATATGGGCCCAGTGTTAAAAGGATATAAGCTTTTCTGAGCCTTGGACAACCAGTTAAAATAAGCAGTCACCTCTCCTTGTTGCCTGACTTCTGAAGTAAGGCTAGTGAGGTGCAGTTTTTAATAATACTCTGTCTGCTGCTTTAGTTCAGTAGTGTCAGTGACCTTTCTCTACTCAGTACAATTTTAAAGTAAGAGTGAAACTTCTGATTTGCTGTGGTGCTGTTTACTAGCAGCTGAGACTAGACACTTAGAGAGTCTGAGTAGAGGGTAACTCACTGATGCCTTCACAGTGTAGTGTGTACTCTTCAGTGGCTTTACCTGACCCAGTCTTTTGAATTTGGAGGTTAGATTTTGATTATCAGGAGACTCTTCTACTGCTAATAGATGCCACCTTCATGGCTGTATAAAATGACAAAAAAAAAAATGCACAAAGTTTTGCTACAGTTCTTCATAACGTGTCTGTGACACGGATGTGGGTGATCTAGCTAGGCTGGACGCTGTAGTAGTGGAGTAGCTTGTTCCCCTGGTATGATGTTTCATAAAGGGCAGAAGTCAGGAAGGTGAAAAACACATCTGAGGGAACAGACAAGTTCCACTGGGTGTTTGAGAGTGCAGATTTGTCACCTGGATGTTGTTCCGACTGATTCTGTAGTTTTTGACAGGAGCCAGGGTTAACTTTGTAGGAAGCTGGTCAGAAAAAATGGTTGACAGGGCTACCAGGTTTTTGGAAGGAGCAAATAGTGTTCATATGGGTACAAAAAGTAATGCTGTGAAGTAGCTTGAGGGTGCAAACTAGTGTTTAGTGGAAGATAGTGAGATTTGGTTTTATACAGTTAAAATATTTTTTTCTGAGAAGAATCTGTATGCTCTGTAATGAGTGTGCTAGAGGAAAGTTCTTCAATAAATTACTGTGATGGGATGTCCAGTATGTTGAGATGATACAAAGAGGTCATTGCTGCTTTATCATGAAAGGAGATTTTATTCCTTACTCTTTCTATTATTAATCTGGCTCCAAAAGAATGTTCTTAAAAATTAGTCTTTTGTGGCTTTACTGGGAGAGGTGCTTTTGGAGAGCTTTCGTTGAAGGGTAGGCTGTGGAAGTGCACAGAAACTCTGCACTCCTCCTCTTGTCTCTTTTTCTCCAGTAAATGGGAGGTGGCCCTGAACTAGATAAAGGTTTGAAAGTGTCATAATAAAATGGCTGCCACTCCTAATTGCTAAGGTGACTGTATCCCCTATTCCCTCTTTCCCCTTGTGCCGCTCGGGGGTGGGGGAAGGAGGTAGAGATAATGTTAAGCCCAGGAGGGGCGGGGGGAAGTTATCTTGTTCTCTTTCTCATTATCCTGCTTTGTTTTTACTAAAAAACAAGTAGTTTTCCCAAAGTCGAATCTGTTTTGCCTGTAACAGTAACTTTAAGGATTTCTCCCTGTTCTTATCTCAAACCTTGAGCCTTTTTTCTTTCTTGTATTACCTTTCCCTATTCCCTTGGAGGGTGGGGGAAGTGAGAGAGAGACTGTGTAGTCTGGTCCCAAGGGAGGCTAAACTACGACAACCTCCTGTGTTCAGTAGCGTACAGATTCTAAGCTTGTTCTGCAATTCCTATCTTTAAAAATGGGCTTCCGAATTACTTCTTGTGAGCTGGAGTAGAAATGAACTCGCTTAAGGCTTCTTAATAAAGAAACAGAAAGTTTCTTGCCTTAAATATATCATCTTTAAGTCTGCTTTTCAAAAACAGATCTCCATGAAACTGAGAAGAGACATGCTATACATCCAGTGAAGGCATTTTTGACAGGTGATAGTGCAGACTTACTTTCAAATGGATAACAGGGATTTAGGAACTGGCAGTTTCTAAGTGGATGTTTTTGTTTTGTTTGCAGAGATACAGAACAAAGCCGTACTGCTGTAGCTTATGCAAGTTCTCGTCAAAATTGCTTACTTCATTCAAGAATCACTTGCACCGTTACCATGAGGATGAAATGGACCAAGAGCTGGTGGTTCCTTGCCCAAAATGTGCATTTGCTTCTGATCCCAAAATAGTGGGAAAACATATCCGGATGTTTCATTCATCTAATAAAAGAATACAGAACTATACAGTCAGCATTTTGGATGGCATGAAACAATTCAGGAGTGACATCATAAACTTTACATGTCTAAAATGTCACTTTACAGACACGTTGTATTACAATATGAAGAAACATGTGCTGATGAACCATTTTCAAAACTTAATAAGTACATATTTTGGCCAGAAACCCGATGAAAGTAAAGAGAATTGTGTTGAGCACTACTGTAAAAAATGTAATGCTTCTGCAAACAGCCAGGATTCTTTAATGTATCATGTCTTGACGGCTGAAACACACCGAGACCTGGAGAACAAACTTCGATCTGTGATTTCGGAACATATTAAGAAACCAGGACTTGTGAAACAAATGCATATTGCTCCAAAGCCTCCCCAAGGTGTGTCAGTGACTGCTCCATCTGTGGGGCCTGCTGCTGTCCCAGCAGGTTCCGTCACAGCTCCGGCTTGCATCCAGCTTGCATTTCCACAGAATAATCAAAACCAGAGTGTGGTGCAGCCAAAAGCAGTTCAAAATACAGTCGGGTCACTGGCTGTTCCAAGTGCCTCTGGTAGCCTTCCACATACAACTTCTGCTCCGATCGTTACCCCGTCGCACGTTACTCTTGTATCTAGTAATCTTCCCGTTGGTCAGAATAACGTTAATATTCAGCCCCCACCTTCCCAGCCTATCATTGTTTCCCACAGATTCCCCCTTAATCAGCCTGTGAGGGCTGGAGCTATTCCTCTTAGTCATTCTGTTGGGACTGTAAATAGAACCGTGACCCCCGCGGTTCTTCCTCTTAATCAACCTGTCAGTTCTGGGCTCTTTCCTATTAATCAACCCATTGGTACTATAAATGGTCCGGTTGCAGCTGGAACACTACCTGTTACTCAGCCTGTCAGCCCTGTGAATCAGCCAGTTCCACCAGGAGTTCTCTCCGTCAACCAGTCGCTTGGGAATGTGAATAGACCCATTGGTCCCGGGGTCCTTCCTGTGGCACAGACAGTTGCGTCAGGGGTTCTTCAGCTTAACCAGCCTGTTGGCTCTGGTGTTTTTCCTGTCAGACAACCTGTCAGACCTGGATTTCTTCAGCTTAATCAACCTGTTGCCCCAGCAGTTATCCCAGTAAATCAGCCAGGTCAACCTGCAGTTTCTCCGAACGCAACTTTTTTGACTGCAGGCTCTCTACTTAGGCAGTTGATTCCAACTGGTAAGCAGGTTAATGGGATACCTACGTACACGCTTGCCCCAGTTTCGGTTACTTTGCCAGTACCTCCTGGTGGTGGTGTAGCAACTGTTACGCCACCACAAGTGCCCATCCAACTAATGCAGTCTGGGACGGTAGCTCAGTTGTCCCAGTCGCCGGCTAATGCACCCTCTCCTCCGGTGGTTTTAATGTCTCAGAATATACCGTTACAAGCCTCCCTGCTTGGTCCTGAAACAAGTCAGGCTGTTAGACAGGCTAAGCAGTGGAAGACTTGCCCTGTTTGCAATGAGCTTTTCCCGTCAAACGTCTACCAGGTGCACATGGAGGTGGCCCACAAATACGATGAGGTAAAAATGGAGGAAACCCCGGAGCCTGACAAACTTGCAGCTTGTGCACCCTTTCTAAGGTGGATGACTGAAAAGACAGTCCGGTGTTTCTCTTGCAAGTGTTTTCTCTGTGAGGAAGAGCTCATGAAACATCTCTTGATGCATGGCTTAGCTTGCTTGTTTTGCACAGTTACTTTCCATGACTTAAAAAGCCTCGTGGAGCACAATAAAACTACACACAATGGGAAAAAGCAGTTACATGCAGATTACAGCAACAGAGGATTTCAGCTGGGTAATGATGCTCAGGGTGACCTTGTATTTCCACACTTTGATTTCAGTACAGTGTTACCCCAAGAAGACATCGGTGAAAGAGAAGTACATTTGGCAGTGCTTGCTGGACTAAATTCGAGGACACTCGTCCCTGTTTACATCAAAGTGAAACCTCAGACAGCTGAAGTGAACAACAGATGCAACAAAAAAGTGTTAACCTGTCCCTTTTGCTTTCGTACATTTGTTAGTAAAGAAGCCTATGAAATGCATTTGAAAGAGCGGCATCATATCATGCCAACTGTACATACAATTCTGAAGTCTCCTGCTTTCAAGTGCATCCACTGTTGTGGTGTGTACACTGGAAACATGACTCTAACAGCTATTGCTGTACATCTGCTCCGTTGTAGAAGTGCTCCCAAAGACAGCATGAAGATGCAGCTCGAGAAGAAAGAGCTACTGTTGGTGAATGGTGAAAAGCATGATTCTGTGGTACTGAAAAGAAAGCAATCGGATTCCTGCTTTGTGGCAGAAGACCAAAGGAATAAGGAACAGCAGCATCTGAGCTTAAGTACTGGCGTAGCTCTGTCTCTAGGAAAGGAAGTGAATTCAGGGGTAGTGCCTTTCAAACGACAAAGGATTAATACTAGAACTGAGATGAAGAAGCTTCTTTCTAGTGAGGATCTTCATATTCTAGCAGTAGATCCTAAACAGTATGATTACAATTCGTATGAGGCTCAAAACCAGTTTTTGACAGACTACTTTCACAAGAGGCCCTATCCTTCTAAAAAAGAGATGGAATTGCTTTCCGCGCTGCTGTATGCGTGGAAAATTGATGTTGCGTCATTCTTTGGGAAAAGGAGGAATAAATGCTTAAAGGCGATAAATAGTCACAAACCATCTGTGCTGCTGGGTTTCAGTATGTGTGAACTAAAAAATATTAAGCACAGTTTGATTATAAAAGATGAACCATTGGATATGTAAACAAGCGTTTTATAACAGCTAAAAGCAATCCATAATTGCATACTTACCAATTTAGCAGTTTATTGTATTACTTGTTTTAACCTGCAGACTCACCTGTTGAGGGGTGCAGTAGTACAAAAAGTCTCGTTCAGTTGTGACTGTTATTGTGAAAGGCACATGTAGTTGTGTATTTGAAAAAGCTAAAGCCTTCAGACTTACACATCTGGAATTTGGTTTAGCTTTTTACTTTTTCTGGAGTAGTGATTCAGCCCTTTCCCCCCCGCCCCATTTCCCTTTCTTCCCCTCCAGGCTCTCATTACACTTTTTATACCACCGTGTAAAAATTTGTCCTGTTAAAAACAAATTTTATTTTATTTTTCTGCGATGTCATCATCTTTTGTAAACAATAAAACGTATAATGTTGGTTAAAATACTGAGGTAAACTACATGAAAAGCATGTATTTGATTATTTGTGTTTTTAAGCCTTCCTAATTTTTTTAACCTTTTGACTACTGAAGAAGTGATTGGAGCCTTTATATCCATTATCCCCTTCAGATTCCCAGTGCACTGGTAGCAGTAAAATCATGGCAATCTTTTTTTTTTTTTTTTTTTTTTTTTTTTTTTTTTTTTTTTTTTTTTTCTTCTTTTTTTCTTTTTTTTCCCCCTTTCCCCCTCAGTCAAAATACCTGTGCCAGTTAAGTCCTAGTGACTTGTGGTATCTAATGAGTATTAACTTGGTGGGGATTGTGGGTCCCTATTGAAGTGTTACAGTTAACTGGTTTTAAATGGTTGTGTTATTGTCTGTTAAACAGATCTCGCTAACCGGAAGCATTTACTTTTTTGGATGATGTTGAAGCCTGGTTGTTTAAAAACCTGTTGTTCAAAGCTTGGTAGGAGCATTTGGTTTATTTTTCAAAAAGCAAAACTGGTTTGGAGAGTGGCAGATGGCTTTGACATGTGGAGTATATGACTTCCGTGCACATGATTTATCTGGATATCCAAATAGCACTGAAGTTTGGTGAAAAATCTGATTTTTGTTTTAAATTGCTGTTGTATGAGGTAGTAACTGAGCAGTTCCTCCTCCCCAGTGAATTAGATACCTGGCTTGAAGTCCTTTGCGTCAGAAATTGTACAAACTGAAACTGGATGAATTGGTAGCATCACAACTTCAAACTGTTGGGTACCTGGACCGGTGATACTTGTGTAGTGATTGTTTTTTATTGTCCTATAGAGAGCATGAGGGCAGCGTAAAACCCATGTAGGCTGTCTTGTTCGATATGAGCTAGCAGCGCCTTTGGAGATTACAGCAAAGCTGTTGGGAAGGTTCACCCGAGTTGAACAAACTATAGTACTGGTGGCTCTGTTGCGATGTTGTTTAGTCCTGTCCTTTCTGGATATGCTTGGTTTCATCTGGCTTGTCTAACAGTGCCTCCAATAATCAGTAATAGCCAGTTATGTAATAAATAACCTATAATATGCAGTATTTTTTCCTCCTCTTCATCACCCTATCCATGCCCTTTTCCCTGAAGAAGAAAAAAAAAAAAAAGAGCAGGCTCTTCTGTCAGTTCTCTTGTCCAGTGTTCCAAGGAAAGGGTGATATGCCCGAGCTTATTTATATTTTTTTAAGTAGTAAGCATACTTTTGCCCTGTGTGGTGGTTTTAAAAGCAGAATTGTTTATATAAACAATTGGGTTTTGTGCCATTTCTAAAAGGGGCATGACATTTTAACCAGAACTTGGTGACTGCGCACCTGAGGTTCTATAAGCGGTTTGAAATCTTATTTTGGATACAATCTTGATATTTTCATACTGATAACTTAAAAGAATTTTGATGTATGTAACACACAGTTAACTTAAACTGAGAGAATCTGCTGTTTAGAAAAACCTAGTCATCTGATAGCAGTGTTGAACAAACATAAGCACTGTTTATGGGATTGTCCACACGCCCCACCCCAAAGAGTGACAGTGAGTAAGAAGCACTGTGTTCTTATAGCCTAATAATAGCCCATTAAAAAGAATAAATAAAAAAAAAATAGTTGGACATAGCACAGTTCATGAACCAGGTTGAAGGACTCCTGAGTGAGGAAGAGGGGTGGTCTATAGAAGTTCTGAAATCTAGGCACTCATTTTCACTCTTAAGACCTGGATACATCCTGGAGGTAGTTCTGCTGATGTTGGTGAAACAGCAGCAGGGAGGAATTTGGCAGCGTGCATCTGGGGAAGGCTTGCTATGAATAATTAAAGACTTCTTGAGATAACAGTGTGGCTTGGAGTGGGGAGCTGGGGAGTCATTTTGGAGTTCATCCATGCTTGGGGCAGCAAGGGAGCAGTCCGGTCTTACCCGAGTTTTCCTACATGGTGTCCAGTGGCGATGTTAAGCATATTATTTATTGGACTTTGAATTCACAGTTTCAAATAAAACAGCTTTCTAACTTTCTCTTAGGTGTGTGTGCAAATGATTACCTATCCTTCCGACTCCTTTTTAATACATTCAGGGAACTTCATGTGAAAGTTCCCTTTGGTGTGAAATAGCTGTTAAAAGACACAACAGGAGAGTAAGAGTTAGACTTAGATCCAGATGCTGTAGGTAGACCTTGGTGCATTATTTATAGTAATATCTTTTATTATCTCAAATACTGACAGCTGCCTATTTTCCTAGGGGCTGATGTTCTTAAGCCCTGGTCTGGAATTGCTATCACTAAATCTACTGTCATTAAATAAGGAATGTAGAAACAAACACAGATGAATTTTGAAATGTGAAAGTAGCGACGCAGTATGGTCATGGCTTTCAGAAAAGCTGTGGAGCCTGAAAATATACATTAAATCAGCAGCTTTTAACTAAATTTGGCTTTTGCTGTTGGTTTCTCACATGTGAAATCGTTGGGTTAGAAAATATTAGTCTGGAAAGGTGCTGCTGCTCCTGGCTAGGGCTGCGTCTGGGCAGTATGGTAAATGCCTCTGGCACGCCTGTGGTCAGAGCCCGGCGCTCCTGGTCTGTGCTGTTGGGGAAAAGAAGCCCGCCAACAGAACTGCCCTCTGCATCAGAGTTGCCGAATGCAAGTCCTTAAAGGGCGTGGATGAAGCTCTGGTCCGCTGTGAAAGAAGTCTGCTTCGGAAGAACACTGCTTGGTTTGCAGGGTGATTGTAGCAAGAACTTGTTTGTTATGGGAATAAAAAAAATGAACCTGCATGTATTCTGCTTCTGAAATGTACTGACCTGGAGAAGTCTTTGAGAAATATTTTTTTTGGTGATGTCTTGAGTTTTTTAGCAGAAAAAAAAATGCATTTTTGAAATAATGTGATAACCCAATATTTGAGTACGTAGTAGGAAGGATTATTATTATTATAATGTGACTTGGTCATGTTTCTTCTGTATGCATTCCTGTGCTGGGAGTTAAGTTAATATTGTTTGGTTAACTGACATTTTGGAAGTGGACAAAACCCAAAACACCCTTGTGAGTGGTTTTCAGTACTGTATTCTTGTGTAGAATACTACAGTTCACCATCACATGAAACTTTTTTCCCTTCACTATTTTGAGTTGTTCAGGAAGGCTTAGGGGTTTATTTAAGTAGCTGTTAAATATAATTTTGGGTGTGCAATTCCCAACAAATATCTCTGTACAACTATAATTCTACTGCAGATGGCTGTGCCATTTTCAAACACAACATTTGTCAAACTAAACTTAA
Organism: Tetrax tetrax; assembly: GCA_009806455.1. NCBI lineage: Eukaryota > Metazoa > Chordata > Aves > Otidiformes > Otididae > Tetrax > Tetrax tetrax. Next base: position 133,595 of record WHYT01016317.1, read on the forward strand.
CTGTGGGCACATTTTTCTAGGAAAGATACTTGGTGCTAAATAGCAAAGCACAGATACAGGGAGAAAAAAGCTGCAGTCTAATAGCAAGGGGTGGGGGGGAGACCAAAAAACCTTCAGAAAATATGCATGGCTTGTTTTAAAAGTCAGTATTTTCAGTCCTCCTTCTGCAACATGTGTGTGAAAAGAACAAATTGAGAGTATTCCCGAGTGGAGTAGAACTTGGTGGTACTGCATTTGAAGTCTGACCTAACGCCTTCCTTTAGTGCCTGTGTATCCTGTTCCTCATTTCAGCTGTTCTGACTTGACAGGCAAGCCACAGTTGTGACTGTTTCTCTGTTCACTTAGGTACCAGGTCCCAAAACATATATGACATAGTTCTTTTGGCTCTGAATTTGTCAGGGTTTATTTTGGCTGCTTGTCTGTTAAATGAGCATAGGAGAAGTTCTTGCCATGTTGAGTATCTTCCAGGCTATGAGACTGGTAGGCATTTTGTGCATCGAGCTGCACCGAGGAAGCTGAGTATGGAACAGCTGACTGCATATGTATGCTTGAAAGCCATCGGGCACAGACATTTCTGGAGAAAGATCTGATTAATTGTTTTATCAGAGTCCATGTCACGTTGGCTTACAATCCATTTGGAAGTGGAAAAGATCCTCAATTTTCAATGAAGCGAGAAGCCTAAAGCGGTCTTGCTATCCATTTGCTGCATGAGTATGAGACAGAGAGGAGCCAAGGAAGACATCTGTGGCCACAGGGAACTCGCTGTACTCAGCATGGCGTAGTGCATACAGGTGTGTAATGAATGAAAAGGCTACTGGGAGATTTGGGGTGTGGCACTCTTCCTGGTGTGGTTAGCTGCTGAGTGGTTCCTGACTGGCCTACACCCAAGTGGCGTTACAGCAGCTGCTGCGTGGGTAGCTGAAGAAGAATTCACAGGGATGGATGGATGGAAAATGCCAAGACACCAACTCAAGCACAGTCAAGTAGCAGTGATAAATGAGTAGCAGAAGAGAGATTTCAGAGAAGCACTGTAGATTTTTGGTTGTTCTTTGCAGAAACACAGTGAAAGAGGTGAGAAATTCCCCAGGCAATTTACAGTCTCCACTGAGAGATGTGGAAGACTGTCTTGTGGACATGCAGGTGGGATGCAGGAAGAATGCTTTTGGAGCTTTTTGGAGCTTTTGAGTTACTATCTTTCGCACATAAGGATCTAGTTCTGGAGCATGCACTGTGAAATAATTTCTAGGTCATGAAGGACAAGTCCCCTTAATTTAATTACATCATCTTGCATAGCAAATACATACAGTGTCCCAGGACTGGCATCATACGCTATGCTAGAGACTGAGCACTGAATTACAAGCTTTTCAAAGCTCATAACAGCCTCCTCTACTCATCTGGGCAGAGAATTAGGGTTACAAGGGCATTGCTAGGTAGATAACTACCTATCTTGGGATAAGTAATGCCCTTGTAACCCATGTACCCTTGTAACCCACCTATTACCTTTCAAGCATTGGCAGTCTGCTCTGTGTGTGACCATGCATGTGGTAAGGTTCTGTCTTATTAATGCTATGGTGGCTGCACATGATCCTTAACGGAGCTAGAAGTATAAGGTGGGCTGGTCGACAACGATCTTATGTGTAGCACCATGCGTTGGCAGAGACAGGGGTCAGAGCATGCACAGTACAGCTGAATCTACTGTGCCTTGGCTTGTTTATTTTGGAGTAAGTGTCCATTTTAAGGTAGCTATTGGGACTGATCTTATTAATGACACCTCTCCCGTTGACCGAGCTGCTCTGTCCATCTTTGGAGGGTTGCCACTGGGCTGAGCGGTGGTGCCACCCACTGCCAGGCCTCCCAAGGCCCCGCTCCTGGTGTTTCAGGTGCTGGTATGTGACTGGGGATCTGCAGAGGGTGTCTGGGCCCAAGTGCCAGAAAGGAACGAGAGAAACGAGCCCGTAGGAAGCATATGACTCCGCTGGGCAGTCTCTGTGGGAATGATTGTCCGCCGATTTCTGCAGAAAGATCCAGCCTGGCGACAGGCTGAAAGTCCCGCTGAGGAGGGCGGGGTGCTTGCTGTGGTCAGGACACGCAGGCGCATTTCACTTTGGCTGGAGTGGTGTTTTGGAGGGGAGTGGGAGCTCCCTGTTAAAAACTGCGTGAGGGATGGCTACTGCGGGCAAATTTCCAAACCATCTGTCTTGTGACGGCAGGGGCTGTGCCCCACACTGGCTTTCTCTTTCTGGGATGTGTTTGGAAGGGCCTGGATTTTGCTGAATGTGGCCTTGACCAGAGACAGGTCCCTGCAGAAGTGAGGAGAGCGAAGAGGAGCTGGAGTCCCTGGATGCCAGGGGCTGTGGGAGCAGGTGGTGCCATGGGGGAGCCTCTCCAGGGCCTCTCTGAGGCAGGAGGCCGAGCTGGCCGGTGCCACTGCACCAAAGGGACCTAGGGCTGCTGGGGGACCACGTCTCCTCAGGCAGAGCGGAGATCCTTCTTGCAAGCAAGACCTCTGCCACCAGATTTCTTCAGATACTATTTCTGTTCTTTGTCAGGTATATTAGCCTGGACCAGAGGCTTTCTAATTAAAAATATTTCAAAATTTTATTATTATAATAAATATTATATATAAAAATTAAAATAGTCTGATGACAGTTGCTGAAAAAATTGCACGTACAATTCTGAATGCTTTAGTTTGGGGAACGAGTGTATGACCCAGAACGACAGCAACAGCAATAAAAAACTCTTAATAGTTCAAGGCTCCTGCGGGAACACAACTTAGCAAAAAAATGTATTTAAAAAAAAAAGACGACATTTTCTTAGAACAGATGCTTCTGTGTGCTTCCTGCTGTTTCTGTTCCCTAAGCCACATGTATCTCTGGGGTCGAGAGGTCAACTACTCATAGAAATACCTGAAAGTGTTGATGTGGGTTTCACACTTTCTATCCACTTTCTGGTTTTGGAGTAGGTGGAAGAGAAGTGGTAACCATCTGCGAGATCTTGGTTATTTGCATAACTTTTGCTTTGTACTGCTGAGACAGAACATTGTTAAATCTGCTTGTTTTTGGTGGCCAGATTTTCATGCTGTAGATGGAGTATTTGCATCATGCTGGGAAATACAGATTTCTCTTTGGGAGATCTGCCTGAGTACGGTGACGTTAGTATTAGATGTTTAGCTGGTGGGGCGAGCCCTGTTCCCTCTCAGCAGGTGGAAGAAGATAGATTGCTGAAGGAATTAAAAGGGCAAAGATTTACACAGGCAGTTTGAGACAGAGGAATTCACAAACCCTGTAAGCAGACCCAGCTGAGATAGGAGGGGTGAGCTGTACTGGAAATACTACATTGGTGAGAAGCCCTGAACAGGGTGAAAAGCCCTGCAAGGGTGATTATTATTTTTTTTTCCCCTCTTTCCCTTCCCTCCATACCACTAAATTAAAATATACTATTTGTGCTTGTATGACAAGTCAGCTTCTGCTCCCCTATCCCATATCCGTGAGGGGTCTGATCTGCAGTCAGACTGGGGGTGTGCAGTCTGAGGTACCTGAGAGGAGAGACCTTCTTTGGAGAACATGCCTGAAGAACAGGTGGGAGCAATACTAGATGCTGTTTCAATCTGAGACTCAATGTGGTTGTAGATGGGGAGGTTTCAGAGCCAGCACAGCAGAGAATGATCCACTCGTGCTGCAATCAGTGCAGGGAGCCCCAGAACCCCCAGGGAGGGCTGCAAGCAAGAAGCAGAGGGTTGGGTCAGGCATGTAGATGAGGCTCAGCCCAAGGATGTCCCTGCCTCGACTTACACCAGCAGATTGTATACATTGTGCCCAGGTGGTTCCACATCAAACAACTCAACATTGCCGTAATTGGAGCGAGGGGCACTGTGCCCTGATGGTCTTCTGTGGGGCATGGATGTTCGCTTCATGAACTGGGGCTGGATTGCGTGCACCTTGGCCCCTCGCCAGCCTCCCCAGGCCTCCCCTTGCAGAGCCCACCAGTATCAGAGGAAAAATAGTGCTGACATCTACTGGTTATTATTCAGATGTTAATGCACTAGCAATTCATAACATCCTTTCTGAATGATGGACAAATGGTCCAGCAGCTTGTAACATCGCCTGACGTTCTGTGGAACGTTTAGCTTCTCTTGTCCTTCTTGGTCTTCTCCGATGACATCTCCAGCTATAACTTGGTTTCCTCATTTGCTGGTTTTCTCTCTTCTGAATTAAGGCAATAGTGCTGAATTTCACAGAATCACAGAATTATCATGATTGGAAAAGACCTAAAAGATCATCCAGTCCAACCATCACCAATACTTCTCAGCTAAATCATATCCCTCAACACAACATCCAAACGTTTCTTGAACACCCCCATGGTCGGTGACTCCACCACCTCCCTGGGCAGTGAATTCCAGTGCCTGACTACCCTTTCCGAGAAGTAATATTTCCTAATGTCCAGCCTGAATCTCCCCTGGCGCAGCTTGAAACCATTGCCTCTAGTTCTATCACTGTCTACACGAGAGAAAAGGCCGAC
>WHYT01016317.1:148691-159656 GCA_009806455.1 Tetrax tetrax
ATAAATGTTAAGCCTGGGAAGAGGGAGGGGTGGGGGGAGGTTATCTTGTTCCCTGTCTCATTCTCCTGCTAGTTTTAGTAATAAATGAATAGTTTTTCCCCAAGTCGAGTCTGTTTTGCCCGTGACGGTAACTTTAAGGATTTCTCCCTGTCTTTATCTCAAACCTCGAGCTGTTTTTCTTATATCATCTCCCCCTATTCTTTCGGAGGGTGGGGGGAGCGGGAGAGAGACTGCGTAGTCTGGTCCCGATCAGGGCTGAACTACAACACCCACTGACATGATGATAATTATGAATTTATGTTAGAAAATCCGTTTTTTTCCACATTACCTTTTACTGCAACTCTGGAATCAATTTAGTACCAAGTCTCTTTAACAACTTTGGAAGCTGCCTCTGGTAAAGCTGTAACTTTGACAAACTTAATAGCTGGATGCCCAAAGCTTTGAAAGTTGAGGAACTTCTAGCTCAGCAACTGGTGTCACCAGTGAGATGAGCAGCTTCTCCCCGGTTTCAGGTGGCCTCTCTGATTTCAGAGAGTCCTCCTCTCCCCAGGAGTCTGACAGCACCTGCTGCAGAAGGAGTGAGAGCTGACCAGACTGGTAAGGCTCAAGACCTTGTTTCCTAAGTCCTAGTAACATTTTACACTATTTCTGCTAAAGCAGGAGACGTAAGTTGGAGCTGAGTTGGGCATAACAGGGTTGCTCCAGTAGCATGGGCAAGCAAAATACACACCATATATCTGATAAATAACCACCCTATTAGATACTGCAGCTTGCAAAGTCTATGGCAGTGATTCTGTCCCCTCACACTATACCATACCATAACTTTAGCCCCTTCTAGAGCAATACTGAGCAATAAACAAGAAAATGAACCTGCCTGAATTCTGTTTGTATTGTGAAAGATAAGAGAGAGATGGTGGGCTGGTTCCTTTTCAAAGCTAAAGCCTTCATTTTACACTAGTACATCAACATGTCAGGTAACAGAATGAACCAGTCAGAGCACCTAATCTCCACAGAGACTTCACTATAAAGTGCTGTCAGCAGGGCCACGCAAGACAATTAGGAACAACCATAAAATAGCAAGGAATTATGTTCCTTTTAATGGGAAGAAGACATCCTCTCTGGTCTTGCACAGGTTAACAAGCAGAAAGTAAAAATGAAGCAACATCTCCAAGATAATAATAATGTTATACATAGTCAAAGCCTTCAGCCACATTTGTTGGTTTACCTGTAGAGTTTAGTACTGTGAGCATCAAGTTCTTGTTTGCTAGTACGAACTAGCTATGGCATGGCAAGCTGGGCAGCTTATTGGAATGTTATTTCATTTTTAAGTCGTAATAGCATTTTGGAATCTCCCAGCACTTTTTACCATAAGGTGGAAAGGAGTATCAAAACCAGGACGGTCTCAGAATAGTATCAACAGATCTTCTTTGGTATGAACTACCGCTTAACATCAAGACATGCACAATATATTTATATGATATCAATACCTATGATGTGCTTCAGCCTAACAACATACATACATCAATCTACTTTTAACCATTACACCAGAGACAAAGGAGTACCATTTGACATGCAGGTATGCATTCAATATACAATTAATATTAATTTAAGAGGTAATTCAGTAATTTATTTATTTTCATCAGTTTATATTTTCTGTTATTTTAGCCATAGAAAGTTGAGATTTCTGCAATTAATTTTAAACCAAAAATCATACTACTCTATCCTTGGCCTTCCTTCACTCCCCCCCTGCCCCCTGACTCAAAAGTCTCTTACCACAAAAGCAGGATTCTTAAAGACACATTTTACCATCCATAATACTAGCTATTCAGATTTGAGTCACTGGAGAAATCCCCATGTACTCAGTACACAGGGAAATGCACAATTTTAAACCTGCTGTATTGAAAATAGTAAAGTGTACACATATAAAAACGAAGTAAATCCATGCTGGGTAAACAAAATAACAACATCGTCTACCTGCAGTGGTTTGGGGTTCTGATCCACAGGAATGATGAGAATCACAATTTCAGATTCGATGCTTAAGTATCCAAACACATCACACTGTGGCACTGAGACATGTAGGCGAATCTTTTCAAGTATGTCAAGTACTGTTATAGGCTTTTTATTTGTTACCTGGAAGAAAACAAAGAACTTTGTGGATGATGTGATATTATGCAAAATTACATTTCTCGCCTTCAGTTTTGGTAACTTTATGTGACACCAGAAAACTTGTTTCAGCCATTAACCTGCTCAGTTCTAATCCCTAGCAAAAGAAACCTCAGACTCCTCAAAAACATTATTCTCTTAAAATTCGAAACCTATTTAAGGACTGCCACACCTTAAAGGTTTTTCACCTTTTTTCCAGATCACTTCTAGGAGTGTTGAACACTATAGACACCAACACAAATACTTCACTTGTAACTGCTGGTCATTCTGTTGTGTTCTGTTTTCTGGCTTTAGCTGCAAGAGATCCATGCTTCTTATCCTACTGTAGCTTCGTTTCCTTTAAGACCACTGGTACAGATCTTAGCAAATGGAAATCTGGGAAATCCAAGTAGACTACATGAATCAAATTTGCAAGGTGTCACAGAACACTTCTTTTACCAGATCTTTGAGGGATTTCCTTATCATAGCCCCATTAAAAAGTAGCCTGACATGCTGACTGACAGCAAACTGTTCAAACAGTCTTAAAACGGAAGCACATGGATACTTTAAAAATGACTGATAGTGTCAAACCTGGATTTTAATGTCTTAGATTAGAAATCTAGTAGATTAGCAGATCTCTAATGTTTCTTTGCTCTGAGTAGATGCTGACTTTTGTTTCCTGCTGTCTTCATAAAAAGGACAGAGTGTGAGGGGGGGGAAAAGAAAAAGAATCAGATTTATAGAACTCTTCAGTAATTGACGAAGTTTTTTCACATATGAACCACCCGTGTGAACTAAAATAGGCATGCATTACTACTCCTTGCTCTCTTGAGCTGGCTGAAGTGTATGCTAGCATTTCTAGCAATGATTCCATCTATCAGACTTAACCACCTCCAGTACAATAGATGCATATGGTATATACATATATGCACACTGTCAAAAGCACACCAATCCTATAGTTTTATTGATGGAATCAGAGGAGATAATGTTATTAACATTAACTTCATGAAGACAACAAAAGTATCAAATCTACTCAAATACACAGTTGGGCATCTTCTATTGTGTTATTAGGAGATATTAGCTGGGCTCTGACTCACACCGGAGTAACAAAGACACACAGCTGCTAACTGTCTGTGCTCAGGGTAGTGTCACACCATGCATGGTCTCCACATGGCTGTGACCAGTTAGAGATCATCTCTGGGGGCTTACTGGATGACCCCTGACTGAAGTTTCCAAAGGAGAGAGCTTCAGTCAAATTTCTATTATTTCTAGTATGTGCTAAGAGAATGTTGACTTGAATGCTTGAGAGATCACATATTTGAAATGTAAAGTTCTGAAAAACTGAAGACACTGTATTGTGGTGTTAGGTGAGCAAGAGAAGAGAAAGTCAGCAAGACTGTTGTGACAAAGGGAAGAAAAAAGAGAGGGGAAAAAAGAAGGGAAAAAGCAACTACTAAGTACCTTAATCCAGGTATTAGAGTACTTGGTAGGTGAAAGGAGAGTAGTTAAGATATCACCAACTACTTGAATAACTACTTGAGTAAGTCCAAGAAATTTTCTACGGTGAGGGTGGTGAAGCACTGGAACAGGTTGCCTGGGGAGCTGGTTGATGCCCCATCCCTGGAAACATTCAAGGCCAGGTTGGATGGGACTTTGAACAACCTGACCTGGTTGAAGATCTCCCTGCTCATTGCAGGGGGGTTGGAGAAGATGACCTTTGAAGGTCCCTTCAACTCTAACTGTTCTGTGATTCTATGATTAAATTTCTTTAACTAGAAACCCTTCTTCTAACTAAAACGAAAAATCCTTCTTCATAGCCACATGTAATGTATGAACTGAGAAGCTGCAGTGGTCACCGTGTCACTGGTTCCATTAGAGATGACAACTGGAAGACAACAGCATGTAGTCATGACCTAACAATAACACTGTTACTCAGCAAAATTGGTCAATGCACACACACACACAGAGCAGACAGAAACACAAAATCTCAGAGAGGAAATCAGTAGAACATCAGTGAGCAGCACACATCCTTGAGAAGAAGGCCAACTACACACTGGGCTGCAACAGCAAGAACAGAGCCAGCAGAAATCACCGTCCCCCTTTATTTACAGCCCCTCCCCAGGCCACACTGACAAACTGGAGAGAGTCCAGCGGTGTTCAGCTTGTGGAATCACTGCTCCTGGAGGTTTTAAAAGCTCAGCTGGTCAAACTGATCTAAGTGGAGTTAACCTTGCTTTGAGCAGCAGGTCGGACTAGACTCCTCCAGGGGTCCTGTTCAAGCTAAATTTTTCTGTGTTTTTACAATAATAGCTAATTATCTCTACTTCTAAACATATAAACAGGTTAATGTAATTTTATACTGTTTTGGGGAAATTCTCTTTCTTCTTGATATTTAAAAAAAATAAAAATCATGTGAAGATGCAAACATGAATTGTTTTGCTTCACTAGGCATGATTGTCATCTTTATTTTGTTGTGATGTTGTGCCAAAAATCAAGCATTCCGCTCTGTTCCATATACTGAAGCATAAAAGCAGGGTCAATAAAGTGCAATCCTTTTATACACCACATGGGGAGTCTGGGCCTGGTATGTTGTGTTCAGTGATAGACAATCAACACCAGAAGATCCATCTTACTGTGGAGGTTTTCGAAGAGCAGCAATGAAGGATGATGGTGTCTAACTTACAGAGATGTTAAATTAAAACCCAACATTTTAGCTGATGTGGAACAAAATCAGTGACAACTATGTAGATAATCCAAAAGTGTAAACCAATCAAATTTAAACATAAGACAATGTCAGAGCTAAGTTACTCACATTAGGAAATAGTGAGCTAGCAGATAATCTTCACAAAAAGGCCATAAATAACAAATATGCACTCTATTACCACTGTAAGATAAATGCAGTTCCTGTATCATTTCTCTCTACAAGTCATTTAAACAGTAAACCTGAATGTACTTGTTTGTGCCTACTCTAATTCTGTTCTGCTTTGCATTGTAATTAAATTTCTATATGTGATACTAAAAAATAAAGGAAAGTATAAACACTATAAAGAAAAAAATAAAATCACACACTATCTACTTAAAAATAATTGGTTTTATAATGTGTTAACTTTCCAGGAGAGAGTATACAGTAACTTGACTTTTCCGTGTACCACTTAACATAAGGCATGATTAAATGATTTACCCTTGCAAAAGTATCCAGCTTGTCTTTGTCGTATAAGATTCTCAGCATTCCAGCACACAGTGGACAGCAGGCTCCTATGTGAATAAAAAACTCTCAGAAATAAAAGCAAATAGTCCTTTCACTTTCAAATAAGCAGAGGTCAAAAGTTGAATGTTAACTGAGAATGAAAATAGCAAAACAACCAAAGTAAAGTAAATATTTCAATTTAAAAGCAGAATTGCACAATTTCTAAGATTTTTTTAATGTTTAAAACATTTATTATGCAAAAGCAGTCACCTTTCAACACACATTTACTACTATCAACATGAAACACCAATTTTTCATTTGTTTTAAGATGATACATTATTGGAAGCTAAAAACCACAGGCACTTTGTATACTACAAGACAGGGTTTTGTATGGATGTGTGCATAGGCAACTACAGAAATGATGAGTTTCAAGAGCTGAAATAGCTAGGACATGACAGAAACAATTATGCAAATTGCAGACAGTAATTTATGCAGTTATACTATATTGGAGCTTAGAATCTTTATATAATAGGGGGGAAAAAGGACTTGTCTGACAGATTAATGTTTAATACAGAAGCATGTCATATTTCTCCTACTGTTTTTCCTCACTATCTCAGAAACTAAAGGGCTAATATTTCAACTTTCTACCCATCACTGTGTATTTAATTCACTCCCCCAACTTATTATATATAATTCACATTCACAGAGTGACTTTTACAATATTAAATGTAATACCAAAGAACAAAGACCCTTTTTCAAGCCAGTGAATGAGAAAAATGCTTCTTTTTAAAAACTGAGCTTTCCTTGCTCTATGTATTACGTGTGATTAGTTACTGACTGTTTGATAAAGGAAGTATTTGTGAAAACAATACAAAACCAGTTAAAAACAGTAAAACTGCAAAACTATTCCTTCTGTCTTCCTCTTTCACAGTACTGTAAACACACATGGTATCTTGCTCTGTCTTCTAATTAAATATTGTTGTTGTTCTGGGAACTCTACTTTGACCATGGTTTGGCACTCCAGTGTGCTATCTATGTTGCCACTTCCAAAAAATTGCTCATCTTATTCCCAGTGACACCACAAACCTCATTCATTTCTCCCAAAGCAGTCCTATGGGGACAGCTGCAAGTTGCTAAAGACTGAAGGAGCGTGACTCTGAAAGCCAAGGCCTTTCCACTTCAGAGTTACTTGGCCGAGTCCTAATACTGGCTCATTCTAGCCCTAAGTAAAGACCTCAACTTCATCCTTTCTCTTACATGTCTCAAATACATTATGGAAGACAATATTTGAAAGCGTAAGTTTTATTCCAAATATACACCTATTTATACATATAGCCTGGAGACTCTCTCCTGCCTGCTTCAACAACGCATTAACATACCTGGTGCAATAACCGGTTTGCAGCCACTAGCAGAAAGCTGAGGACATTTAACAAAGGCACACTCCGTATGAAAACCGTAGTCTGAGAGAACACCCACAGCCTGACAGTGTCCATAATAGTCAACAGCCACACGGTCGGAATAGGCAGCGCAGACGCTGCTGTAGGTTTCCCCGTTATGTCCACATACAGGTTCCACTGATTTGCAAAACGGCTGAAACAAACAGAAATGTTTCAAAGATCAATTAATTTATTCATGCCACAAACAAAAATTCAGAGTAGTTTTAACAGTAGGAAAACCAAAGTTAATGGGAATTTGTTGATAGTATTTTCAAACGTTCAAAAAAGCAGGAAATCTAGAGTAAATAACGTGCCAGTTTATGAATGGGTAATAAATGCAAAGAATAAGTACTTAAAGAAGGTGACAGAAAAATATAAGTTGGAATCTGATAAATATACAATAAGACACGTTTTGGGAAACAACAATTTTTGTTCTGAGCTAATGCTTAAATAAAATTATCATGTCATTTAAATTAACTTACCTATTAAATTAATTAAGATTATTGTAATTTTATTATATAATAAATACTATTTTAGTAATAAATAATTTTTTAATAAAATCTTTGCTATCACAGTATCAACAGATTAATATTTTAATGACTTATTAATAATGTATTTATTCATCTCACTGTGTTTCTGCATTCTTAAAATTTAGTGTGTGTGCACATGTTGAGTCACCATCCCTGGAGGTATTTAAAAGACATGTAGATATGGTGCTTAGGGACATGGTTTAGTGGTAGACTTGGCAGTGTTAAGTACACAGCTGGACTCCATCTTAAAGGTCTTTTCCAACTTAAATGATTCTATGTATTTCTAACACATTATTTGAGAAGCTAAATGTATACATTTATTTCAGAAGAATAAAATCCATTATTAGACACCTCTGTTAAAAATATATTTATTGTTGAGACTTTTATATCTATAAAAATACATGTATTGTGTCCATTTTATTTATGAAAAATATATCTAGTGTGTCATTTGATTCAAACACATGTAAAATAAAAGAAAATTATAATATAATTTCTTCCTACCCCACCTATGCACATATATTAGTCCAACACATTCAAGAGGTCAAATGCCAATAAACTTAATCTTCTGAACATGGGCAGAAGCAAATGGAGTTGCTGACTCTTTGCAGACAAGGCATGACTAATAATTTTGTCCAAAGTCTTGTGAAATGACACAACTGATTCCGTAATTTCTTGCTAAGGTCTAAATATTTTATGAAACTTAGTATTTCAAGTAAGTCACTTCATCTCTAAAGTAGCAAGACAACGACAGTTTCTATGTTACACACCTAAGCTAACAACAAAACAGATAGATGACAAGTAAATGTGAGCACCCCAAATATTTTTGTATCTTGCAGTCATCTTCCCTACAAAAGGGAGAGTGAAAACTTCAAGCTAGCAGTGTCAAAGACTTTGTGAACATAGATACAACTACACATATAACTGCTGGAGAAAAAAAAAAAAAAAAAAAAAAAAAAAAAAAAGAAAACCAGCCATGCAATATTCCTTTGATTCTTACTGTTCAAGGGCTCAACATTCTCTGAGTACCTCATGAGATATCTGATGTGCAATGAGAAGAATTATCTGTACTTAACGAGGTTGCTGAAAAAGGGCAAGAAAAAGAAGGTATAAAGACAGAAAGGCAGAAACTAGAAGTGGGTTAAAAGAGCAATAGCATTTATAATACAGAAAAACCCTGAAAAAATGTTTTGTACTTCTAAGAAACCCATCAGTTGAGACCAAGAAAAGGTCTGGAATTAATCGTAATAATTTGCGAAAAACCTGGAGACGAACAGCCTATCAACAGTGAAGCCAGCAATTTTGAAAAGAGTAGCTCCTGACTCTTCTTGTAAAGTGACAGAAATAGCTCGTCTGCCAGCACTGTAGGGAGTGGTGGTATGGAAGAACTAAACCTAATCCTAATCCTTTTCAGGGAGTAATATGAAGACTAATCCAATTCAGACTAACTGAAGAAAATACTACAGACTGCCCTAGACTCCAATAAAACTTTGGTGTAAATAGATCCTGAACAATGACCTTCGTAAACCTGGGGCACAATCACAGAAAATGCCAGAGACTTTCTATGACCAGGCATTAATGTTTATTTAAAACAAGTTCAAATTGGTGAAAACTAGCATTTAACTAACCAAGGAACTGCACTAATTACTGTGAACATACCTCAGTGCAAGCTTTAGTAGTGAAAAATATAGGAAGACTTAATATAAATATCAGAGTATTATGCCCAGAAAGCGTAAGTAAAGTTTTTGATTGGTTTGGAGACAATTGTTAACTAGAGCAGAGAAACACTTGACAAAAATCCTGAATATAATTTTGTGACAGTATTTTTATGCTAGTGAAAATTACATTTTTAAAGAATTACATTTAATGAAAACATTTTGTAAGCGATAAAAACCAGAATATTGCAAAGTTGAACAATAAAGAACAAAGGAGATTTGGTATTTATTGCTAGAACCACTTCCTACCTGGCATGGTCCTCTGTATGCTAAACTTTTTCCTTTTTGGTACAAAGTGCACAAGTTACTGTATTCCACATTGTCTGTGTCACAAACAGGATCCCGCGTCTGGTCACAATTTAACTGCCTTGGCACACATTCATGCTGGCTACATTCGAACTTTCCAAAACTTGTCAAGCAAACTTGTTTCTTTGGTATGCACCTGCATAAAGTAATAATAATTTCATGTCATATACTATTTTTTTTTAAAGACTCAAAATATTCAGGGAAAATATTTTCAGTGAGTTAGCTTTAGAGCTAACTCTGGTTCAGCAGAGCTGCAGGAAATACATGTGGTAAAACATGCTGCATAGCCCATTTCAAGTCTGATCACAAACCTGAAACTGGTTCACAGCACATTTAGTCAGTCTATGTGAACACATCTACAGTTTCCACTAAAACTAATCCTTTACCAAGTATTTTTCAATCAATTTTTGAAAAGGGCTTGGATAAACTTCTTACCTACTCCCAAGCTTCATTTTATAAGTGTATATTTAAGGAAAACGAGAGAAAATATGAAAACAATGAACTGCAAGAGAAAGATTATATTGCAGAGGTCTAGCCTCACCCTTCCTCGAGAAGGTAGTGAAAACAAGACTTACAAAATTATATGGTTTCAATTACAAATATCTAATTGGATTCTAGATTTGGTGATTCAGTTCATTATATCACATCCAATCTTGAGGATGACTGCAAACAAACGGAAAAATCTAGTATTAACACCATTTCCTTTTTTGGCACGCCATCCCTCTCAAGCCCTCAGAGATACGAAGTAAAGAGCAATAAACAGCAGAAATTAGTTCCCCTTTATATTAAATATATACCTTCCATGGTCTTATCTGCAAAACATTTCCCACATGCCTTGCAAGACACCCCTCTGCTAGAGAAATGCTAACCAACAGAGTTTGATGAATAGACTGATGGAAAGTCAAATGGCTTTTCTAACTATCTCCTCCTTCTGTAAATGACAACAAATGCACATGTACAATACATCCCTGTTATCTCTGAGTGCTGCTGTCCTATGTATTACACATTTTTCTTTTATCCTAGGGAAGACTCAGAGAATCTGATATTTAAACACTTTACAAGTGGAGTGTAAGATCTTAAATAGATTCTAAGCACTTCAGGGACACTTTAAAATGAGCATGTTTAGTTCACGCTATGTTATCAAACTGACCCAGAAAAATTTATTGTATACAGTCCTCTACTGAAACTGAAAGTTGAGGTTTTGAGTGAGTGTAATGGTTATTCTGTAAAACTGAAAAACCTCTCTGTACTTTCCAACTTAACAATATAAAAGGCTAATAGCGTATATCCACAATGTAGCTTTGAAATTCCAGTTTTCAATGCTGTAATGCCTATTATAGCTATAAACTGGCAGTGTTTTCTCTGCAGTTTTTTGCATCAAGGCGTTTAAAGTGCAGAAAAAGGAAAAAAAAATAAAATTAATATAATCGGTTTTCATGAAAGCACAGCATTACACAACTGGTGGCTTTCTTTCAAAATAGAAAAACATACAAATTCAAAGGAAACTGCAGTATTGCACAACACTGA
Source organism: Tetrax tetrax (assembly GCA_009806455.1). Lineage (NCBI taxonomy): Eukaryota > Metazoa > Chordata > Aves > Otidiformes > Otididae > Tetrax > Tetrax tetrax. The sequence continues at coordinate 159,532 of WHYT01016317.1, forward strand.
GAAAACTGAAGACAGAGACCTGTATTATGAGATTTTGTTTTCTGTAAGAAAGGTCAGATTTTTTTTCTCTTGACACTGTACAGGGCATATTTTTGTTTTAATATGTTCATTTGTACAGTTTTAGT
>WHYT01016318.1:20076-56581 GCA_009806455.1 Tetrax tetrax
TTCAACATCTTTGTCGGCGACATGGACAGTGGGATAGAGTGCACCCTCAGCAAGTTCGCCGATGACACCAAGCTATGTGGTGCCGTCGACACGCTGGAAGGGAGGGATGCCATCCAGAGGGACCTAGACAGGCTGGAGAGGTGGGCCTGTGCCAACCTCATGAAGTTCAACCAGGCCAAGTGCAAGGTCCTGCATCTGGGTCATGGCAATCCCAGGCAGAAATACAGGCTGGGCAGATAATGGATTGAGAGCAGCCCTGAGGAGAACGATTTGGGAGTGCTGGTGGACGAGAGGCTCAACATGAGCCGGCAATGCGCCCTTGTGGCTCAGAAGGCCAACCGCATTCTGGGCTGCATCAAGAGGAGCGTGGCCAGCAGGTCGAGGGAGGTGATTCTGTAATGGGTTTAAATTAGAAAGAGGTAGATTTAGTTTAGATATTAGGAAAATTTTTTTTACAATGAGAGTTGTAGAGCACTGGAACAGGTTGCCCAGAGAGGTGGTGGAGGCCCCGTCCCTGGAAACGTTCAAGGCCAGGCTGGATGAGGCTCTGAGCAACGTGATCTAGTGGGGGATGTCCCTGCTTCTTGCAGGGGGGTTGGACTAGCTGACCTTTGAAGGTCCCTTCCAACCCTAACCATTCTATGATTCTATGATTTCCCCATCTCTGCTGCAAGAAAGGTATGGTGTTCAATTTAATAGATTGTCCCAACATGCAACTACTGGCTTCATTTCTTTAGACTGTAATAAAGTGATACCTGATAAAATCTCGTTCTTGAGAGGGATAGGCCTCACATTTAAAAAGAGCTAAGATCTATCATGCAACAAAAGTCTCGTCTTAAGGAAATAAGAATTGCAAGAAGATTGTCCTGAACTACATCTAAGTTTAATCCATGTGTGAGTAAGCCACGAAGTCCATTCAGTCAACACTAAATAAATGTAGTTTGGCCTTTGGACTCTTTTTTTTTCCTTTGTCCTAGCTGTTAGCTGTGAAATCACAGTTTCTCATATAATATACATTGGAACTAGTTGGAACGTGCTACGGTGAATCTCACAACTATTGCCAGCTTTCAGAACCCAAATGTATTCCCAGGCTGTTTCAATTTCTGCACAAGGAATTGATTATGCCTAAGAGCAGGGAGGATGGGGGTGGGGGGCGGAGGGAGAAAAAGGAAGAGGAATCTCTCTGCTTTCTATTTTTAGTGAATTGGTGAGAATGAGTAATTAAGTATCTCTTTTGTAAAAGCTGAAGAGCTTCGCAATGGAGACCTTGAGTTCAGCGTGAGAGGGAAATGAATTCAGCTAAGGAGGGAGCCCTGGGAATATTTTGCTATCGTTTTAGGGATAACCGGTTTCATGAAGTGGGTTTGCCTTATCAAGCTTTAGTTATCAAACTGTTCATTGTCTCCACCTGAGCTGTTGTCTCTCACCAGTGACTAGAAAAGCTTAGAACAGATGCTTAATTTGTAGCTATCAAATTGAGCAGGGCACTTATAGGGAGCCTCTTCTTTTACCAGGTTCATTACAAATCCTTTGTGGGGAGGAGTGCCCCAAATGGGAGAACATCTTGCTAAAAGTCAGCTTAATTCCTCTTAATCATGGCTTTGTACCAGCTACCAGTTTGCAGTGCATTTCTGTCTCTGGAGCTGGAACTGGCTGTGTCCGGCACACGGCAGCCCCATACCTCTTCTCACAGAGGCCACCGCTGTAGAGCCCTGCTACCAGGGCCTGGACCCGTAAGCCCAATAGTGTGGCTTTGCCCTTTGTGCTGTAGAAATGCCCTGAGTTTTTAAAGCATAGTGCAGAGGGGAGTTGCTTTAGTGTCTGGAGTTTTTGCTTTTTGCTTTCCAGACAATATCCCAGCAGGAAAAGACACAGGACAAAGTGGGAAAAATATTGTTAATGTCTTCTAAATAAATTCATTGAAAGAAAGCAGCTTCCTGCTTTGTGTGTTCTTCGTTGACTGCACCGTTGTGGTTCATCCTCCAGCACAAGCTGGCTGGCACCTTTTTCTCTTGGGAGCCCCACACCTGCTCTGATAAAGGCTGATGAAGTTAGCACCCCAGGAAAGTAATTTTCCAAACACAAGCCTGAACAGCCAGGCAAGTAACATTTCCACACAGCATTACTGAATAATAACATAGGGTCCACAGGTTTGCTGTGCTGCACTGGGAAGCAGGTGTGTGATGGAATATTGATGGGTAATCTAGAGAGCAAGCAGGTGCTTCTGGAGCCAGCTATGATCATGCTGTCAGTTAGTTGTTCTGTCTTCGTACAGTCTGTTTACTGCTGTCTCTGAAGCTCCGGCTTTTTTCTCCTGACATACCAGTGGGAGGGGCTGGTTTCTTTCTGGAGAGAGAACTAAGTCAAATAAGAGCAGGAACTGGGGCTGAGGAACCTGCCACATTGGGAAAGAAACAGGTAAGCTGTTACCAGTAAGGATGCCCAAAATGTATGAATACATAAATAAGAGCAAAATTTTCTGTCAGCAAGAAAACACGCATCATGTTTCCCACTCTTCTTGAAAGAAGTCCAGAATTAGAAGCTTGTGCTCAGCTTAAAAATCTGCCAACAAGTTTTTTGCCAACCTGCAAACTTCCATCCTCCCACACTCTTCTGCCTCTTTGGCAGAAATTCTGCAGACGGGGAATTTTTCACCCTCAGAGCACATCAAAGAGCAACATGTGCCAGAACTCAAACACACACCTCAGCATCTGCTAAGCAAGATCTGAAAAGTAATCACAGTATAATACACCTGCTTGACCTGTTGACGTGGTGCCAGGAGCTGCCTATCAGTGGGCATGACACAACGTCTCCTTTTAGTCCTGCAGCTGGGACAGCTCCAATACAGAGCATCATTTCTACTTGTCCTTTTTACTTGTCCTGCCCTGGCTCTAGATTGGGCAAAGTTGGTTGCTGGCTTCTCTGTTTTGCACACAGAGAGTCCTTTCTTTCTAGTGCTTCTCAGAGGCAACAATGTTCCTTCTACCAGTATCAGAGTTTCTATTTCCCTCAATGCGTTTTGTAGACACCGCTTCTTCTGTGTTTACTTGCTTGGTATTTGAAGTACTCTAGTATTAGTAAAAAAGATACTTCCAGTAACACAGGACTTCTTTTGTGGCAGCAGACATGGAGATTTGAAAGGAATTTTCTCCCTGCTTCTCAACGAAAGCTTTTACATGAAAAGATTCGAGATTTTGGCAGCAATTTGCATAACTAGCTTCTTTACCCAAAGATGCTGAGACTTTGGCCAAAAAAGAAATCCAAGCTGATCAAAAAAAAGCTCACGTGTGTTTTGTTGAGGTGTATTCTTAGTTGTTCTTTTTAATGGCTCTTTTTACATTTGAAGAATAACTGTTCATTAATAGCCTGAAAAGATGGAAATTTCTGAAGTGGCAGAATTCCCACTGGTTCGTGGCTCTGTTAAGCATGCACAGATATTTTATGAAGGGAAAATTATGGGAAAGTACTAAATAGTGGTCAGGGGCATGGAACAGCATGACCAGTTGAGCATGCTTTTGATGTGCATGGTCACATGTATGTGCAGGTTCAATTACTGATGTGTTTCTTTCCAACACTCCCTGCCAATTCACATCATCCAAGGCTCAGTTTTGGTGTGATTGTAAGGTCTCTCTCTCATCCCTACCTCTTCCCAGGAGTACTAGAAGTCTCATTAATGATACCAAAGCACTCAGATATTATAAAAAATAGATCCAGCCTTCATTTGCCTAGCTTGAGGAGAATATCATGAGCATGGCTGGGTATCTGTCATCCCATAAGTGAGTACTTAGAGCTGCTGCTTTTTGAAATGGACACAACAAAAAGCCAACGTGCCGCTACAAAAGATCTCATTCATTGCTGTGTCAGAAAAAATCACCCAATCAGATTGAGAGAGAGAAAGAAAATGGACGTGTTACTCTTGTCCTCACTTAGAATCTGGAGGATAAATGCCTCCACCCACCACGAAGTTAACATTTCAGCTGTTTCCTCCTGTCCGAATTGCTATGAGGTCCTGCACATATGGAGAGGGGAAGAAAAACTGCAGGTCACAAGCAAGAGCTCAAGAACCTTTGAAAATTATTATAATAACTGTTCTCCCTTGAAAAGGCTCCTTTTCTTACTTTAGAAAATAGAAACTCATAGGAATGAGATAAAACTCCTTTGCCTTGTAGCCATGAAACAAAGGCATGCCTATGGAATATGTATAGTAGAGTCAGCAAGATCTTCTGTACAAGGTTTGTCTCTCCCTTTAGCTGTACAGCTCTTAGCTTGATGTGGGTTGTGAGCTTCATGGGATCTGTACCTGCCCAGACATCTCTGACAATGATAATCATCAGTTCTCTGACCATGGCCAGTCAACAGAAAGAATGAGAAAAGGTCAATAGCTGATTCCACCTGGAAGAAATGTGAAACATGCACCTCATCTCCTAGTGTGAGTTTTGAGCTATCAGCCCAAGCTGGCTGCAGGCGATTGCAATGATGGGATCGTTATTATGCAGTTGTTCACAGGTGACAGCAGTTCTCCAAATCTGTAGTAGCAACCGAACCTTGCAGTGCTATAGAGCCTGAGTGGATCCCTCTAGCACTGTGGCACCATTAATGCTATTCAGTAGGATTGTTAAGATGCACCAAATATTCTCACTTACCAACTTTCATCCACTACAAACATGACTTCCACAGCCTCTTGGGGAGCAAGAAAATTATCTTGAATTACAAAATAGAGAGGCTGGTGTGCCAGATCAAGAAAGGGCTGGAGAAAGATAAGTGACTTGCCTTTCATTTTTTCATGTTCTTGTGAAGAGCTACAGCATGTGAATAAACACTTCCTACTTGCCCTTTTGGGTGTCAAAATTGTTCTTCCCATTTTTAAAGCATTTTGATGTCAGAGTTCTCCTCTCTGTTGCTGGCTAATGGGATTGAGAAGTACTTTCTGTACTTCAGAGGGAAGCGTATGTCAAAGGTTTGAAGCTAATTGATTAACTACCTTTGATTTTACTGAGTCTTGGCTCTGAGCTTCTGGCAATGCCTTGGTCTCCACAGATGTACTGTCAGGGTGAGTGTGCTAATTAGATCCTAACCACAATGGAGTATGGTTGGATTTATTCCGCACAGGAGAATCTCCAAGGAGTTGGAGATTAAAAATTAATTAGTCTCACAGGAAAGACTAAAGATAATAACTTAACTAGTCTTTCCTGAGCTCTTATGATTGCAGAATTACATTGTCTTGTGCTGTCAGCAAAGTCAGCGTAGAAAACATTAGTGTAGGTTACAGAAGGAAAAAAAAAATCATAGTGAAAAGTTTGAGGGAATTTAATGTCCTGTCAAACTCATCCTATAAATCCAGGGGAGTTACTGAGGACAGAATATTCTTATGAAAATGACGTGGGAGCAACTTGCTAATATTTCAGTGTGGCATCATTGTGAGCAATGGCTGTGTTTCAGAGCGCATTCTCTCACTGCAGCCCCTTCAGAAGGGTAGATCTTACTTAAGTTCTCTGACCACTAAGAAGAAATGAATTCTCTCCCATACAGGTCACACAGTAGCTGGGAAGAAAATGCAGATGCATACCTAAATGTCGTTCTAGGAGATTACTTTCCTTTCAGGTTATGCCCCAGGATTCTCAGCAGTAGTGATATGAGTTAGTTGTCTCTCTTCTAATATTTTGGTTTTTTTTTCTTTTGCTTGTGTACGAATTAAGTTATACTTATGATCTGTTGTCTTTATTTAGATAGAGTTTAATATTTTTCATTTCCATCAAGTCTGCTATGTAATAGAGGAGTATGATTGAATCCAACAGTCCCTTACAGTTTTTGCTGTAATTATATTAGGGAACATAAATTTAGCTGGAGCATACTTTCAATCATGTACAACAATATAATTTCCAGAATGCTTTTAAGTTCCTTCTTGATCTGCTGTGATGAGCTCTCTTATCTATCACTTTCTTTGCTGATAACACACTCCTACGTATTCAAGAGCACTTTTTAGTGTACTATAAAATGCCAAGGACAACCTGAAGTTCATAATAGCAAGGGCTGATATGTGCAGAGAGAAACGTGCTAGAAACACAACTGGCATTCCGAAACTGTTTTTTAAAAAATATATTTTTAATGGCCTCCCAGAGATTTCCAAAGAGATCAGATGTAGAGAGCTCATATAGTTTACTTACTCAGAGCTGAACTTGAAATAAATCAACCATTTAGGGTTCAGGTTCAGCCTCTGAATTTCAGCTGGCTTAAACCTCCAGTCTGCCAAAGTGCTTGTGATTAATAAGGCAATGAAATGATGAACCCTAGCAAGCACAAACCCAGCAATGCAAGATAATACTAATTTCTAAGCCTCATGAGCAGTCAATAAGTTCCCTGTCTCCCTGGAGAGGACAAACAGTATTCCTTTTGGCAGTTATGTGCATCTTCACTGTGGGAACAGAGAGTGTAGTACAGCTGCTTGATATTAAAGAATTTAAGCTATGTCCTTGAGCACTTGCTCAATAACAAAAAACAGCAATGAGAACAAGATAAGTAAATACCAAAGGCAAAAATAGTAAAGACAACTAAAAGTCTATACCCAGTCCAAATGAAGCTTAAGGCGCGTGAACAGGATATTGCGACCAATCCAATTAGATGTTTAGGTGCGTGCACTTCGCATGTAACTTAGAAAAGTTATGAAAGACTTATGCTGACTGAGAACAAGGGTCTCCGGAACACCGTCCACAGAGTCCGTGCCCTTACTGCAACACTTCACCGTGCTTTGCACTGTAAGACAAAGCTGACTCCACATCCTGTAGGAAACCACTGCTTATTCACTAGAGCACTTGTATTAGGTTCTTGTAGAAACACAAATCCAGTCCTAAACTGACTGGACTAGAGCTTTCAAAATAAGAGGAAATAATACAAAAGTAAATTTTTTTTAAAAAAGAGCTTTTCATATATGGTAAACAGAGGCTACGGAAAATAAATAGCTATATCTAATATAAATTACTGCAGCATTCCGTGGAATTAATTTTATCAGCCTGGTACTAAAAGGAAGGCTTTTATTTGGCAAAGCAAAAGATTGCAGGAGTGAGGAAGGAGGAGGAGCAGCTCATACTCCGTGTTCTGATCTTTCAAAGTGCACACGTAAACACAGATACATCCTATGGATCTCTTTATACTGTCAGATACATAGCTTAACAGATTCTTCTAAACTTATACAAGCTACTGCATCTGTGCATTTCCAGGATCCCTGCCATTGGCTTCTGGGAAGTTTTGAAAATCTAAACACAGTTTAGATTGTGAAAATCTAAACACAGATTGTGTGTTTAAAAAAAACTAAACCACAGATTTTATTGTAAAAACTAAGCACAGAAACACAAGAAATCCTATCCCACTTTGGCTAGGAGCACACTTGCTCTGCAACAGTGGAAAATGCCTCTGGGAAATTCCTCTTTTGTGGGAATGTTCTGCAGCTTGATCCCATCCTGGTGATCACAGAGTAAAACTAAATTTTCACTTTAACCTATAAGCAATTAAACTGTAATTGTTAGTGTGGAATATGCATATTTTCTTTCTTCTTATCCTATCTCAGCTACTTTGAAGAGTAGAATTAACCCACATTTTCCTCAGGCAGCAATGTTGCCATGGAAGAGAATGAAATGACTGTCAGATTCCCCCAGTGTCACCAGAAGACGATGCTGATGGGAGGCAGATGAAAAGCAGATGAGACCTTCAAAATCCACATCTGCATCTGATCTGTGCGTGTGGTGCAAGCTGAAAATGCAGGCCTCTGTGTACCTGCCATTGGGTGTCCTCTGAGAGAAAGGCAGCCAAGACTGAAATGCATACTGGAACACCTGAACCAACATAGGTGATGAGTGAAGAGCTGCTGTAATTTTGACAGAACTGGAATCCTAAGCTACCGGAGAGGAGCAAGGCACATGCACCCACAAGGAACTTGTGGGGAGATGGAGCCATAAGATGAGGTAAAGGACTCAAAACACAGAAGCCATGTCTACAAATAACCTCTGCAGGCAGGCTGGCTGAAAAACTCTGATAGCCTCCAAGGATATGGCTTGGGAAAGTCTGTCCCAGGAGAGAGGAGGCATGAAGCAGAAACTGCTCATATATCCATAGCTCTGCCTTTGCATCTTAAGTACCCCCTACCCAAATTTTATTGCCCTCCTTTCTCTGTCTGCCACCTCTCTTTTGATTGGTGCTCCTATTTGGGTCACAGGCAATTGAACAAAGTAATTTAGGACTGCAGTTCCCAGACTTTGTTGTGTTCTTTTCCATTATTTGTTAGCCTTCTTCCACTAACACAGTGACAGGCTCCTGGTCAGCAGAGCTACACAGCAGCACAAAGTGAAAGAACAGTCAGACACACACACACCCCTGCCCCCACAGGGACTGGCAGAAACTGAGATACTCAGCACTCTCTCTCTTTTACCTTTCATTCTCCACCACAGCTGGCAAGTTGCATGGTTCCCAATATGGCAGGCTGTGATTATTTGTTTATTACTCACAAAGTACAGAGATTATGCAGGGTCAGCATGGCTGAGCTGTCTGAGGCAGTCAGGGTAATTCTAACACTGCATAGCAGAACTTCGTCTTAAGCGGAAAAATTTAGGTGCAAGATAGTGTCCTTTCAAATGTGTTAAAAGGCTTCCCCAGAAGTTTTTTTGAGGACTAATCCTCTCCCCCTCCCCATAGCAACTCCTTGGACATCAAGCCAGGGATAAATGAACTGATCAGAAAGATAAGCAGACCAACAAAAATAATAAATAAAAAAAAACCCCAAACAAATGCCAAAGTTCACACACAAATGAAATCAAGACATGCCTAAGTTCAGATGGAAGAGGAGCCACTGCACATTTCTGGACAGATCAGAGCAAAGCAGGCTCTGTGTGCTGAGAACAGTACTCGGGGCTTTGGATTTCAGTACTGTCATCTCCTGTAGTAAAATCCTTCTCTCATTCTGCAGCATCCCCAACTCAGGGGCATGGAGGCAATAGACACAGGGGAAGAAAAACACACTGTTTCCATTGCCACATGAACACACAACAGCACTCGCACCACAGGAAGATCTGTAAGCAATACCGTAGCATCAGTAGAAAGAGAAAAACAGACCATAGTCCATCAGAATGAGAGATACTTTCCTAAATCTCTGACTGAAAACTGCCTCATCTTCACCTGAAACTTAAAGCCAAAGGTATGTTTAAGCAACCTATTCACTCACAGAGACACCAAAGAAATGGTATAAATGAAATACACATTAAGACTTTTTCTGTACCCCAGACTCTAACAGTTGTGGAGCTAAAGGTCAATGCTAAATGCTACCTATTACTCTCAATTTGTTTCGGTCCTACACATAGTGCTGGCAGAAGGTTCCATGAGGTAATGATGGGAAGATCTTAGTTGGGCTGGTGTTCTCTTTGGTAATGGACGGAAATATATAACTTAGTACACATAATAAATGAAGCCCAAAAGGACAAATGAAGGTACCACTTGCAGCTACAGAAGACCACTGAGGAGAAAAATTCCCTGAAGAGAAATATAACCAGTATCATTCATATACCAGCCTTTTCCCAGAAACTAAGTGTTAGCTGATACACAGTATTATTTCTTGGGATGATAACTGAAGACCAATTTCAGGCTCTCAGAGCACCTTGGGAGGAAGAGCTGTTTTCTGAGTGAAAGAAGAGCAATGTTACCAGTTATCCACAGTGAAAACAAACAGCCATGAACAATTCCTAGCACCATGGGTGATGCACGGCTGTGTTGCAGGGAGCCTATATGCATACCTCCAGGTGTCAATCACCTAGATGCAGCACTATGGAGGAGACTTGGCTGACAGCTGCTACCAGCCACAAAAAGTGCTGGCCAGACAGGTCTATCTAGAACATACTGTTCCATTACAAAATTCTTGCTATCCAGACCTGCATGGGTTTATCCTGGCAAGACATTACGCACTTACTCATATCCCGCTGCTTGCTGTAGACTTCACAGGCACACCCTAAGACAGCTGAAACTTGTGTTAGTTAGACTTGCAAACATGTCAAGTTAGCCAAGGGAACATGGCTCCTTTCTTTGTTCCAAGGACTGAAACATGCCTTTGTTTATCTTCTTTACATTCCCAGCAGCTGATGCTGCAAGTCTGGGCTGCAGGACAGGTGTGTAGTACCAAGAGCACCAGTCCTCATTCCCTGCTTATCCAGGTATTAGGAGAGAAGAAAAGTGTTCAGTGAAAATATCCAATAATTAAAGCAGCTGTGACTACATGAAGTAAATACATAGTGATATTTAACAGTTTATTGACTGTAAAATATGTTAGTTCAACCACGGCAATCGCATGTACAATTATGTGAGTAACTATAATAATCTTAGCGAGTAACTATAATATTAGCAGTATACAATTGTGGTAAATATTAGTGGCATAATGCTATGGTTTTTGTGTTATGGTCAACCCAACTTGTTAAGGTCAGCAAGACCACTGTTGGTCTTTTGAATCCCCATCCAGAGTATGGCAGTCGTAAGGGCATCCTGCCTGGCATGTCAATGGGAAACACACTCACCTTGGCAGCAGTTTATTCTTGGACTCCAGGATCCTCTGCACTGGTAATCTTCTTCTGGTCCCACCATACGGTCTTTAAGTTGTCTTTGTATCCCCCTGTCATAGTTTAGCTCTTCTCGGGACCAAGCTACACACTCTCTCGCTCACTCCCCTCACTCTCTAGTGAGGCAGGGAGGAGAATTGTTAAAGAAAAGGTGGCAAAACTCATGGGTTGAGATTAAAAAAAAAAACAACAAACCAAACATTTAAGAGAACAAAAGAAAACGGAGATGGAAAACAAACAAACCCAATAACAGAAAACACTGAAGCATGTAATTTATAGTGCAATAGCTCACAAAAGATTCTAACACCCAGCTTCCTGCTAAGTAGCAGGAGCTACTTCAGCACCCTACTCCCTTATATACTGAGCATGACATCACATGGAATGGAATAACCCTTTGGCTAACTTGGGTAAACTTATCCCAGCAGTTGGCTAATTAGTAAATTATTTCAGCTGTGTCCCCCAGCCACAGGTGCCACCAGCTCCAGTTCCTCTCCCAACTTAGGTGAAAATTAACTCTATTCTAGCAAGAACCAGGCTACTTTCACAAAACTCCTTCTGCATTTCCTTAGCTTCTCCAGATAAATCACTTGCTGTTCCTAAGGAGTCAGTTCAAAATCTGATGTCACACTTACTTTGGCTTCCTATGGGAAAGGGAAAGAGATGGGGGGGAAGTTGTTAGTCTAGTCTTTTCCAGACATGCAGTCAATAAGTGTGGGGTAAACCAAGGATGATGGTATTTTTTCCCTACTCTTTCCACCTGATGACAGGACTCTGGCCCACAAGTATTACACCTAGTGAAAACAACCTTAATGTCACAGCACAGTAATGACTTCAGGAGCAACAAAGTGGTTCCCATACTTTAAAAGTTCCAATATCTTGCTGGGTTATGTCCAGAATTCTAGATTATTAACTATGTGGTGGCATGACTGAAGACCAAGCAGATAATGATACAGAGGCCACTTCTGATACTAAATTTTGTGGAGTGGGACCTTGAAAAAAAATGAAATTGTTCTCATCCTTCAAAATTGTTTTGAGATAATACAGTATTTCCATCCTCAGGGAAGTCAGAGCACTAAAAAGAATCATTATTTTTAGTTATATTTTTTAAATTATTCATTGACTTAGAATCATCGAATCATAGAATAGTTTGAGTTGGAAGGGACCTTCAAAGGTCATGTAGTCCAACCACCCTGCAAGGAGCAGGGACATCTCCAACTAGATCAGGTTACTGAGCCTCATCCAACCTGGCCTTGAATGTTTCCAGGGATGGGGTATTCACCACCTCTCTGGGCAACCTGTTCCAGTGCTCTACAACCCTCAGTGTAAAGAATTTTTTCCTAATATCTAATCTAAATCTACCTCCCTCTGTTTTGAAACTGTTACCCCTAGTCCTGTCACAACTGGCCCTACTGAAGAGTCTCTCCCCATCTTTCCTGTAGGCCCCCTTGAGGTACTGGAAGACCGCTATCAGGTCTCCCCAGAGCCTCCTCTTCTCCAGGCTGAACAGCCCCAACTCTCTCAGCCTGTCCTCATAGGAGAGGTGCTCCAGCCCTCTGATCATCTTCGTGGCCCTCCTCTGGACCCTCTCCAACTGGTCCTTCTTATGTTGGGGGCTCCAGAACTGGATGCAGTACTCCAGGTGGGGTCTCACCAGGGCAGAGTAGAGGGGCAGAATCACCTCCCTTGACCTGCTGGCCACACTCGATGCAGCCCAGAATGTGGTTGGCCTTCTGGGCCGCAAGGGTGGATTGCCTGCTCATGTTGAGCTTCTCCCAAGTCCTTCTCCTCACGGCTGGTCTTGATCCATTCTCCACCTAGCCTGTGTTTGTGCCTGGGATTGCCACAACCCATGTGCAGGACCTTGCATTTGGCCTGGTTGAACTTCATGAGGTTTGCACGGGCCCACCTCTCCAGCCTGTCTAGGTCCCTCTGGATGGCATCCCTCCCTTCCAGTGTGTCGACAGCACCACACAGCTTGGTGTCATCAGTGAACTTGCTGAGGGTGCACTCTATCCCACTGTCCATGTCGCTGACAAAGACATTGAACAGGGCCGGGCCCAACATGGACCCCTGAGGGACACCATTCGTCACCGCTCTCCACTTGGGCATTGAGCCGTTGACCACCACTTTCTGAGTGCAGCCATCCAGCCAATTCCTTATCCACCAAGTGGTCCATCCATCAAACCCATGTCTGTCCAGTTTAGAGAGAAGGATGTCGTGCGGGACAGTGTCAAATGCCTTGCACAAGTCCAGGTAACTGAAAGATTTAATGTGATGATACTAAGATGCTTTTTAGAAATTTTGTTTATATTAAGACTCTCCTTTCTATAATTTTGTTTACTCTGAAACAATTTCAAACCTGAAAATGCCATTTCATTTACCTGTGAATCATCACAACATTACATTTTGATTAATGTAAAGCATTGGAAAATACCATGAAGTTTAAATGATAACACTGAATACTCAAAACTGATCCTTTCTTATTAAAATTGCCTTTGATGCAATGTGATCTTTCTCCAAGAGAATACTTTTGTCCAAGATAAATTTGTATTTAGGTGTACTAAAGGGAAATGGCTTGTTTGTACATGTTGTAGCATCAGTATGGATAGGAACTAAGGAAAATTATTTTCTGTACTTGATATTTATGCCAGTAAGCTGGAACAATAGAATCCAGTTTTCCTTAATGCCTTTTTACAGCAAAATATATCTTTCCAGGCCATGTATTGTCCCATTCTGCAGCTGCCCCATAAGACTGGCAGTATCTTGTGTGAGCTAAGGTCTGTCTAGCACTGTGCATTTCTCTGAGGGCAATCAGTAGAGGCTTCCTAAGGAAATGTGTCAGCACAGGCCACAGGCTGTCAAGTACAGTGCTAATTCCGTCATATAATCTTTCGACTTTCCCTCTTTCCTAGCACACAGTAGTGCTTGAGCGGTTGTTTTCGTTCCACAGTTTCCTAGCAGTGTATGTCATTCCTCTGCAGTGGTTGCTGGCCTATGTTGGATCTTTGTGGTGTTCAGCTCTACAAGTTGATGACTCACTTCATTTGCTTCAGATGTGAATGGAGACATCATATGTCTTGAACATCTCTACCATGAAATCTGGTGTGACTGGCATCCACTAGGTATAAAAATCATAAGACAGATGTCCTTGGTGAACATTTTTGCTTGGAACGACTGATTTAGAGAAGTAGGGGGTTTTGAAGTTACTGGTTTCAACCTTGCAGGCTGTCATCCTAAATCTTAATGATGATGGAGAAAAGAAGCAAAAATATTGCTTTTGCTCAGAAATGTTTAGAAGTTTCTTGTCAAACCCAAGAGGCCCTTGAAATCAGAAAGTCTTGACAGCTGCATCAAATTTTTTGCTTTACTGGTAAACAATTTGTACTATTACTAGTGGAAAAAAAATGAAAATATAAAATAATGAAAAGAGCATCTACTTAATGTCTATTCAGCAGTACCACACTATTGACACTAGAAAATACTGAGTACTTTGCACCAACATAATTCTGTGATGTTTTTAAAATCATATAAGATTTTATTTTCAAAGTTATTTTCAAACTTTTTCATGCAAAATGTTTTGCTGGCCTTTGCGTAGGTTTATGTTAGTTACTTTGTGGTTTTGATGTACTGAGAGCAATCTTAATTCCATTTGGTACTTTAATTAAAATTTAGGCATAAATAAAGGAGTGGTTTTTACAGAGCAATAATTTTGAAGCTGATAACTGCTAAAGCAAACCTCAGTGTCTTTCCTCTTCCTCACAAAGGTCAAACGCCTCCCTAATGTAGCAGAAGTGAAATGATTGTAAGTGATAAAGAGGGTAGCTTGCAGGTATCCTTCTTGCTGTAGATTTGCATGTGACAGTCTGAGTTGACTTTTTTTTTTAATTTTATTGTGTATCACCATTATCTTCAAAATTTCTGGCAGCCACTTATGGAAATAGCAGCAAGACCTGAGATTTACTGAAATGCATGAAGGCTGAGGAGTGATGAGGGTTGGTGGTGCAGAAATTGTTTTCCTTGGACATACCTTCAAACTAGCAATTGGAAAGAAAGTCCCAGACACAGTGGGAGCTGAGATATTACAGCACTCTTCTCCCTAGTCTGATTCACTCAGCCGTATCTTTACTCCTCTATTAAGTCTAGCATCTTAAATATAAAACCATAAAATTAGATTCTGTTTACTGATGTAAAGTCTTAGTGGTATGCCTTTAATTTTCAATGGGAGTAGCAAATTTCAGGTATCCATTCTACTCAGAGGCTGAAGAACGTTTCTCTTCAGAGAATATAAGTCAGCTTTACCCCCAGAAATGCACAGTTCATTGTGCAAATACAGACAGAGTTTCTCATTAAAGTTTATTTTCACTAAGGGGTCTTTCTATCCCATTTAAACCAAGAGAACGGGGATGAGGTTGTGTAAGATATCTCCTGCATGAGTCTAAAATGGTGTTATTTTCTTGATAATTATTTTTTTTTGTGAAGTTTTGCCACATCCATAAACCTTTACTATAAAATGCTGCAGATGGAATTTCAAAATCATGTGCATGATGGACTTGAGCATCAGACTTGTTAACAGAGAAGTGGAGGATCAACATCAGTAGAATACCACCCCAAAACTTTACTAAGACAGAGCTTATAATGTCTTTGCTAGGCCTGCAGCTGTATAGTCCCAAATTCTCTCCTGTGCTTTTTTCTGAGTTATCTGAGCATCTGGCCATTTTGTCTTGTGAGAGCTGTCCATCCACTGGTCTGTACTGCAGAAGTTGTTAGGATTGATAATTTGGGTGTCTGTGTAAAAAAGCAAAAGCAGAATATTAATAGCGATGTTCATACTGCAGAATATGAGGCATCATGTGTGATGGCTGGCTTAATCAGTTATCCTGTTCAATGAGTGACTGATAATGTGCTGTCTCTCACCTGCAGTATGGGATAAAGAAGAAGGAAGAAAAGGAAGCAGAGGCCCAGGCTGCACTGGAAGCTAATGCTGAAGGGAGTCTGACACGCCCAAAGAAGGCAATCCCTCCTGGGTGTGGGGATGAAGATGAGGAGGAAGAAGAGAGCATTCTAGACGCAGTCATCAAATACCTACCAGGGCCCCTGCAAGACATGTTCAAGAAGTAATAGCTGCAGACTGTTAGATGGGCAAGAACAGTGCTGCAAAGGATTTCTCTTTTGCCCAATGGGGATTTACAATCTTGCCATCTATCACGCAGCCCTCTCCACCTCTATCCTCTACTGCTTGCTAGGAGCCCCTTTGCTTCCCATTCCCTTCTGACTGCCTCTTTCTCTTCCCTCCACCCCAAGATTCCTCCATTCCTTTTTTATATATAGTCACATCCAGTAGATGCCTCTGAATGGATGTAAAGATTTAAAAGCTGCAGACTACACAACTTTTATTATAAGCCATAGTACTATGTATGTTAAATAAGGCATTAAGCATAGAGAACGAACAACCTTACATGCATTTCCATCCAAAGCAGGAAGCAATGTTCACTCAGTGTGAAGAGTGGCTTCTTTAATTTTCTTGAATTATCTTTTTATAATTATTGACAATAATTATTAGTCATTATTATTAATGTTTTTGTTGATTGGCTCACAATAGCCATTTGTTGTTGTGCATATCTGCCCTTGGAGGGGTTATGTCAGTCCTCGCATGGAAGCAGAGCTTTTCTGTTTTAATTCAATCACTGGTATAAATAAGAGATCATTTGGAAGGTAAATGACACATGACTTACACATCTGACATCACTCAGAACTGTGGGAGAAGTGACTCATCTGCCTGCAGATGCTGGTAGAAGTTAAATGCATCAGAATCTAAGCAAGAATCATATTACTTTGGGAATTAGCCATACACTTAACTTGAAAGAGCAGATTTGATAAGACAGTTGCCATATAGATAACTGAAACCATATGAGAGTGCATGGTGCTCTGGTAGAGGACCTCCCCAGCCCCTTTGAAGCCAATGACCAAGTGCATAGGCTGCTTTGACTAAATAACCTTCCTTCTGCCCGGTGCCATCTTCAGCTGTCCTAGCAGTGCTTGCAGGATAGACATTTGATTCCCAGTATACTGCTGCAGCCATGTCCTTCGCACCTCTTTCTGCAGTGTGTGGTGGCCTGAATGCTAGCCATTGCCCTGGAGATCCAGAAATCTTGCATATGCCTGCTATGTATCATGCTAAATTGCTGCCTTGCCTTGGGGAAGTCATTTATTTTTCTGCTGCACCCAGTTTCTCCCTCTGTAAAATGCAGGTTTCAGTCTCTATCTATAAGGCATAAAGTAAGGATGCTTCTCCAGTGCTGTGCAGGAGCTAATTAGTATTATAAAAGTATGTAGCATCCCTTGATGCTAGTATGGTGGAAGGAACTCTATCTCACCATTATCTTTGTTGCCTTTCGCAGACACAGAGGGCTTCTCAATACAGCACTATAGGTATTAAGTAACTGCATAAGATAAGCAAAATTCTACTGGAGATGTTGACTTGCTAGTACATACACAGACTCACATATGTAGACAGACATATTTTGAACACAAAGGCCAATGATCAGATATCTAGCTTGTCATCTCAAGAGCTGATCCTGGAGTTTTTGCATTTGTCTTGGTCTCTCTAGTCGCTGCTGTGAGACCATCATGCTGTCTTGGTCTCGCTGTCTTGTAAAAGAATAGAGGTTTGTCTACCAGAAGTAGCATTGCTTGTCCCTGACCTGGGAACAACAAAAGTTTCCAGAGTACATGAAAGAGATTTGGAAGCAATTACACACTTTCTACTGACAACAAAAAGGAGAGCAAAGTGAGACAATTATATATCTAAATTAAGCGGTTTACTTCAGTGGAACTAAGTCTAGGCAAATATCTGAGAACTTTCCTGAATAAGAAATTTTAAAATATATTTATCATCTTTCAGGTAAACAGAAGAAATCTGCATCATGGTTAAGGCAGTGAGCTTGTGAACTCTGTGCCTTTAGGAGCATCTCACATAAAAAGGAAAAAATATTATAAAAGAGAAGAAATATATTTATTTTGCCCTCCTCACCACCCATTCTTATTCTGGTATGCTAGTCCTTGCTTCTTCATGATAACTTCAGCCATAAGTTTCTACCAATTTCAAGGTGGAGGCTGAGGAAGTCTGACTGATCTACAAGTCAGAACCAGCTGATAAAGATGCAACTTATTTCAGGCTGATCTGCAAACAAGACATGTTCTTTCAAATATCAGCTGCCAAGGGCTTCCTAGAGGAAAGAAAAGGCAGGTTTTACTCTTCCAGATAATGTCAGTAGGTTTTATCCATAGCTTTCATTTAAAGAAAGATAAGTGTCTCTCCCCGAAGACTTTAATGATCCAGAGCACTCTTTATCTCTGAATCAATGCTTGGGTATAGTATAGCAGTGTTGAGAAATTTATTATTTTCTAGGGAGAGTGTCCTATTCATCCCATGCAAATTCAGCAACTAGTAATTTAAGCCTATTTAAGTAAATCTCAAAGAACTGAAAATTCTCATTCTATCACAAAGGCAGCAGCTGTTTTTGATGCTTTGCCACAGGGGAACTAAATCAAACATCTCTGAAAGCTGACTCATTGGTAGTGAAGTTTTCTAGCCCAGGTCACGCTGACACACTGACATCAATACTTCTGAAATGTTCTAAATAATCTCTGTGGCCTGCATCCTCTAATACATAAGCAGAACCAGCAGAAATCTGCCCCTGCTAAAAGGAACACATCCATTCATATTTTCCCCTGGCCTTGTGCTGGATAACTCTGCAAACAAACAAACAAATAAAAGAAGGTGACCTCATTTAACTTTACTTTGGCCTTTCTTGACCTCTTCCTTGTTGACCTTTCCCTAGCCCCCATCATGGATGCACATCCTCATCCAGCTCAATACTACTCCTGACATAGAATCAGAATTTTCTACTGATGTCCTCCTTGTACTTCAAATTATTTTTTTTTGTTTTCACAGTCTCCCTGGCAGCTTGATGTGCATGTGTGTGCACATATGTGTGAAAGATGAGGAACATGAGGGTGGTGAGGCACTGGAACAGGTTGCCCAGAGAAGTTGTGGCTGCCTTGTCCCTGGAAGTTTTCAAGGCCAGTTTGGATGGGGCTTTGAGCAACCTGGTCTAGTGGATCCAACCACTCTGTGGCCTGTGCCCAAATTTTGTAAGCAGATAGTGCTATCCCTGGGCTCAGAGCATAAAAATACTCCTTTTGTGAGCTGAGCTCCTGAGCTGTGTGAACATCTGGATCCAAACCCTGAAGAGGGCCATAACAACTGTGTGCTGAGTTTGTTAGGCCTCATGCCAGACTCGCAGAGTGGGAGGGAAAGGGAAGGTGTTTTATTAAATAATGTTTGTCAAGTCTTTTTCATTGTGGGAGCTTCCCAGGCCAGCCGTGTCATCACTTCTGTACCTCAGCTCTCCGCTCCCTCCTTGGACAGCAGAGTTCAGCCAGGTGTGAGCTGGTAGTTGCCATTTTAATCTTCCTTTTCTTTCATTAAAGAAACATGACAGAAGATCTACCATGAGTACTGGGTAGGTTTTGGTTGGTTTTGCCTCACATAGTTTTTGGCACCTTGCATGAGTTCTGGATCTCTCCTCAAGTCATTTCACTGTCCTCAAAGTGCCTAAGCCATGCTGAACAGACTCTAGAGCAGGCACTCCCCACTCCCTTTTCCCTATCCATTTCCCTTCACATTCTGAAGTGGTAACATGGGACACAGGTGCCTTTGGCTCATGTATGGATGTGAGGAGGGTTGTCTCAGACAGTTTCCCCCTCAGCACTGAAGCAGGTGTTGAAGCACTTAAACAAGACCAAAGAGAATCATGGTTCATTGTTTGGATTCTGAATATCTCTTTGTCTTTCCATGCCATTGCTTTATTTCATCACTGGTCTGTTCAATCTCAGGTAAATGAGGTCTTTTGTTTTTTTAAATTGTTTTTATTTACACAGAAAGGTTGGTGGCTAGACACTGCAGCTGTTTTCCTTCGCAACTCCAAGACCTTACTGGTTAGTAAAAAAAAAAAAGTGAAAGGGCCTCCACATTTGCAGGGTAAATGATTTAGTTTGCCACTGACCTTGTGAACTCATATTTATCTTTAGAGAAAGCCATAAGAAATCAGACTGCCATATTAATTATGAATGCTTCTCTTGTGTTTAAAATAAATAAAACAAAATGTAAGATCATGTACTAAATCACTTTGGAGTTCCTCTGTCTATGTTTCTAGTACCATACATTGGCTTAGATCCCTCCTAGCCCCTGTTCTTTGTCAAGAAAGACCATACCAATGCTGCTGAATACATATTTTTGGCAAGCTTACTGTGGTAAAACAAGCATTGTTAGACATTAGCTATTGTGACCTCAACGTAATGTCTTATGTATCTGAAAGCTGTCTGTATCTGTTCTGAATATATGTTATCAAGACAACTGCTTCTTCATGTGCTGAGTTAGTAAAATGTTTCAGTAGTGTCATTAAAAATTGCTTGTTTTCTCTCTTCCTCTCTCTCTTTCATACACAGAGCAAAATCGAAGTTAGCCATGCATTTTCTGGTAGAAACGCTCCCCAGCTTTCTTTCAAATGCATGCAGTATTCTCCAAGCAGCTAGATTACTTAAAGTAGACTTTGTGAATATTAATTTCATTTGTAATTTGCCTGCTACTTTTTCCTGTGTGATGTGGGTAAATTATATGATATTCTTTTAAAATGGAATCACAGACAATAAAAATACCAGTGATTTCATACATTTTTTGTAATGGTGTCCTGTGAAATTCCTTTTAGGTTACGCTTGGAAATCAAAGTATGGATGCTGGTATACAAATAAAATAGTAATAGAATTGAGGAGAAACATGGGTATTACTTGCATAGATATGTTAATTTTTTTCATTTGACAAAATGAGGTTTGACATCTACAGATTATTATCAAATTTTATATAAGTGTTGCTATTAGGAATTAGTTTTATTTAGGAAGAGTGGAATGACATTCTTTTGAAAGAAACACAGACATGTAACTATGGTTTAGTGAGAATATATTTGGATCTTAAAACCAAAAAGGTAAAAAGTTGCAATAACATCAAATATTTCTCTGTATCCAGAATTTTTTATATATACAAAACTCTTTGGGTGGTAAATTGCACACAGCTAAGCCTCATTTTACTTCCTGTGGAATAAATCAGTAGTTATGCTCAGCATAAAAGCATTGCATCATGTTAGAAAAAGAAAGAGAAATAACATCTCATAGGAAATGAGATGACCTAAGAAAGGTCTTCCTTAGGACTACTGCATGGTGATGTCTTTTCGTTTTGTTCTACTCACAGAAGCAGCCACAGGACAGTCACAGAGAATCAACTGCTATTATTTACATCCCATATCTACTCAGACTTTGAGCTCAGCACTGCTAAGGCCAAAGCATGTTAATGTTACTGCAGCTTCTGAGTTCAAGGGTAGTCTCTTCATTTACTCTGAGTTGCAGGCAAGGTCTTTGTTTGAGGAAGGTAACAGGACAATAAAGTATTTTTCACTGGTTCCCCTAAGAAACAGCTAGCTCAAGGGAACCAGAATAATCATAACAAAACAATGTGGCTAGGGGAGAGGGTTCAGATACCAAAGAAGGAAAGCAGGTGATTTCGACAGGCTTCATTTTGCAGTGGAGGTAAAATTAGTATTTGGAACCAGCTTCTGCCTTCTTATTAAAAAGATACAGCAGAATAATTCCAGTGGCCAAGCTCGTGCAATATACATTTTCCAACTTTAAAAGTACACTTTGTCAGGTAAAATATTCTCCAGAGGACAACAAGACAAATCAGCAGGCAAACAATGAGTGGTTCTGGTGAAAAATCACTCCAATTATGGAGGTGTATTAGTGATATACTTTTCAGTCACTGCTCCTGAGATGTAGTGATTAGCCATACTGCAAGCTCTGAACCTTCACTGACAGCAGTGGAGGCATAGACTACATGCTTGGGGCAGATATTAAACTTCTAAATTAAAAGCTGGGTACCGTGATAGTCAGCATGGGTTGTCCCAAGTAAGTCCATTTTAATGGATTAATTTCATTTTCTTCCTGGACAATCTAGGCCTCATAAAGGTCTCTTTGAAAATGAGACTTGAGTGAAGGCTACTGGGCAGTGCTAGCACCATGCTGTCCTGTGTATTGGCATCCCAGAAAGTTTGTGGCAAGCATCAATAACCTCAGTTAAAAAAACTCAACCAAGATTTTTAATTCTCCCTCTCCAATTTTCCCTCCTCTCTTCAGGAAAAATAAGTTTACAACAGCATTGGGATAATCCTTCTTGAAGATAGCTCTGCTACAGCCTGTTTCTGGTCATTTTTCAGACTTCTTTGAGACATGTGCTGAAAGTACAACTGAGAAAGACAAATGACTGGAGCATATGTGGTAACACCTATGTTTTCTCGAACCTTCAGTATTTAGAGGGAAGCAGAATTCTGCTAGCGCTGTGGAATGGAAACAATTTTTTCATCTGAGATTTGCTTTCCTCCAAAACCCTATTTTTGTACTAGAGGTTCAGACATAGCAGTGTATTTGGCAAGCTCAAGCTGCAGCAGCTGAAGGTATTTTGAGTGAAAAAAGGACTTCTTTAAAACTTACGTGGTAAATATTTCAGCTGGGCTATGGGAGGTTTAGACCACAGCAAGCAACAACTGTCCGACTGAAAACATAGTTCAGTTCTATTTAATTTTAAATTTAAAAAATATTTTAAAATTTACACAAGCTGGAACATCATCTTTCCAATTTGTCAGCTACTGGTCAAAGAAGAAGTTAAAAAAAAGCAAAGGCCAGTCTGTGTGAGAAGGGAGAATGTGTACTGAAATGGACTTAAGCTATTAAGATTTTATATTCTGTTTCAATTTTCACTTTATTGGTGCTGAAAATAGCCAAAGTATTGTACAATCACTTCAAATTTGGTTATGTAAGCCATCATTCTGAAGCACACACATGGTTGAAACGGGACTCTACTATTTCCAGTTTCATAGCCTGATAAGCTGTGAATTTTCTGCATACATAAACATAACATCTAGCAACTGGCTTTTAAACTGTTGAAAATGAGACACCTTTTCAGGTTTCCCTATCTTATCAACAGCTGCACAGATATTTACCCCTCAGCCACAAAGAACCCTCTTTTTTGTGAAGACTGGGCATTGCAAATCTCAGACTAAAGGTGAGCATTTTAAGGTGAATGAATTTACAAATAAATAAATTAATAGAGATTGACTCTCTGAAAAAATATCTTGGTACTGGAACTCATCTGGCACACTTGAGGTCATAACCCTCAACTACTATTTCTTTCTAAGTATTATTTGAAGGAATTGCAGCCCATCTACAGTGACCTGTTAACAATCAGGTTACATATTGAAAGCCATTCCTATCTGCATGATTAAATAAAGAATTGAATTCCTAAAGATGTCTCAGTTTTGCCTAAAAAAAAAAAAGATCCTTCATCCTCTGTGGGACTGCAGCCATCTTTAGCATGGAGATGAGGCAGACTAGCTTAATAGACTACAAGAGAGAAAAACTAAAATTTCCACTCCTCTGTTAAAATCATGGACTGGCAGATGACGATTGCTCATTGGTTTTTTTAGGTCAGCTCGGCACAGATCTGCACTACATTTAGGGGGAGAAAACTGAAATTAGAACATTTTAGTGGAAATTTCCTAGGCAGTCTACAAAAGTTCTCTTATTCACTGAGATTGTGAGGAACAGACTTCTTTAAAACTTACGTGGTGCTCAGCAGCTGTCCTGGTTTTGGCAGGGATGGAGTTAATTTTCCTCTCAGTAGCCAATGTGTTTTGGATTTCGTGTGCAAAAAATGTTGATAAAAGCACTCTGATGATACTCTGATGAGACCAAGGACATTGTCTGGCTTTCCAAGTCTCATTAAAGTCTCGTTAACGTGCAGATGTGGGAAGCTGGGCAAAAGACAGACAGAATAATTGATCCAAAATGGCCAAAGAGAGTATTCCATGCCATAAACGTCATGCTCAGTACATAGGTGGGGGTTGCCCATGGGAGGGGGCATCCATTCCATTCCATTTGGGCACCCTTGGCATCTTTTTCTTCTCTCTTGCTTGCTGGCATCATTCTCTATACCTTGCTAGCTTGCTCTCCCTACTTTGCTTGCTGCTCGGTGTAGTTTCCGTGATCGCTGTGGGTGAGCGAGAAATTGTGTGGTGATCTGGGCTAAACCACCATAGCAGCAACACTACAGTCATGCATGAAAACAGGCTGTGCAGACCAATCCTCATGGAAAGCACAAAGGAGAGCACTGCTCAGTTACTAGACTCTAGTTCACTTGACTGAGAAGAAGCGAGAGCTACAAAGCTCCTCGTTTTCCCCCGCTGGTGAAGTGAGGATGATGATACTGACCCCTCTTTGAGATATCCCAATGAGATTTGCTGTCCTTTGCAAAAGCATCCTTCTCTGAAGACTGTTGCAACTCGAATGTCAGCAATATCGAAGGAATGTATGTCAGAAAGTCTCTTGGGAATGGTGACATGAAATCTGCCTAACAGTGTCCTGACTCTTCGGTTATCAACATGTTTGGTGAGAAGCTGGGACTTTTCCCAGCTTCTGGGGATCAGGGGGTCAGGAAGGGAGATTTGAAATCCTTATTTGCAGATACGACAACTGAGGTGTCACTGAGCTTCCATGCGGTTGGGCAAAAATTACAGGGCATTCCTTGTGCCTAGAGGCCTAGCACTTGCCTCTCCTGAGTGACAGGCTTAAGAAACATATTTCCCAGCCAGGCTGTCTCCAGTTCTCTCCCAAGCATGAGCGCTTCTCTCAGTCTCGTGCAGCATTTTTATGTGCAATCATTACAGAGTGTTCAGATCAGAAAAATAGCAGCAACATGTGTCAGCTTATATTTGAAGGTAATGCACAACAGCAGAGAACATCTGGCTCTGGTCCACCCTAAGTCTCTGCAGGCACTTAACACCACTCTGGTTCATTAATTAGTGGAGACTTAAGCTTACACCTTTCACAGACCTCCTTGATATTGCCAATAGACTTTGACAGGTGCCAGTGAAGAAACTCTGTTCATTCTTTTCCAAGGAAGACCTCCATGATCTAGTGAGGGAAAAAAACCCCAACAATTCTCTTATTCAACAGAATTAATTACATTTCAGATGTCCATTGGACATCTGTCATTGGCTATTGGAATGGTATTATGAAAATGTGATGAAAAATAAAAGACCAACAAGGAATTAGCCCATACTAATGAGCCTGAAGTTGACTTGGCTGTTAGGAAATTAATTTTAATTGATTCTTCAAAGAATAGTCTCTGCCTACTATTTCCCAGTGGGTTCAAAGAGATACTGATCTGACAAAAGCCTGTAATGTCTAGAACTTTGATTTGTCTAAATAAAAAATGTACAACATCCAAAAGCAGGTCTTTAAGTTCAAAGCAGCTCTGAGCAGCACTGGGGTCATCTGAACAGGCATCATCTCAACATGACCATAGTACTCTCTCAACCTCTCAGATAAACCTTCCTTCACAGGGTTTAATTAAAAAGTGTCACATATTCCCATAAGTTCCACCGTACTATGGTCCCAGTAGAGGCCAGAGTGATGTCCTTATTGCTGATCATGGAAGAAAACTCTGCACTCGTGCCTTGCAATAGTGGCCCTCTGACTTCCCTGCCCAATTTGTGCAGGAGCACGTTTCATCCCTGTTGGAGCAACTGGGATGTGATCTCAATGAGACTATTAAGACCTAGCAACTTCCGTGTGGCACAAGGGTATGCTACGGTCACTTAGCACCTGTAGTTCTGCAGGAATGGTTTTCTCCATAAACCCAAAGATTCAGTGAAGTAGGGAGATTTTGACAATCTGCTCATGGAAGCTGTAACCCAACGAAGGTCTGTGGCTGAACATCTACCATCCTATAGCAGGAGGAGCATGGGGCACGATATGGTACGAATGACATTGTGACTAAACAAGAAAAGTGAGGACCGGACAGCATTGGGATACCACTAGCTTTTACAAGTCCTACACTTGGGTCCACAACAACTGCATGCAATACTACAGGCTTAGGGAAGAGTGGCTGGAAAGATGTCCAGCAGAAAAGGACCTGGGAGTGTTGGTTGACAGTTGGCTGAATATGAGCCAGTAGTGTGCCCAGGTGGCCAAGAAGGCCAATAGCATCCTGGTTTGCATCAGGAATGGCCATCAAGAGTAGGGAAGTGATCGTCCCCCAAGTACTTGGCACTGGTGATGCTGCACATCAAATACTGTGTGCAGTTTTGGGACCTTCATTACAAGGATGTTGTTGCTGGAGCATGTCCGAAGAACAGCAATGGAGCTGGTGAAGGGTGTAAGGAACAAGTCTTATGAGGCTGAGGGAACTGGGGTTGTTTAGTCTGGAGAAATAGAGGCTGAAGGGTGACCTTATCACTCTCTACGGTCACCTGAAAGGAGGCTGTAGCGAGGTGGATGTTGATATTTGTCCCAAGTCACAAGTGATAGGACAAGAGGAAATAGCCTCAGGTTGCATCAGGCGAGGTTTAGATTTGATATTAGGAAAAAAATATTCACCGAAAGGGTTGTCAAGCATTGGAAGAGGCTGCCCAGGGAAGTGGTTGAGTTACCATCCCTGCAGATATTTAAAAGACCTGTAGATGTGGTGCTTAGGAACATGGTTTAGTGGTGGCCTTGGCAGTGTTATGTTAATGATTGAATTTGATGATCTTAAAGGTCTTTTACAACCTAAATGGTTCTATGATTCTATGCTAAGGACCAGTTACTTTCCAAGGACATGTTGCCAGTGAACATACTCCAGCTGTGTCATGTCAATATGCAGCAGGATGAGCTTGTGCAAAAGGTTAAGGCAGAAGATGAATGGCTATGGTACACCAATGAGATTTTACTCCACACAGTAGGAATTCACTCCATAGCTCCATACAATCTCCCTTTGTGGCCAGACTTGCCCTTGGAAATTACTTTTTAGGAAGATAATATACTATTGTATATCTCTGTGAGTCACCAGATGCAGCCTGGGTCTTCTTTGGCACAAAGAGACAGAGGAAGTAGAGAAACCAAACCTCCTCATTTGGAGCAGCAAATGTCTTCCAAGTGAATATGAAATGGAATAGAGCAGAGGATGAGGACATTCAAGAGAACAAGGTTACGTCTATCCTTAGAGTCCTGAACATTTTCTGCAAACACATCCTCTAAAGCTAAGAAGTGACAAACTCAAGCCCCAGTTAGCAATGGGGCTACCATCTCCCGAAAGACCAGATCTAGCAATCTACTTGGCAATTACTCACCAACTTTCTCTTAACAAATAACAAAAGCAAGGGCTACTTCCTAATAGAGTTCCATGTAAAACTGTAAAAAAAAAAAAACTAATAGCTTGGGTTTTTTAACCCTCTGCATTAGATCTCTCCCACATGCAAATCCCAGAGCAAAAATCCAATGTTTGCTCACAGTGAGAGTGTTGGGTAATATAAAGTAACCAAACTATGTCAACTATACTTTAAAATAACTTGCAAATGCAATAGCCACTACCAAGAACTGTTATTTTTATAGCACAGAAAGAGTCCAGTGGGGCCACAAGATTTGAGGTAGGCATTAATTTGAAGTGCAGCACTACAGCTCATCAGGACTTTAAAAAAAAAAAAACAACAACCAGTTACTCCTGAGGCTGGGCAAAACTTTAGCTGTTCAAGGGGGGAAAAAAAAAAAAGGCAGCACAGACCAGCAAACCAGATCTGGTGTTAATCATAATTATAGCTTTGTATATTAAAACCTGTAGGCAAGCGTGGTTTTGTCACTTTCAAATGACTGCATGAAGCTAACAATTAGAGCTAATGGGAGCAGTGGAGGAACTAATCCCACAACAATAAACACAGCCTTCAAAACCTCCCTCCCCTGCTGAGGACAAGACTGCCTGAATGCTGGAGGGCTAATAGGAAGCTCCAGATGAAAGCAAGTGTCAGAGCTGGCTATAAGTGAACTTGACCTATTAAAATTGCGCAGCAAGTCCAGAAGGCCTATGGAGTTCTTGGGAGAAAGGGCTGCCACAGGATATGCAATTAGCTACACACAGATACACACAAATGTCAGACACACTAACCCAGCCCCTCAAAGCTCCATAAAATTATGTCATAGTAAAAGTGAAGTAAAGAACACAAACACTGTGTTCTTGGCTTGCAAAAGTCTCCTTTCACTGTAGCAAACTTCAGATGAGTGTTTATTTTTCCACAAGCATTTTGTTGGCTTTGAGACCTGGCTGGCAAGAGGTATGATTAGAATAAGGCATTTGCTGTCTCATTCAGCTCTTAGAATGGCTGAGACCAAAACAAACTGAGTGAGCACAGGAGTGAAAGAGGAACAATGCTCTCTTCTTCAAGCCCTGGGGAAGAACTGGCTTGTTCCACTGGTGGTGAACTGGATCCTGGAGGAATGATGCTGGAGTGTCACTGGCTTGGAGAAGCTAGGTCATCAGACTAGGATTTATTTTGGTTTTTCTCTACCTCTTCTTTTTATTACCTTCCACCTGAAAGCTAGGCTAGGTAGGGGAGTCTAAGTCAATTCTGTCTGAGATAGTACCTGTGCTCAGTTCTCATACCACAACAAAAGGAAGAAGAGGAAGCTCTTGTAAAGCAAACCAACACAGCATGATGCCAAGGTCAGACAAGCATCGTGCCTAAGCTAATCTCACCTATCTGAGGTCACTTTCTGAGGATAAAGTGAATCACTACACTCTAAGATATGTGATTACTTACTACACTCTAAGTAATTCAGGCCGGGGCATTTACCTCTTAGAAACCTGAATGGGTTTCTGCAGTGGCAGAAAGTGCAGTCCCACAAAGAAGCAGCATCAATCCTCTGGTACTCTAAAAACTAAAGCTTTAAATTGGAGTTTAAAGGGGTTTGTTTCAGCACAGATAAGATTTTCTGCAGGTTTTGAGCTATCTTTGGAGAGGTCTTTTTTTTTTCTAATTGTGCTTCCTTTCAAGAAAATTGTTGGCAAAAGTTGGCATCATTTAATTGTATAATGGCTGAAAGTCACTTCATATCATTTAAGAAAGACATTGGTTTAATCTCTGTGTGTTTTTTTTATTTTCTAGTTAAATTTGTCACAGTGATATATTTGTGTTATTAAATCATCCTGAATTTGCAAGAAGATTTTAAAAACAACATGTTTTTAGAATGACTCATTTTCAATCATCTGAATTGGCTTGTGAGGAGAAAGCAGGCTGCAGAAGACACAGCAGGGACAGCATTCTCCCAGAAGAGCAGTGAGGGCTTATATGATTTTCTGCAGTGTGCACTGCATTAATCCTCCACCTGAGCTGAAGTAATGGCAAAAGTTAAAAGTTAAAAGCAACTTAAAGTGTCTTAAAAACATCAAAGGGAAGGATATTTTAATTGTCTAGTAGAAGTAATTATTTTTTATTTTAGAAAAGCACAGTGAAGACTTAGATTAGCACTGAAAAAGAGCTTATGCCCAGAAGAGGTGAGCATGACATGCTCTAGCTTAATTTTATAACCTGCACTATGGACAAACCCTATGCTTGGAAAAATCAGAGCTGAAACCGTGTCCTGTACTTTGGTACTGAGACAAATAGAATCGAGTTTAGAAGATCCTTGCTTTGTTCACTGCTTGACAAAGTCTCCACTCCTGGCTTATCTACCCTGCCTCTACCACTCCTCTCATGATGGTTTTCCAGAAGCCACAACAATGGTCAAGAAGAGCCTGGCTGCATTGCTGTGCTCCAAAATTCACTGAATCTACATAATTATCAGAACAATGGACAGATCCCTTTACTTTCCAAGGTCTTAATCTCAGACTCATACAGCAAGAAAGTGAAAAGTGATCCAAGATGAAATTTGGAAGGTGTTCAGTACCCAGTACTGAGTGGCTTGACCAACAGCTCTTGGCCAACTGCTTCCCACGGTTAGTCACTTGTCTTCCGAAAAGTGGGGACCACTGCATGTTGTATACGTGTTAACTCGCCCTCCATGAACTACAAGTAAAAAAATCTAGTCCAGCTACTACTTTTTTGAAAAATATTTTTCTTGCCTTGAATTTCCTTGTTCTACATTCTTTCCATAACTACAAGAAATTTTTGTTTATCGACTCACACACATGACAAACACTCTGCTTCTAACTTAC
The DNA here is from genome assembly GCA_009806455.1 of Tetrax tetrax. NCBI lineage: Eukaryota > Metazoa > Chordata > Aves > Otidiformes > Otididae > Tetrax > Tetrax tetrax. The sequence continues at coordinate 49,792 of WHYT01016318.1, forward strand.
AGATCTGGAGAAAGTTTCACTTTCACCTGTATGGGATACTCCTGGACCTTATAAACCAGAAACATCTGGATAGGCCATCTCCTAGAATCCCGTATAACTGAGCGTGCTATGTGCAATAGCAACCACAAGAAACAAGGCCTTGGAGGGTTCTTTCCAGATATGGAAGCACTGTACAACCACACGTTGTGATGGTTCAGCCCGAATCACCACACAGTTTCTCCTCACCCTCCCCCTCCCCAGCGGGATGGGGGAGAGAATTGGGAAGGAAGGAGAACTCATGGGTTGAGATGAAGACAATTTACTAAAATAACAAAGGAAAACTACAATAATAACAGAATATAAGGATACTAAAATATACAAGGTGAACAGTGTATGTTTTCTCACCACCCGACGTCCCAATGACCGATACAGCCCGTCCCGAGCAGCGATCATGGAAACAAAATGGAGCGGCAAGCAAAGGAGCAAAAGGGAGCCAGCAAGGTAGAGGGAACGATGCCAGCGAACTGAAGAGGAAAGATGGATGCCAGGAAGGCAGATACCTGCCCTGGCCAGCCCCCACTTATATACTGAGCATGATGTTTATGGCATGGAATACTCTGTTTGGCCAGTTTGGGTCACTTATTCTGTCTGTCTTTCTCCCAGCTTCCTGCATCTGCAAATTAGCAAGACTTGGAAAGCAGGACGGTGTCCTTGGTCTCATTCACAACAACTCATATCATCAGGGTGTTTATCAACATTCTTCACACACGAAATCCAAAACATACCAGCTACTGAGAGGAAAAAATTAACTCCATCCCTGCCCAAACCAGGACACGTGTATTCCTAATTGAAGCTTGAATTTGGGAACAAAAGAAGTCACCTTGTGGCAAAGGCATAATGATATAAATACCTTCAGGTCTCCTTCAAGGAGACTTCATGATGTAAGGGCAAGTCAAATAACTACATGATGAGCTGCAGGTGCCCAGAGATTCTTTCCTGAAATCTCTTGGGGCATCTACATGTGTAGTCATCTTTCCAAAAAAACGGATATTATCCTCAGAACTCATTGTGCTGAAATAAACTGGGGCCTGCACCCTTTCAAAAAATCAGATACAAGACTTAAGTACTTGTATTATTGATTGATTTAACTCCACAAGTATTTTGGTTTAGCTCAACAAAGTAAATCCCAGTGCAAGTCCTTTCCCTTTGGCAGATTTATATGAGAAATACCTTTGGAATGCTCTGAACTCATTAAAAATGCCGATATTACAATGAAAGAATCTTCTTTCTTTATCAGTGGCAGTGAGAACTCTTTCACAATCCTTCTCATTCCCAAGATGAAAGAATATGAAAAGGGAATTGCCCTTTGCAGTATTTCAGTAACATCATCAAAATCGTCCTTGTTCTTTTGGTAAATATTTCATGCCATTTGAGTTTTTTTTTCATGTCCTCTTTACTGAGGAAACTTACCAGTCAGAAGTTTCTTTTTCCTATAAGCTAGAGCAAAATAAAATTCCCCTCCAGAAACTGACAGGGAAGAAAAAATTCTAAGTTAATCCAGACATTATTAAAAAACAACCTGACATTTAATTCTTTACTGTGCAGAATAAAATCTTCTTCCAGGAAGTTCCATGAACAGAGAAAGTTAACACCAGAACTCAGTAACACCAAAACTTAAACAGAAATGACACTTCACAGCAAAGCAAATGGTCCAAAGGCCAGAGCCTGCCATCTCACCATGTGGGAGAGGACAGCAGTAGTGATATAAGATGAAAGAAAACAATTTGTCACTATTTGCAAAGCTTTCCAACCGTTGATCATCATCACAATACATCATCTGGTACAGAGTTTCACAGTACAATTTACAGAGAGATCAGCCTGTTCCAAGTTAATTTTCATACTTTTTTTTTCAGTCCTTTCCGGAAAATAAGATACTGGTTGCAGAGCTTTGATTAGTTATATCCTGCTCTTGCCACCAGCATGTAGCTTAAAATTGGTGATTTATGGCTGTTTAATTATGCAACCGTTATCCATTATTATCACAATCATATAAAATCTATCCTAACCTCTTTATAGAACCTAGGCTGTGCATTGTTCACTTATTAAAGGTATGTCAACTCTTCACTCTCTTCAACAAAATCTTTTGATTGGAAAACAGGCCTCTTTGCTGTCTTAAAGCGATGATATTAAAACGCTGCCTGGTTATCTTGTTTTCACTGTTTCAGCACCTTTGAGAGACAAGGCAATCTTAGTGATTTATGCTGTCAGCAGAACGAGCACAATGTTCAACAGATACAGTTACATGAATAACAATTTAACTTAATATTATGCAAGAGAAGCAGAAATTAATCTCACTATTTTTTAACTATGTCTGGGGTCAGGAATTTTTCAATGATATATTTCTTTTTCAAGCAAAGGCAGAAAAAAATGTCTGAAGTAGTCAAAAGAAAATGTTTTCCATAAAAAGAAGCTTGTTTTTCATTCAAAACCAATTTGCATTAGGAAGTATGACCATTGCTGCTGCAAAACTGAATATCTAACATGTCTGAAGTTTTCAAATTCTTCCACCTCAAAAATGCTGACACTTCATTCCCTTTCATGGCAAAGATGCAAAGCCATTTTTTTCCTATGTGTCAGCTGAAGCAGAACATTGAGTTAGGGTTAATTATCTTCTTGTTAATATCTTCCTAAGGATATCCCCAAACTCCCTTTTAATTTTATTTTTTATGGATGCATTTCATTAGTGCTAATAAATGAACAGTTGTAAAATTAATGAAGTTTTCATGACCGAGTCAACACATTCCCAAGGAAATACTGATTCTTCTAGACTTGTCATATTTAGAACTTGGTATTTCAAGCCCTTTCCTTATCTCTTTATCCCTGTGACTTCTTTCATCACTATCCAAAGCTGTTCCCAGCATCCTGCCATTTCACTTCCCTTGCTAGGAAGAACCAGCATCGTGTTCTCTACTTGCTGTGCATTAGTATCACTCCATAACCACATCAGTGTTCTGAAGTGCCTTCCTAATGATAAACATGAGTAGTTCAGTATAATCTGAACTCTGTGCCAAATTGTGAACAAAGAGGCAACCTGTCTATTGTGAAAGGTAAAGCATACACAAGCAAGGAGTACTGGATGTTTGCATATATTAGTATAATGCACTTGGTTAGAGATGTGCAAACCTCCCTCCTCGTTATATTAGTTCAGTTGCAGAAGCAAGTATGGTAGAACTGCAGGACTATTACACTCCCCTTGATTTTTCTGGCCTTTGTGGCAAAAGATGACTGAGTTTTTGTTATTTGGGGAGCTGGGTGATATAAAAAAAAAAGCAGCTTAAATGCTTTGTTTTATTTTGCAAACTTTTGACGTTAAAATCAAACTTCAAAAACCCCCAAAGCTTAAAAATGCTGTTTCAAGACTGTGAGAAACTGTTGAAAATTTGTCTCAACATTGTCGAAACATCAAACCACCACCCGAACAATGGCTTCCCGTTATCTCGCAGAACCTGAATGCAGAACTGGTTCCCAGACATCTACCTCTAGCCCTCCGGCATGTGTCGCCCAGAGGTGCGTATCACCCGGTAATGGGCATGCATATCGCCCAGTAATGGATCACCCGATAATGAGTATGCATATCACCGCCAGGTGAGGGGTGCGGCTAGGAAAAACCAGCTCTTGAAATACAAAGAAAACAACCAACATAAAAGGAGAACATTTCTTAACGGGACACACTTTCTTCAATACACTTTCTTCACTACACACACTTTCTACACACACACTTTCTGCACTCACTTCTTCTCTTCACTACACAACTACACCTCACTCAACGGCTCTCTCTTTTTCAACGAAATACACATCCACGGAACCAACATCGAAAGGACCAACGCCGGACGAATCGTTCCCTCATCGAGTGAACTGGACTGTCGGGACGCTGCAGCTCCATGCAACCGGAATTCTTTTCCCTCTTTCCTTTCTTTCTCTCCTTCTCTTTCATTTGCAAACTTCTTGTCGGGTTAATAAAGTTACCTGGCACTTAACTCCATTTTGAGTCTTAATTCTGCTTCCCGAGAATACAAACAAAACCACGCTCCAGGGTGTGAGAGGTTGGTCCAGCCGCCCCTATCCTCCCAGACTAGTCTGAGGCTGGCTGGAACGCAAGGGGGCCTTCCTCTCATCCGAAACCGGGACGTGACAAAGACTTACACCCTTTCCCTTAGTGTGTGGTTTTTTTTCCCCCTAAAAAATTGTCAATTAAGTGCAAATTCATACGGATGTTTTTCTTCCTTGGAAACTGCGTTTTTCTTCCAATAGGACTTGTTCACCCGTAATAACACCTCACCTCTAGTTTGGCAATAAAGACGTTCTAATAGTCTCACATGGACTTAATCTGCAAAGGAAAGACTCTGTAATTTCAAAATTCACTTCACGATTTCTTCTCTTAAGAGCATAGTTGGTAAATTTGTTCTTGGAGAATCTGGAATTAAGATTCACAGATACTATGAAGAAATACAATGAAAGGGGAACATTACCAGAATGGCTTCTCTTTTTTTTTCTATTATGATATTATCATCAAGAACAGTTTTTCCTTCTTGGCACTTCCCATCCAATTGTTTTTGAGTTAAGGGGGCTGCAGTTCTTCTGCATAAATTCTTGGTGATAACTAAGGACTTGATGAAAGAAAAAGAGTAGTTTCTTACAATCTCCAAACATGCTTAAACAAACTAAAACACACCACAACGGGCAGTTAAGTGTATGCACACATCTGCTGCCTATTGTCTACTCAACATAGATATCTGATGCCCATAATCTCAATAAAAATTCACAAAGGAGCCATCTGAACTAATCCCCATACTTACCCCCAAGAAATGAAAGGTTCAGTTTACCAGCTCGGAAGATAGGCAGACATGACCTTGCTGAATATGACCACAACTGTCTCTGTATTCTTATTGGTGTGAGCAGAAATTTACCTGATTGGCGGACCATCAGATCACAGCTTAAAGGATACTTTTGTTTCTTCTCAACATTTCTGTGTTGCATGACATGCCGCTCTTGTCCCAGAATGCAATGAAAGAATGTAAAGAATCACCCACAGAACTCTGATCCAGACATGGAAGACTGATGGTTCCATATAGACTGGCTCCACATAACATTCCAGAGTATCCATTTTCTGACCAAATTCTTCCTGAAATGCTGTCTAAGCATAAAAAGCATAAAGATCTGTCCCAGGCCACACAGTTGAGAGGGTCTCTAGCACTGCTCACTAGGAACTCCCACCAGATCCTTTGGTCAGTGCAATTTTCTAGCTTTCTCCTCCCTTGAGACATGATCTTTGACTGGAGTCTCCCCAACAGCTTTACTTCCTCTTCTCAGACCTCGAGAGGCTTTTGCTTTACCCAGCTTATCTTACATCACTTCATTCCCTCTATGAAACGCTCCAGCTCTTGTTGGACAACTACTTCACTGCAAGTTGGAAGGAAGCTTCTTTGTTCCTCAGCCCCTCTGAATTCAGAGTAAGAGCATGAAACCACCTTAGTGCTCTCTGTCAATTTCCCTCTGCCATAATGCCCCAAGAATGGTTCTTTACCTCACTGACTAGTGGAAATATGTGAAAAACTGAAGGGAAAAGCATACTGCACAGAGTAGACATGGCAAAGCACCTTCATATAAGTAATGAATACTTTGTGAATGGCATTTTTGACCTGTCTTCAATTAATAGGACAGAGAATGCTTTAGATAAAGGCACTAACAAAAATAATAACACAATTATTTATGAAACTTCCAAATCTATACAAAACAAGCTGAATTTGAGTATATTATAGGAAAGAAAATACTTTTTCAATAAGACTCACTCTGTAATTTTCCTCCATTTCTTTGAATCAGATACAGAATCATAAATCTGTTATTTTTTTCCCCAGGTCAGCTGGCTGACCTTTAGAAAAAGATGCTAAAAAATATCCCAAAGCAGGAAAAACAAACTGCCATTTACATAAAGGAAATCCTGAAGGACACTCTAAGTGCTCATAAATATAAGGCACAATGACACAAAGTCCTATTATTTTCATTATTTCATTAAAATGAAAGGCAGAACAATTGAAATAGAAAAATAATAATATTTAAAAAAGAAACTAAATGTAATTTAAAAGACAGACATCTGTCACAAGAGGATGTTTTGGGGAAGATGACAGTAGTTGTTCTGGAAACACCAGCACTAGAGAGATTCCACACAAGGCTTAGGGAAGGCATGAATTGGGAACCTACATAGGGCTTCTCTGTATCAGTTGTATTTTAATAAAATCAGTTCAAAAGCTGATTGAATTGATCTACTACCAGTCAACTACTGCAGATCATAATGATGTCCACATCACATGGCACAATGATAGCACACTGGAGGTCAGTGACTGGAGGAAAAAAGCAGATGGATTTGGAAGGTCTAAAACATGATTTGAAATAAAAAAAAAAAAAAAACCAGAAGGAGAAACACTGCTACATGTAAATGGGAGGGACAGAGAGAGAACAAGAATGAGGACCACCTGAACAGTGTCAGGTATACAGAGGTGCAGAGGACCTCTGATGTGGTTTGCCATGCGAAGTTTTCCACCTACCTGTCACTGCTCCTTCTTTTCTGAGAGCCCTATGGAAAAATATAAACAATTTCTTCAGTGAAGTATTTCAGAAATTTCCTTAATATTTTGGTTTAGGACTTTGAGCAGCAGTGGCATTTTTTTTTTTCAGTAATTTCATTGCTGCTTTCTTCAAATTTCATTCTGCTAGTCAGAAGAGAAGAAAACTAAAAAAAAAAAAAAAAAAAAAA
>WHYT01016318.1:56631-67527 GCA_009806455.1 Tetrax tetrax
AAAAAAAAAAAAAAAAAGAAAAGCTCAGAGAAAAAAAATATTTGGGGAGGGAAAAGTAATTTTTTGATTGGTGAAATGCTGTCTAGATCCATTCTGAAGGTTTGCTTTTTTTTTTTTATTGCGCTAGAGAGAGACAATGAGAATGCAAGACCAAGAGACAGAGTTTTTATCACAGTGCTGATTATAGCTATGCTTGTAGAAGATAAAAGAGGATAAAAGGACCATTCAAAATACAGATACCTTGTGCTGAAGAAAAGTTTGTTCTGACATTTATTTTTGAAGTCTATTTTCCACAAGATATTTAGTAAACTGTGAGGGCTGGAAAGAAGCCGTTTTACTCTACTGGGAGTCGGAACACCTAGTCCCTGGATGTTTAGCTACTGACTTCTGTCTTAAGACTTTGGTTACTTCATTGTGTTTGGATACAGGGCTCTTGTGGTTTCCCAAACTAAAGCCTTGTCTTTTGAGTCCTTGTTACACTTTGTGCTTCCACATGGCAACCATGTGCAATGAATAACCACATCCCTACACTTCCTCGCAGGAAAAGCCAGGTTATATACTTCCACCTCTGTACACAGAGATGGGATTGGCAGAGGGGTTACATGAAACACTCTATATATTGCCCCAAAGTACCTTGATGAAATGCAGTGCAGGGAGCCAGGTGCTATATCCAAATATTAATTCCACCTGACTATCCCTGTCAGTCTAGTTCCACGGCAGCTGGTAGCAAAGGGCACAGCGAGCCTAGTTGTGTTCTCTTCAATCCTGCTTGTCAGGAAAGAGGGTGTGAGAAGGAGGGCACTGATAATGCAGGTCAATAACTGGCTGCAAAGCTAGTGCTGACAACGCTAGCCAAACACTGGCTTTTGGTTCTACAACCATGGGATACTGTCCACAGATCAACATCTACTTGCGAGATGGGATCCAAGTCCCTAAGCGAGGCAAGGTGTGTTTGCCACAAGGATGGCTGACTAGGCAAGAAGGGCTTTAAACTAGGAATGACAGGAGGGAGAGAGTAATCAGCAGCTCTGTGAAGCAGTGATGGACAAAGTTGACAAGGAAAAGTTCTGAGGTAATGTGATGGGAAATCACATGCAAAATCAACAAAACAGAGCTTAAGGTCACCTCCAGCATTTCCATGTAAGCAAGGTAGTGTTCATGGGGCATTGTTATGGGGAAATCCCCTAGACGCTTCTAGGAAGTCAGCATGGATTCACTAAGTGAAAGTCCTGATTGTCCAAACTGGTACGATTCTATGATGAAAGACTGACTTGGTAGATGAGGGAACAGCAGTCGATATTGTCTACATTGACTCTTGACCTTAAGTTATTGACACCATCTGCCATGAGATCCTCATAGAAAAGCGGATGAAGCGTAAGTTGGGTGAGGAAGCAATGAGGTGGACTGAAAACTGACTCAATGGCCAGACCTAGAGGGTGGTGACTGGTGAAACAAGAACTACTTTGAGGCTAGCCACTAGCAGTGCACCCCAGGTTAAATAGGGGTTTTAACATAGAATCATAGAATCGTAGAATGGTTAGAGTTGGAAGGAACCATCAAAGGTTACCTAGTCCAAACCCCCTGCAAGAAGCAGGGACATCCCCCACTAGATCACGTTGCTCAGAGCCTCATCCAGCCTGGCCTTGAACGTTTCCAGGGATGGGGCATCCACCACCTCTCTGGGCAACCTGTTCCAGTGCTCTACAACTTGCTTTGTAAAAAATTTTTTCTTAATATCCAATCTAAATCTACCTCCCTCTAATTTAAACCCATTACCCCTTGTCCTATCACAACTGGCCCTACTGAACAGCCTCTCCCCATCTTTCCTGTAGGCCCCCTTGAGGTACTGGAAGACTGCTATCAGCCTCCTCTTCTCCAGGCTGAACAGCCCCAACTCTCTCAGCCTGTCCTCATAGGAGAGCTGCTCCAGCCCTCTGATCATCTTTGTGGCCCTCCTCTGGACCCTCTCCAACTGGTCCATGTCCTTCTTATGTTGGGGACTCCAGAACTGGACGCAGTACTCCAGGTGGGGTCTCACCAGGGCAGAGTAGAGGGGCAGAATCACCTCCCTCAACCTGCTGGCCACTCTCCTCTTGATGCAGCCCAGAATGCGGTTGGCCTTCTGGGCCGCAAGGGCGCATTGCTGGCTCATGTTGAGCTTCTTGTCCACCATCACTCCCAAGTCCTTATTCTCAGGGCTGCTCTCAATCCATTTTCCGCCCAGCCTGTATTTCTGCCTGGGATTGCCATGACCCAGGTGCAGGACCTTGCACTTGGCCTGGTTGAACTTCATGGTGTTGGCATTAATGATTGGGATAATGTGGCAGAGTATACTTTCAGCAAGCTTGTTAATGACTTTGAGGAGTGAGAGTGATAGATACATCAAAGGGCTGTCCTGGCATCCAGAGGGACATCAACAGTATGGAGAAATGGGCTGACGGGAACATCAAGCAGTTCAAAAAGGAGAAGTGCAAAGCCCTGCAGCAAGGGAAGGAACAACCATATGTATCAGTAAATGCTGGGGACTGTCTGGCTGGAAAGCAGCTTGGCAGAAAAGGACCTCAAGGTTCTGGTGGACACCAAGTTGAACATGAGCCAGTAATGTGCCCTTGCCACAGAGAAGGCTAAAAATGTCCTGGGCTGCCCTGGGAGGAGTGTTGTCAACAGGCTGAGGGATGGGATCCTTCCCCTTTCCTCAGCACTGGAGAGGCCACACCTGGACTGCTGGGTCCAGTTCTGAGCTCCCCAGTAAAAGGGAGATACAGACATACTGGAGGAAGTCTAGCGAAGAGCAATAAAGATGATTAAAAGACCGGAGAATCTTGCCTCTAAGGAAAGGTTGAAAGAGCTGGGACTTTTCAGTCAGGAGGAGAAGACAGAAAAGTCTCGAGTTTTCTAACAGTTGTGAGATTTTTGTCTGACAAAAATACATACAATTTTTTTTTTTTTATGAGAAATACTCAGGGATGTGCATTTCAAAGACAAACCCCTAAACTGCCATCCTTTGCACAACTTCTGTTCATATTTTGCTGGCAGTCACTTCTTACTTTCAGTAAAACACCTTCTCAAATTGAGGAATGACTTTACGAAAAGTGAAAAATTTAACTCCTTGCTCCAAGACATGATATTCAATATTTTTCAGGTCACATCATGTGTACAAGTCCCTATCTGATCTCTTCTATTTTCTTGATACATTGTTTTGAACTATTCTGAGGAGAAACTACTGAATATTTCTTCATAAAGTGAAACCAAGAAAAGACATGTTATAATGAATCAGGGCTCATCTGCCCAATTTGGATGCAAATGTTTTTACTGTGTTGCTTAGCAAAATTGTCTGCTTGCTTTATACAAATGTATTATTTTCTACAACTGTATTACTTATTAACATAAATTAGCCACTTAGCAAGTTTTATGAATATGTGTGGTGTGCCAAAAGAATCAGAACTTCCAAAATAAATTTAAAAAAAAAGTAATTCATTCCTTAGTATGTGAGTCTGCATAGTGCTGTTATCATTTTTTCAAGTGCCTGTGAAGGACTTCAAGACCAAGATGAGGCTAGCAAATGGACTTTTCACCCTCTAGAAATATACTAATGTCATAGTTTAGCCCCACTCGAGACCAGAATACGCAGTGTCTCTCTCACTCCCGCCACCCTCTGAGAGAATAGGGAGGGATAATACAAGGAAAAAAGGCTCAAGGTTTGAAATAAGGACAGGGAGAACTCCTCAAAGTTAGCGTTATGGGCAAAACTCACTCAACTTGGGGAAAAGTATTCATTTTTTAGTAAAATCAAAGCAGGATAATGAGACAGAAAACAAGATAACCTCCCCCCACCACTCCCTCTTCCCAGGCTTAATATTATCTCTACCACCTGCCCCCCACCCTGAGTGGCACAGGGGTAAGAGGGAACAGAGGTTACAGTCAATTTGTCACACGTTGTTTCACACCGCTGCTTCATCATCAAGGGAAGAACTCCTCACATTCCTCTCCTGCTCCAGCGAGAGGTCCCTCCCACGGGCCACAGTCCTTCGTGAAACTGCTCCGACTTGGGTAACTTCTTCCATGGGGTTCAGTCCCTCCAGAACAGCTGCCCCACCAGGCCCTTCACAGGCCACAGGTTCCTTCAAGCGTCCACTTGCCCCGACGTGGGGGTCCTCCACAGGATGCAGGTGGATCTCTGTTCCTTTGTGGACTTCCATGGGCTGCAGGGGGACAGCCTGCTCCACCATGGTCTTCACCACAGGCTTGCAGGGGAATTCTGGCCAGGAGTTGCATTATTCCTTCCCCTCTTTCTTCACTGACCTTGGTATCTTCAGCCGTTCTTCTCACAAGAAAAATTCTTCACAACAGGCTAGCAGACGCCTCTGAGGATCTCTTCACATCTCATTAACATCTCATCTCCACTCCACTTCTTGCAGCCAGGGCTGGCCGAATTGGGCCCAGTTGCCTGCCCTGCAGGAGACCAGAGGGTGAGGCCTGCAAGGCCAACAAGGGTTGCACCTACCCCGCTCTGCCCCTGCTCAGCGTCTTCACATCATCTCCATCCTGAATTTGGATGAAAATACAAATAAGCAAGGAGGTTATAGGCAGGTGGGTGTTGGTCTCTTCTCCCTAAAAACTTACGATAGGATGAGAGGAAATGACCTAAAGTTGTGGCAAGAGAGGTTTAGACTGGATGTTAGGAAACACTTCTCTACTGAAAGACTGGTCAGGCGCTGGCACAGGCTGCCCAGGGAAGTGGTGGAGTCACCATCTCCAGAGGTGTTCAAAGAATGTGTAGATGTGACACTTCAGGACATCGTTTAGTAGGCATGGTGGTATTATGTTGGCGGTCGGACTTGATGATCTTGGAGGTCTTTTTCAATCTTAAAGATTCTACAATTAGCAAGACCTGGAAAGCCAGACAGTGTCCTTGATCTCTTTAGCAACAACTCATAATATCACTGAGTTTATCAACATTCTTCACATCCTAAATACAAAACACAGTGACTACTGAAAGGAAAATTAATTCCATCCCTCCTGAAACCAGGACAACATGCATCAGAATTCCATCCGTTACCGGACCTTTTTTTTTTTTGCCAAGGTCATCAGTACACAAATAGAATGTATGGTTATGAATTGATGGGACAAAATTTGTCTCAGACAGAAAACTCACTAGGATAGGTGAACTCCATAGGTTCTGTGTTAATGAAAGAGGAAGAAGGAAGGGACATGTGACAATTTGCAGGTTTGATCTAGTAACTGCTTATTACTAAGGCGCACTGTTACCAGCAATTCCTACAGTTCTGAAAAACCGAACTGAGACTTACTTGCTTGGAGCTTTTCCCATTCTCTTTCTCATTATGGAAGAAGACGTTCAATGGTTATGTTTGATACCTGAGTGTGTCACTAGCATCAACTGTAGCTGCATATCTTATGTATTATGTTGTTTCAAATTAAGTGCAGCTGATCTGGGTAATAAAAGCTGTCTTACTCTAGATTCTGGCAAAATCTTCAAAGTTCTTTTAAAAACCCGCAAACATAATTCTTGGTGCGAATATAAGAGTTTTGCTTTGTGTGACTGGAGGAATTAAAAAAAAAAAAAAAAGTAGGTGCTTTTTGAGAATTCAGTTCTTCCCTAGGGAAACTTTGTCTGTGAGCATGCTCAACTCCTGGCAAACAATAACAACACAAAATTATTATGTGCTATTAAGGGGAAGAAATAATCTCAAAAATAAGTTATAACTCTCTTAATCTAGCAAGGACAAAGGAAGGCAATATTCCTAACCAAGGTTGAATAGCTTTGCTCTGCCATTGAAATTCTTGCTTCTACAAAGAAGGCAAGCCTATACTGGAAATAAAATTAAGGAAAGTGTAGCAGTAAATTTTTTTTTAAAGGAATTAACAAAAAACCCACAATGGTAGCCTTTGCTCCAGAGATGTTTGCACATCCATACGGAAGGAAGAAGGGCTTAGGCACTTGATCTTGATTGAAGCAAAAGACTTATTTGTCTTAAGCAGAGAGAAAATGCATATTGCTGGTCATGTCAGGCAAGGAGTAGTATTTTGCAGTGGTTTTCATAGGACAAGGCAATGCTCTGTGGGAGGGAGGGATGAATGCAGAAGGTAGGCCTATGTATTCTAGGGTTTGGAAAAATTTCTTGTTTTCTGAAACTTGGAACCTTAAGTCATCCTTATGCTAGCTGCAATTTTAAAATGGTGAATAATATTAAAAATGCATCCAAAGAGGTAAAAGCTAGGGAAGCAGCATTCTTGTGTCTTGCCAAGTCTTCTGCCAGGCCATTGCTACATAACTAAATCTTGAGACAAGTATGGGCTACAATGTCTTCTAGCTTCTCTTAAATCCTATTTGCAGACAGGAAATAATCCAGAGAATAATTCATTTTTCTTGAAGTATAGTGATCCATGCTGAACATAGTACTACAGCTTGAAACCTTTTCCCCTTTCCCAGGGTGCACGTTCAATATTACTAGTAACACATGGTAAGTGAGATACAGTAGCATCCTGCTGCTATTTGTGAGGCAGTTTCACCCTCAAAATGCCTAGCAGTGTACTATCTGGCTAGCTTTTTGCAATCACAGATATGTTTTTTTCCCCTCAAAATTTATTCCTTGTCTCTGTGGCATTTCATGTTATTGTCCTCCTCCAACTTCCCAATTTGTAAAGATCATTTTGAATACTGATCCAGCCCTCCTGCACATCCCGCTCAGTGCTGAGTCATCTGCAAATGCTCTAAGTGCGCTTTACCTTCCATCTTGCTGGTCATTTAGTGAAACAGTTAAACAACACGAGGCACAGGACAGAGTTCTCCCAAGTTTGCATCTCTCTCCACAAATGACAGTGAATTATAATAACTATTGATGATAAGTATTGTTGATAAGGCCGTAACAAAGTGTCCTGTAGACTAATAGGACAGATCTCTCGGAGTTAAGACTAGAACATACATACAATAATTAGTCTTAACAATAGTTAAGACTAGAACATACATACAATAATTTTGCATTCATGTTGCTGTGTTTCTTATTTCCCCCTGATTAGGATGTGGGCTAGTATAATCTGACAGTAGATCAGAGAATGTGGGGAATTTGAACAGGACATTGGGGTTTTTTTGTTGTTTTCCCCTTCCAGCGTCATGTTTCTATGCTACAAATTTTTAAGTCCATCCATTTCACTACAAGTAATCACATGTTGTTGCTCTGTAAAGACAGTTGAATACCCTACATGGCTTGGTGTTGTAAGTGTTTTATATGTTTTTCTGAATGATGATGTTTGAGGCTAATACATGTTGTAGACTGTGGAAGTTCAAGCATAAATTGCTAAGAACAGTAAGTGGAAGAAGTTTAGGACTGTGACATTGATGAAGAAGTAATATCTGCAGTTTGTGGGATTAATTTAAACAGATGAAAGACCAACCTTGTTGGTAACCCAATGTTAAAAGGTAAATGCACATATAGTGAAAGCGCAGATGACTTGCATTAATTGCAAGGCTGAGCTGGATAAACAGTCTAAGATGTTTAGTAGGGTTTTTTATTGAATTCATTACATATTTTACTGTATGTGGAGAAAGTTTCCATTGCCTTCACACCCACTGGACAGAGGTATGAGTGATACTATCTGACCACTACCATGCTAATTGCATTTTCCAGCTGTTATCAGGTCTGCAGATGCCACAGGTCCATCTAACACTAGCACAGCCTCCTGTACCATTCCTATTTGGGAATGCTAGCCTAATGGCCTTGCTCAGCCAATACTGCGGTGTTGAACAGGAATAAATGCAACTGAGAAGAATTTCTTCGATCAAATCAATTTCTGCTCACACCAATAAGAATACAGAGACAGCTGTTGTCATAGTCAGCAAGCTCATGTCTGCCTGTCTTCCAAGCTGGTAAACTGACTCTTTCGTTTCTTTTGGGTAACATAGGGATTAGTCCAGATGGCTCCCTTGTGGATTTTTATTGAGCTTATAGGCATCAGACATCTATGTTGAGTAGACAATAGGCAGCAGATGTATGCATACACTTAACTGCCCATTGTGGTGTGTTTTAGTTGGTTTAAGCATGTTTGGAGACATTATTTGTTTTTATTGTAAGAAACTACTTTTTAAAAAAAATAATTAGTTTATTTCACCATTGCCATGACTCCTTCTTTAATAATCTCATTTGCGGTAGAGTTTTTATCTGTGCTAACCTTAGCTAGCTTGAAGCTGGAATGATTGTCACCAGCTGTGTGATCAGTATGATGAGGAAAAATAACTGCAAAAATAAAAGATTGTTACAGAGAAAAATTTTTTTTTTGCTTAGGGCTGCTAAAAAGCCAAATCATTCAAAGCATGACTTTCCCTCTGAGAATGCGCTTAAGTCTATAGCTTTTGAGAGCCATGCTCTGACTACGGGAATAGCATAATTCATAATTATTCATAATATCTGAATAACATAAACAGTCCTCCAGCATAACAGTGGTCTAACCAAACCCTTTCCTGATTAAACTGGAAATGGAAAGAAGGGATTAAGTGGATACATTACCAGAGTCTCTCCTCTCACAGGCTACCACACTAAAGAGGTAGCTGCTTTGAGAAATAGTCAGTGGTCCTATAGCTCTTCCTGTTTCTACCCTATGCTCACCGTCCACCAAGAGAGCTCTCTCCTGACAGGCATCTTATGATCACCTGTAATAAATCTGCCTCAGTAACAGATCTGACATGAATGAAATAGGCCACTAATACATTTCTTAAGGAAGGGCAACCAGGGATCTCTGTTTTATATGACAGATACTGCTAAAGTTGAAAGCACCTCACAGTGGAAGCTGACAGCTTTTTCCATTTGTAGTGCAGGAAACTGCGGAGAGAAAATGACTTGTCTGAGATCAATAGCAAACCAAGGAACACTGCCTATATGATTATTGCAGTCTGACTGCAATTTTCCCCAGCACTCCAGCAGAGAATGCTGGTTTGACTTGTCTGATTTTGACTTGTCGTGGTTACCCGGGATGTGGAGAAGGCTGAGGTACTCAATGACTTTTTTGCCTCAGTCTTCACTGATAAGGGCTCTTGTCTCCCCACCCAAGCTGTGGAAGGCACAGGCAGGGACTGCGAGGATGAAGCAGTCACAGAGAAAGCACTGGCTATACCCACCTTCAGAAAAAAGTTGTTCCTTTAGGGTCTTTTCTCCCTGAAGGTGCTATGCAGAACTTTGATTTTACTAGTTTAGGTCCTGCTGCCTCCTTGGAACTGCCAGTGACCAAACGTATCTGGAACCACTTCCTGAATCCCAGATACGGCAGCTCCTTCCCTCTGCCACAACATCCCTGTTGTAGCTGGCTGGTTACCTCTATCAGGGTAACAAATGTTATTGTTTCTCAGTTGCAATCAGAGAAAGGTAGAATGCATTCAAATGCAAAATAAGGTTGCATACAGCAAGACAGTGACCATGACGCAGTGGAGTTCAAGATCCACGGGGCAGCGAGGAAACTGCACAGCAAGCTCTCTGCCCTAGATTTCAGGAAGGCGGACTTCAGTCTCTTCAGGGACCTCATGGGCAAAATGCCATGGGAGGCGGCCCTGGAGGGAAGAGGGGCCCAGGAAAGTTGGTCCGTATTTAAGGAGCACCTCCTCCAAGCTCAGAAGACGTGCATCGCGATGAAGAAGAAGGCGGGCAAAAAGGCCAGGAGGCCAGCGTGGATGAGCAAGGAGCTCCTGGACCAACTAAAAGTAAAGAAGGAAGCCTATAGAGGGTGGAAGCGGGGACAGGTAGCCTGGGAGGACTACCGAGCGGCTGTGCGAGCGGCCAGGGATACGGTGAGGAAGGCTAAAGCCCTGGCGGAATTGAATCTGGCCAGGGATATAAAAAGTAACAAGAAAAGCTTTTACAGGTATGTAGGGGACAAAAGAAAATCCAGGGAGAGTGTAGGCCCCCTCCGGAAGGTAACGGGTGTCGTGGTTACCCGGGATGTGGAGAAGGCTGAGGTACTCAATGACCTTTTTGCCTCAGTCTTCACCAATAAGGGCTCTTGTCTCCCCACCCAAGCTGTGGAAGGCACAGGCAGGGACTGCGAGGATGAAGAACCGCCCACGGTGCTCGAAGAGCAGGTTCGGGATCATTTAAGGAACTTGAAAGAGCACAAGTCCATGGGGCCTGATGAGATGCATCCGCGCGTCCTGAGGGAACTGGCGGATGAAGTTGCCAAGCCACTGGCCATCATATTTGAGAAATCGTGGCAGTCTGGTGAGGTCCCCGATGACTGGAAGAGAGGGAACATAACCCCCATTTTTAAAAAGGGGTGTAAGAAAGAGGCGGGCAACTACAGGCCGGTCAGCCTCACCTCTGTGCCTGGCAAGGTCATGGAGCAGATTCTCCTGGAAACCATGCTAAGGCACATGGAGAGCAAGGAGGTGGTTGGTGACAGCCAGCATGGCTTCACCAAGGGCAGATCGTGCCTGACCAATTTGGTGGCCTTCTATGACGGGGTAACAGCATAGGTGGACAAGGGACAGGCAACGGACATCATCTACCTGGACTTGTGCAAGGCATTTGACACTGTCCCGCATGACATCCTTCTCTCTTATCTAGAGAGGCATGGGTTTGATGGATGGACCACCCGGTGGATAAGGAGTTGGCTGGATGGCCGCACTCAGAGAGTGGTGGTCAATGGCTCAATGTCCAAGTGGAGACCGGTCACCAGTGGCGTCCCTCAGGGGTCCGTGTTGGGCCCGGCCCTGTTCAACATCTTTGTCGGCGACATGGACAGTGGGATAGAGTGCACCCTCAGCAAGTTCGCCGATGACACCAAGCTATGTGGTGCCGTCGACACGCTGGAAGGGAGGGATGCCATCCAGAGGGACCTTGACAGGCTGGAGAGGTGGGCCCGTGCCAACCTCATGAAGTTCAACCAGGCCAAGTG
>WHYT01016318.1:67547-96878 GCA_009806455.1 Tetrax tetrax
TGGAGCACCTCTCCTACGAGGACAGGCTGAGAGAGTTGGGGCTGTTCAGCCTGGAGAAGAGGAGGCTCCGGGGAGACCTGATAGCAGTCTTCCAGTACCTCAAGGGGGCCTACAGGAAGGATGGGGACAGGCTGTTCAGTAGGGCCTGTTGTGATAGGACAAGGGGTAATTGGTTTAAATTAGAAGGAGGTAGGTTTAGATTAGATATTAGAAAAAAATTTTTTACAATGAGAGTTGTAGAGCACTGGAACAGGTTGCCCAGAGAGGTGGTGGATGCCCCATCCCTGGAAACGTTCAAGGCCAGGCTGGATGAGGCTCTGAGCAACGTGATCTAGTGGGGGATGTCCCTGCTTCTTGCAGGGGGGTTGGACTAGCTGACCTTTGAAAGTCCCTTCCAACCCTAACCATTCTTTGATTCTATGATTCTATGACATTTACTATCCTTGACCCATTCTATGGCCCACCATTAGGCGGGCTACTGCATATTCACAAGAACGCTTCATTTCCTTCCTAACTCACAATCACAGAAATCCACTCCCACCATCCCCTTGGAAACAAACAAATAATATTTAGGATTACCAAGTGGTACAGAAATTTAAGTTGTTCTCAAATGCTTCATTTGGCCCCTGCTGTGCAAAGACCTGCCTGCTTACATTTTCCATAGCAACAAAAATCCAGCTTAACCTGTTCCATAAAATTCTTTACAATTATCAACAAATTATCTGGAGGCAGAATGGCTGAGCCAAATCTGGGGATGCTTAGGTTTAAGGGAATGGACCTAAAATCGTGTGGATTCTACTATAAAGGCTTGAATTGGAATGGTAACTGAGGAGAACAGCTGGGAAGAAAAGCTGATGTGAGGATATTGTGGGGTTTGGGCTGACCAATGCACAAAGAGACCACCAGGCCAGCTGAACAATATTTATGCAGAGGTCACTTAGCCCAGCCTGTGACCGAAATCGACAGCCTAAAAGAGGTTGTGATAGAGCTTCCCTCTAATCTTTGAGAACCCAGAATGGAATATGCACACAAACCCTAGATCCAGCTCAGCAGTGCTCAGAGGTTTCAGCAGACACAGAGAAAGAGCTGTGACAGTAGTCTTACACATACTTTCAAAGCCACTCTCAGCTGACAGAACAGAGCCCTTACGTACAAATGTGAAATGCTTCGACAAGCAGCGCTTCCTCCCTTCCTACACAGATACTCTCTACACTTCCAGACCACCAGCAAGAAGAAATCAGATGATATCTGTTTCTCATTCCTCAACATATTTATTTTAGGGATCCTTAGATTTTCAATGATGTCACTTGTTGATTATGGCACAGTCTCTCCTCCGGATTCATAAGAGTTTGGTTTAGCCCTTACAATTTTACTTTTTCCATCTCTGCTTTAAGGCTGAAGGCAAGTTAAAAGCCATGTTTCAGAAGAAGGCAATGCAGTCTGATCTCTTGCCGAGTCCCTAGTCACATGGAATGGCTTTGCACTTCGAACAGTGAGGCTACAAATTAAAGTCAGCATCACACGCAGAGCTCAGATTATCTTTGCTGTCTTTCTACACTTTTGTGTGCACATCTGAAGGAAAACACATGACTGAGTGACAATAGCAGCTCCAGACATATAAATAGATATTTTTTCTTCTCCCCTTCCACCCTCTCTTTAATATTGTATATAGGATTGCCTGACATGGCTTTTCCATATAAAAGGCTTTCAGCAGCTAAATATAAAGGAACAAGGAATAATGTTGAATGAAAACCACAAGATGTAACCTTGGTTTACTTCTTTTTCTGTCTTTGACAAAAAGTTAAAAGATTTAATGCTAGGATTTCTACCCCAAACTCCTTCTCACAGAGGCTAGCAAAAATAATACCATAGAACAGACTGGGCTGATATCCCAGCTGCATATCAAATGTTGGATCGGTAACCATGGCTTCCACTAACACCTACATACCCAGTCTACATAGTGAAAACTTTGACAGCTGTTTTTCTGTCTACCTCTGCAGGGTCGTCTGGTCTATGTCAATAGAGCCCCCTCACCATGGTACTTGACAAATTCTTTCTCCACTCCACCATCTGTAGAGAGCCAAATCTTTTTCATCATTTCACTCCCATCCAAGTATTTAGGCACAGTGAGCCAAACCTAAGGGAGATTCTCTGCTGTAGGCTGGGTTTGGGCCCATTCTTCAACAGTGAGAAGATGAGGGTAAGCAGGAAGGAGGAGAGAGAGCGCGAGATGCACCAGGGCTTTTTCTGGGTCTCAGTAGGAAAAATCTTATAAAAAACTGCTTTTTTAACAAGACAGAAAAAAAATAGGAGTACAGATAGCAAGTAATTCTTTTATGTCACTTCAGATGCTGGGAACCGCATGGTTATGTAGACCCTGGAGAGATTTTTTCCCATGGCATGCTGCACTGGTCCATCTGTGGAGAGGAGGTGCCTCTATTTTGGTCACAGGAAACAGCTCTATTGATTATTTATATATTCAAATAGAAAGTGTGTTTTCATTAGAACTTCTTGCTGCTCTGTTACAGAGAGGCAACACCGTGAAGGTGTAGGAACCACTGGTACCAAGTGGGAGCTGCCTGCAGTTACAATGTGCTCACTGCATTTGTCCTGCAGGGTTATGTAGCTCGACACAAACCTGAGGGCCATATTGCATGTATATGCAGGGCAGCACAGCATAGGCCTAGGCAAGCTCAGGTTAACTGTATGGTGAACAGCTAACTCCTCAATATACAATAGTCAACTGGTCCCAATCATGGCAGGGCTGCTCCAGAAGCAACTGTTTTATAACCATGCTGCTTAAGTGCTGTATTCTCTTCTCCTTCTACCCTATGCTTTGTTTTATATATGTGATTCAAAAGCTTCTGCAGCAAGCAATATCTGCTTTGCAAGGTGACCATATACGAAAATAAAATCACTGCCTTTGACTTGGTTCCTT
This sequence comes from Tetrax tetrax, assembly GCA_009806455.1. NCBI lineage: Eukaryota > Metazoa > Chordata > Aves > Otidiformes > Otididae > Tetrax > Tetrax tetrax. The sequence continues at coordinate 70,486 of WHYT01016318.1, forward strand.
TACCCAGGTATAAAATTTCTACTAGGCACAAACACTGTGAAAAACCCAATTTCACAACTACCCATCACTAATTTGATGCCATTAGATCAGTCCTGAATCTTAACTAGCTACTAGAGCAGGCTAGGTTTTTGTGTAAGCATTTAAAAGGCTTTTGACTAGTAGGAACTCTACTTGTGGTAGCTGGCAAAACAAGAGCTGGTGCATGAAGAAGGAGCCCTCTGTAAGTGCCATCTGCCATGGGAAGGTTATCCAATTGCTCTTAAGGTGTTCTATACAATCACTGTATTAACTTTGGCTGTGAAGATCTGGTACCCTAGTTTCATTCATTTTTACTTTGTTCTCTAGAAATTACCTCTTACATACAAAAAAAAAATCTGCTTAGATTTTGTTTGGTAAAAGACAAGTAATTGCTTTATAAAGCATTTTGTAAATATGAGAGCCTTTGGGGTGTTTAAATAAAACATCATTAGCGGTTTCATTTTTATCATAATTTTCAGATGATTCATTCTTTCCATGGAGGTTCTTGCTCTCATAAGGGTTATTGTTGCATTGGGAATCATACTGATCATAATAAATTAAAAAAATACTTAGACTTGCATGGCTCTTCTGCAATTTCTCTTCTCCAGCCTTGCTCACCCTAACTGTACCTGAGCCATGTACAGTTGGATGATTGCTGAGGGTCTCCCAGAAAGTTGCTAAAAGTTAGTGGTTCGTGTTTCTCTGACAAGCTGCTGGATGAAGTGTTGGTGTGGAGTTACATTATGCATTCAGCAGGCAAAGTAAAGATTTCCACAACAATTCTCCAGCTTTTGGAATATGAATTCAGAACTATTGTAAAAACTCAGAAGCCAAGAAAATTAATGGCCTAACCAACAAACTGGGTCCTGCTTATTTTCTAGTATGTATTTGCACAAAAAAAAAAAGCGTTAGTAAATCCAAAGAGCACAACTGAAATTTCACTGAAGCAGGCTAAAAAAAGATACAGACAAGCTGCATAAGTTTTTTTTTATTTTTCACCAGACAAATATTTAAATGGAAAGAAAATATTTTTTCAGAGAGAAATCATAAATATCCTGAGACAACTAATGACTGGGGGATGAATGCAGGGAACAATCAAGCTTATACAATCCAATAGAGCAACAGAAAATAAAAGTCGGCAGTTAGAGATAAGAACCAATAAAAAGTTGAAACCTGTATTTATAGACCAGTCAAGAGCAGTGCCAGAGGACAGAGCATTAAACTTAATGAGAAGAAATAAACAATGGCACCAGAAGCCAGAGCCGCCATTACTGTGTAGTATAAATTAAAGAGAGATTTCTGTTACATAGAATCATCGCATCATTGAATGGTTAGGGTTGGAATGGACTTTCGAAGGTCATCTAGTCCAACTGTTCTCCATCACCCTCCTGTTCTCCAGGCTGAACAGCACCAACTCTCTCAGCCTGTCCTTATAGGACAGGTACTCCAGCCCTCTGATCATGTTTGTGGCCCTCCTGGTCCGTGTCCTTCTTATGTTGTGGGCTTCAGAACTGGACGCAGTTCTCCAGGTGAGGGTCTCACAAGAGCAGAGTAGAGGGGCTGAGTTATCCCCCTTGACCTTCTGGCCATGCTCCTCTTGATTCAGCCCAGGATGAAGTTGAATTTTTCTTCACTTTTTCTTATGTTGAATTGTTCTTCACTGCTTCCTCCTCTACCACTTGTGTATGAGTAAGCTGCCAACCTGCAGGTGCATTGGCTTATTCAGCTCTTATGGATCCAAATTCTTACACTGAAAGGCACTGTGAGATAGTAAGAAGAGCTTCTGCGCCTTGTTCCCAAAAGATCTCTGCTGTGCAGATCTGCTGACCTGCAGATCATCCACTGTGACAGAAGTGTGAGTGTCCTTGGCCACACCACCATGTAATGGTTCTCATTGAAATGAGAAGGGTTTGGTAGATTCCTTCAGACAAGAATGTTGATGTACCTGTTACCCCCAGGCTCACTATCTCCAGTTTCGGTGAGAACTATAGGAGGATCTGGCTATCAGTGAACACTGAAAACTTACACAGGAATTTCTAAAAGCCCAGTGCTTGTGATCGAAGGGCCACAGTGCATTTGGATGCTTTTGTGGGAGAAGCTGGCTTTTGCTAAATTATCTACTGTCCACTTGCCTCTTAAAAGTTCAGGTGTGGAAGCCAAGCTGAGAGCAGAACTTCTTAAAAAAAATTAGAGTTCCCTTTGCTGTCCAATTTGTGGTGATTAGTCACTCAGTTCTAAATATTATGATAATGAAGACTTTACTGACTTCTCTTTTATGCTTAATGTGTAGTGATTACTAGCTAATGGCAAGCTAAGCAGGGCCCCATGTAGTGAGATTTATACTTGGAAGTGAAATTTAAGGCTGCCTTCTGAATTAATAGCTTCAGAATTTTGTTTGCATTTGAATGTCATTCAGCGTGCTACATCTGTTTTGCACCTCTCAGCAGACGAAAAGTCGTCAGGAGTGAGTTTGAACACATTGCTTTACTTAAGTGCAAGGAAAACTCAGCAAGAAGTTAAAGCAATGAAGCTGCGATGAAGATGTCATTTCCAGGCAATGCAAGACATTTAGCTGTACTCAGACTTATCTCTCGTTACTTCTGTAGCAATAATCTCTTTGGGTTACAAAGTGAGGAGAGGGCAGCAGGCAATATGTGTTTCCCCAGCTCTCTTTGGACCTAGATTCCAATAAAAACATTGTGGTTTGCCACTTGTTCTTTCCATATCTGTCTTTACTGCTTTTACTTTTGCTATTGTGAGACAGAGAGATATACAAGCTGTAATGCTGTTGCGGGCATTAATTTGGTCTCTACTCCTGTAACTGGTGGTAACACTTGGTGTCTCTGAATCTCTTTTTCTTTTCCCTTTGCAATGGTCACAGCTCCTATTCCTTTTTGTCTATCTGCCCTTCACCTCTCCTTCAGTCTTCTTTCCACACATCACCTCGATATGTCCCTGTAGCTCACTCATGTCCTCTCTTTATTGAGAAATGAGGCTGAGAAAGGAGCAGAGTGGCAGTGGAGAATACCACAGGGCAGATGCTGCACTTAAAATGACTTGGCACTCTCTTCAAAATAGCAAAAATGTGAATGGTTGAATGTTTAGCAAAAAGCAAGATATGCTTTTTCCATCCAACCATTTTTGTGCTTAGACCTCAGTGTCCTGAATTTCTTTGGAAGTATTCCTGTAAATAAGCAATTGCAAATTCACAATTTAATCACACTTGTAATTTATTTACACTTTAAAAAAAATCTGAGTACATTTTTAATTAATTTGATTGTACAGTTACAATTGTGATCTCCAGTGTTGCTGTGTTTTGGTGAAATGTGTCCTGTAGCATTCATAGTCCTATAGCATTTTATCCTTATAGTGTTTTGGTTATATCTGGAGGATCACAACTCCCCTTGTATTTTAGGAGATACTGACAAATTTATTACCCCATTGACCACTTTTTTTTTCTAGTTCTCATAGGAACAACTGGGTGTCTGCATCACCTGTCACAGCAAAGGCAGTGGGCTGTGTGATGATCTCTTTCTTTTAAGTTTTCTTTTAACTGCTTGGCTTACAGTCTGAATTTTTATAGGTGCTCTCATTTACTATAAAGAACAGTGCCATTTGACTTTTATCTTTACTTTGTGGTATCTGGACATTACTACCATCAGATCTCATCTCTCTCTCTGTCCTTCTTGAATTGTAGCCACTTCACTATTGTATTTCTTGGCACATTTAAAACAAAAGATTAATATATTGATGCACTGACTTCTAATCAGAATATTGACTGCAGCCAAATCTGATCTTTTCATAGCTGATACGTTTTTGTCCACCTGCAGGCAACTAGCTGAAGAGAAATCCTAAGAGCTGTGAGATGGACAGTGTAGATGGCAATGTTCCCCTGCCTTCGTGGTTTGTGATGAACTTGAAAAACTGCTGTGTATACAGTGTTGTTTTGATTCACCTATTTTCTGTTCTAATAATTCCTTTTCAGTCAAGACATGCCTGTGTGGCCTTATATGAGATAGATTCTTAGCATATCTGAAGTTTGCTAAATAAAAAATACTCTAAAATACAACTATTAACTGAAAGTGGAAGAGTCAGAGAAAACAAGAAATCCTGGTAGCTAGAGCCTGAGGGCCCCAGTTCCAGCTAGTTCAGTGGTCCTAGCTTTCAGCTGCACCACATACTGTTGTATTTTCTTACCAAAAACTCCCTTCTTTTCATATGAAACGGCATGTTTCTTTCCAATATCAGGCAGGAATATGCCAGTTAAGCTTTTCCAAATCTCTTTCACAACAACAGCTCGGCAGGTTTACCTGAAAATTTCTGTATAGCATTCAGCCAGAGTAACACACCTGGCATTGTATCAGTCTGGATGCTGAGTTTATGTATATACATCTTATTTTGAGCTGTTCCGTCTGTTACAGTGCCAGACTGGCTCTTATTAGTTTGGAAAATAGTAGGTATGTTAAAAATAGGTTGCTGAGAAAGTTTATTTTTGCAGGCTTGAGAGGAGAAGTTATCACTCTGCAGTCACAGCTTGTCTCCCATCCTCTGAAACCATAGTGCACAGAGTTAATCAAAGGTATCACGGCAGTTTCACCAAGTCCTTGATGTGAACAAGAGGCAAGATATTAAAATATTCTTGTCATTCCCTTCCATTAGAAGGCAGCCAAGATGCAGGTGTTCATTTGTTTATTCAGAAGTTGTCTATTTCTTGGATGAGTCTGATCTTACCAGTATGTAGTGCTTCCTACTACTGCCCAACTCAAGAAAAAAAAGAACTTGAGAACAGCCTTTCTGTGTCTAACCAGACACCTACCTGCCACAGGACATGCCCTATGAATGGGCCACATCAGAGTGTTTAAAAAACAAGGCACGTGCAACATATTCGTCCCCTACACAGTTTCTGTCTTCAGCAGTCCCAAACCTCTCGTTCTCAGCAAGACCGAAGGCTTCTGTAAAACTTCTTCCTAGGGGAAAATTATTTCTGCAAAGAAAAAAAAGCAGCCTCCTTTCTGCTGTTCCTTTCATATACTCAGCAGTATTCTTTGTATGACCGCCTAACGAGGAGCTCTACTTTACATAATTAGCCATAGTAATTTTTTAATTTGGCATATTTACATCTGATTTGGCTTATTTTCTTCTGAATATAAATGTGTGTGACAGAAGCCATTGTCTAGCTATATTATTTTACTTGTGGGGACAACAGGAGGCTGTTTAATGATAAATTTGCTTGTTGGAGTCTAAAAATTGTACGAACTCTAATTGTTTCAGAGAGGCAGAGACCCTGATGTTTTTTTAGATGTAAATGTCCGAACATATAAAGATATTTTGTTCTGCCTTCCATTTGGGGCACACTGACACATTGTAAATAACCGAGGACAATCCTAGAGCAGGTTACTTCGTCTCATTAAACCACTACCTTCCATTGATTTCTCCACAGCACAGAACCCTTTTCAGAGAACAGGACCAGACAAAGATGCTACAAGAGCATACCTGTGATCTTGCTGACAAGAGCAATTAGCAGGTATTCAAAGAATTTATTCCAACAGTGGTCTGCCCCACAATGCCTTCCTCTTAGGCCTTCAGTCGAAGTGTCTTTACAGAGTCATTGCCATCAAGTATTTCTGAGTACAACTGGTTTGGAGGTGCCAGTTTTCACCCATCAGAATCAGCAGAAGTTGTCATGAGTGTGTGGAAGAAAAGGACAGAGTTATCTAAACATACAGTTATGCTCCTTATCCTGCCAAACCAGCTATTCATGATCAGTCTCAGTAACAGCCATACGCAGCCGTGAGAAAGTCACAGGAAAACTTGTAGATTCCTCTTGGATTTTCCTAATGAAAGCCACATCATTCAAATGAAAACCTCTAAGCACTCCTGTTTAACAGGAATTTCTAACCCCGTGTCATCTCCCTATTGTGAGCTGCTGCTAGTCTCTCCTCCTTTCCACCAATACATTTTGAGGAACCATAGAATGTAAACCCTGAGAGATTTTTTTCAATCTTTTTTAGCAAAAAAAAAGTTTGCAGCATGCAAACTGCTCTGGAGCAGAACTGAGGTGCCAGCGAGAAAGCTGCCAGAGCTAGTCCCCTTTTCTCCCATCTGACAAGAAAACAGGATTGATTTTTCCTTCAAGTCCTCTGGATCTTACAGCAATATTTGCAAAGACCAGTCTGTTCACAGACAGCAAAACAGATTTAATGCAGCAAGTGAACACTTTGCTTTTTCAGCCAGATCTAACTGCGGCTTTTCAATAGCTCAGTAGCTCTGCAGTGTAGCATTGCAGTCTTGCACTGCAGGCTACAAAGCCTACATTGAGTGCTGACTCCTACAATGGTACTGCAGTCTGTGCAGACTAAGGACATCTTCAGGCAGAGATCATTATGCCCTTTAACTTCAAGGACACTGGCTTGCTGATGTAGATCTTAATTTTTTCAATGCAAAATTCAAAACTCAGAGTGCTACTGCTTTGATTTCTATTTTAACAAATTGAAATCTCTGTTTAGGAATTAAATCTAAGATGACAGTTCTTGTACTGTAGCCCCGCATTTTCCTTTTTCTCTCATGGAGAGAAGTTCCCGGCAAATATTTTCAGCACTGAATAGCTTTCCAGGTGATACTGGAGGCACAACAAATAGCATATGGCTTTCCATTACCCATGTCATATATCCAGCTGCCTGGGGGATCAGAATTATTTTACACCAGTGACACCTGGCCAGACACTCGGAAATTTTTCTACTTCACTTTGGTTCTATTATTATCCTTGTTCACTCCCTACTCAACTTCATATTGCAATATTTCTATGTCACTAGCAGAGTTGTGCTCTGGCAAGCCAGTCTGATGTCCGATATCCTTGTCAGGACCGCAGAAGCAGGCCCAGGGGTCTGAAGACTGTAGTTTTTCTTTGCCCATCTCTCTGTTAAAAGGATTTTCACTGAAAGAGCACAAATGCTCCATACAGAGCAGGTAATGGATAGCACAGAAAAAAAATCCCAAGACATAAGAGACTTGGCAGGAAATGCAAATATTTTTCAAAGCCTTGTCTGTTCTTAACTGAAAAAAACTGAATACACAGGCACGGGCATTAAGAGGCTTGAAAGAAATACTGCCACATACAGTCACATGAACATAGCTAAACACTCTTTCCCGCATTACAAGAAAAATAGACTCACTGCACTGGAAGGAAAGGATCTCCAAAATGATAGTTTACAGTGTCATGCACAGATCCAGATCGTCAGCTGCCACTGACCAAAATAATAATAACTCTGTGACAGAAGCTGTTCACCAGTTTAGGTCATTGCTTTCTATCATGCTTGGAACCAAGGTGCTTACATCTGTTCAAAAGCCTCTTCCACTCCATGGCAGGAGTTATGTCTAAGGCACAGGGCTCCATTCCCACAAAAAAGGTTTTCCATGAGGAATCTCAGCCCCTCATACTCAGAAGAGCTCCTTACACACATCCTTAATATCCACTTGTTCTCCTAAAAATTCCAGCTTTAAAACTTGCCACGGGTTACAGAAAAATGTGAATCGTAATAATTTTCTACTAAGCTAATAAAAATTATCCACTGCTTCCTGTAATGCTATGGCTATCTGCACCTACCAATTTGAGTGCAATTTTGTCTTTCTGTTTAACACAAGTACCTGCGCCAATGAGATGAGACTCTGTGTCTGGTAGCACTAGGTGCTACAAGAATACACATAACCAACCAGTCCTGACAATCCATTCTTGATGTCTTGGCCTGAGTGATGTCAAAAAGACAGAGATATAAATGGATTGAAGAAAGCAGTATTGCTGCATGAGAGTCTGCAAAGACAGCAGTGATGACACAAGACTGGTTCCTACAGATGCGAGCAATTTCAACAAGAGAGCATTTAAAGCCCATTTAGAGTACATAAAAAGGTTTTCAGAAGCAGTATGCAAAGTAACATTCTCCAAAAGTTTCCTTTGTAAGAAGACCTATGACGGTAGGTTAAAAAAAAATAAATCTGGAGAACCTATTAAGGCACGATTGATCATTAGCATGTCCAAGTCCTGTTGTCTCCTCTTGTCACATTTGGAAATATCCTTCTGGCTACTTTTCTGCCACACAGAAAAGCAATCACATGGTGACAGGAGCACAAGACACTGGTAGCACCCCAAGATCTGAATTCTAGCCGAAGCGGGTGAAAGAGGCAGAAGAAATATATGCAGTATTAGACAAGGGAACAGAAACAGATGTATAGCCTGAGAGTTACGGGGAAGAATCAGTGAGATCTTTATGATGTAAGGGGTACCATATCTCCTGTTATACCCAACAGCAGCCCCACAGTCAGCCTATCTCTTTCTCTGAGGGAGTCATCCTTTTCCGGTGATATCACTCTCATTGCCTACAGGCACTGCACACAGACAATTGCCCTTGTAAAGCATGGTAGCTGTCTCGGGATCTGACACAAAGTTTCCAGCTGTTGGCACTTAACATGAGTACTTGCCATATAGTGACTGGCACATCAGAGCTCCTTTGTTTACACGAGACGGGACATGGAAATGCTCTTATTCAAGAACAACATTATGCAAAGCCTAATTATTGCTGAAGCTGGACCTTCAGCAATAATAGGACAACTGAGGAAAAGCTGTCACTGATAAAGATGCTACAAGTTAGCTGCCTCGCTGTGAAACACTGCCTGTTGCTTATTTCCTATGACTCTTCATGCAGAGTGGCATCTGACCTAGATGCAGAATTTTCCCATCAGACAGAGGCACTCAGATCATGACTGTTTTGATTATCTCTGTTAATATGAGCTGAATAACAGTACTCTAGGGAGGACTGCTGATTTCTCCTGCAGACCATGATGGGACTACAGACAGAACAGGTAGCGCCTTTCCAAGCTTACCCTTTGCAGCACAGGTCACAGAAATCTGATACTCTCAACTTGTTTGAGCTTCATGCAGACCCAGCTTCATGCCAGACCATCCTTATGCTGCCCAGCCCTCATTCCAACACTGCAGCGTATCAGGGAAAGACTACCTCGTAATGGTCATGTCCTTGTGCTCTGTGGCAGAACAGAGACAGCTTTCCTTTTAGTTTGCTGCTCAACAAAGACAGAATGTTGTTCATTTCTAGTCCAGGGATAAAAGTTCTTAAGCGCTTGAGACACATACATTACCAGCTATCTTAGGGCTGTAGTTGCTGTTAATAGACTGTACACAACTGCTGGCAATATTTAGCTGGACCTGAGAAACAGTCACAGCTTAGATGAAGTAAACTGCGTAGGAAAAAAAGACATACATTCTCCACAATACAGGTAGTACTGGCCTCCTGCCTCATAGGAACTCTAAAGACCGAAGAACTGTTTAACAGGAAAGGCTATTATCAAGGGTAATAGGCTCCTTGCATAGCATATATCATTCAATGTGTTCAGCAAGGGATTAGTAATGACACTGTTGCCAAAAAGCTTCATGCAGACCTTAGAATAGACTGCCTGAGCTAGAAACACTGATAACCACCTTCTAATGAGCAAGAAATACCAAAAAGGGCTGTTCTAAAAACAGATTCATATGAATGTGAGGAAATGGCAAAGGCTGAATCATCTTACTCTTAGGAAGAATTGTGTAATGAGAAGTCTACAAGTTTGGTTATTACATTGACTGAATTGGAGAAAGCATATATATTCAATATATCACCCTAAGAAAGTGACCAAAGTAGCAGAGAAAGACCATTTGATTTGTCTGGTAGACTTTCCATTGTTCCTAGATTTTGACATGTGCTGAGATATGTCTCCACTGATTTGATAATTACTTGGAACATATGGTTAAAAAAAAAAAAGTCTATATTCCTCTGTACCTGAGTAATATTGGTGTCTTAAGAACATGAGATTAGAGGAGCTCTGTATCACTACATTGGGAAATTAATTTAAGAGATCAATTTTCCTCCACAGGTTAGAGGAAAAAATGACTGTAGGGACTGGGAGAATGAACAACCACCTGCTGTAGCTGAAGAGCAGGTTCGGAAATATCTGACGAACCTGAACGTGCACAGGCCCATGGGACCTGATGAGATACATCGGCAGGTCCTGAGGGAACTGGCGGATGAAATTGCCAAGCCGCTGGCCACTGTCAAGCAGCCTAGTGAGGTCCCTGATGACTGGAAGAGAGGGAACATAACCTCCATTTTTAAAAAGGGGAACAAGGAGGACCCAGGCAACAACAGGCCGGTCAGCCTCACCTCTGTGCCTGGCAAGGACATGGAACAGATCCTCCTGGAAACCATGCTAAGGCACACAGGGAGCAGGGAGGTTGTTGGTGACAGTCAACATGGCTTCACCAAGGGCAGATCGTGCCTGACGGGGTGACAGCATCGGTAGACAAGGGACGAGCAACGAATATCATCTACCTGGACTTATTCAAAGCTTTTGACACTGTCCCACACAACATCCTTCTCTCTAAACTAGAGAAACGGGTTTGGTGGACGGAAGACTCGGTGGATAAGGAGTTGGCTCGATGGCCGCACTCAGAGAGTGGTGGTCAACAGCTCGATGTCCAAGTGGAGACTGGTCACAATTGGAGTCCCTCAGGGGTCCGTGTTGGGCCTGGCCCTGTTCAACATCTTTGTCGGCGACATGGACAGTGGGATAGAGTGCACCCTCAGCAAGTTCGCCGATGACACCAAGCTGTGTGGTGCCGTCAACACACATTGGACGGGAGGCATGCCATCCAGACGGACTTTGACAGGCTGGGGAGGTGGGCCTGTGCCAGCCTCATGAAATTAAACCAGGCCAAGAACAAGGTCCTGCACCTGGGTCATGGCAATCCCAGGCAGAAACACAGGCTGGGCGGAGAATGGATTGAGAGCAGCCCTGAGGAGAAGGACTTGGGGGTGATGGTGGATGAGAAGCTCAACATGAGCTGGCAATGTGCCCTTGTGGCCCAGAAGGCCAACTACATTCTGGGCTGCATCAAGAGGAGCATGGCCAGCAGGTTGAGGGAGGTGATTCTCTCCCTCTACTCTGCCCTGGTGAGACCCCACCTGGAGTACTGTGTCCAGTTCTGGAACCCCCAACATAAGAAGGACAAGGATCTGTTGGAGAGGGTCCAGAGGAGGGCCACAAAGATGATGAGAGGTCTGGAGAACCTCTCCTATAGAGATAGTTTGAGACAGTTGGGGCTATTCAGTCTGGAGAAGTCTCCAGGGAGACCTTATAGTGGTCTTCCAGTACCTAAAGAGGATGTCATAAGAAAGACGGGGACAGACTTTTTAGCAGTAATAGTGCTGTAATAGGGGAAGAGGTAATGGTTTTAAAATAGGAGAAAGGTTTAGACTAGATATAAAGAAATTTTTGACAATGAGTGTGGTGAAACACTGGAACAGGTTGCCTGGGGATGTAGTAGATGCCCCATCCCTGGAAAGATGCAAGGCCAGGTTGAATGAGGCTCTGAGCAATCTGATTTAGCTGAAGTTCCTGCTCCTTGCACGGGTGTTGCCCAGATGACCTTCAAAGGTCTCTTTGAACGCAAGCTATTCTATGATTTTCTGATTCTAATACTTTGTGAGTGGAAAATGCTACAATTAAAAATTGACTCCCTAGCATAGAACCATAGCAAATTAATTACTTTCCTGGCATGAATTGCTTAATATCTCCATTGTGTTGTGAATGATGACTTTCTTATAGAATTCTCATCTTTTAATTTTACATTGGTTTTTACTCAACTATGAAAGCAAGGGTAAAGAAAAGAGGAGGAAATACAGCCAGTGGGAATCCTAGTTCACCAGCACTATGCAGAGAGTGATTCACATCTTTTTTTTCCTCCAACCTCTTTTTTTCCTCCATCCCAGGCCAATAAAAGCAAAGATCAACTAGCAGAAATGAAAACAATGTGATTTCTCCTTTTCTTTAGGAGTTTCTGCTAAGGACTAATAACTTTTTGTGGCTAGAATGAGAATAAGATATTACATTTGCAAAAAATATTATGCTATAATCAGTTTGTTGCTTTGTTCTGAAGGGTCTGGCATGGGTCAGACCTCACACAGTTTGCCATAAAATACCAGAGGTATTTCAGCTAGGATTCCTATATCGGCTCAGAGACTCAAGAGATACCCTTACATTCTCTTTGTATTGTCTTTTAGAAAACAATTCTTCCAATACAAACCCAGGAGCTGTCTGAAATAATAATATTCCATTAAAAAAATTTAGTAGTAATAGTGAAAAAAAAACCTAATAACCAGCTGATCGTAAAGTTCTGGCTTCAGTCTTAACATTTTATGTAAACGATTTCATAGTTTGTCCTCTGTAGTTGGTGAAATCTAAACTTCACAGTCCATGTATGAAGAAATGTAAAGAGATAAGACAGAAATAGATATACCTTCACAGAAGTGGCAGAAACGAGTGGATTCTGCAAAGTAAGGAGAGCTTGGTGCAAGTTCCTCAGCATTCTGGCTAGGCAGACAGCCCTTGTTTGGTCATATGAAAACAAAAGAGTGGCTTTGCAGAATAAAAGATTTTGATGCACTAGTACAGTAGCGGGACCTGGTGGAGGCCAACAGAGCACCAAATAACATACTGACAATATATGAGGAGACCTCCCTAAGCCACAAAATGCTCCTGTCTCCAGCAAGAGAGGTAAAGGTGGTCCTAAATATACTTCTTGTAGTTACACCCTACCAGAGGGAAGACAGAGGAAATGAACAGCTTAAAAGCTATTACATTGCAGATTTTCGAGGTCAGACTTTCTGCTGATGTACATAGAGTTTTAATGGAACTGTCCTTCAGTGTCAACATAAAGAAAGAAGCAAATCAAGCAGTTCAAGAGCAGCTTCATCCTTCTATACAGCCTCTCCTCACTGCCCTTTACTCTATGCTTGCTCTTCATTTAAGCATTTGATTTTGGTGTAGGCATATGAAGTTGGTTGCTATTTTCACAAATGTTAACCTCACAGCCAGGTAGCGATGGGCGCAGAAAGGAGCCCTGGGACTCTGTGGATAGCCTGCAGGCAATTCTTGGGATGCTGCAAGGTTGAGGTACTAATGATTTCTGTTTCTAGGGGCTGTTTCTAGACTTCCAGTGTAGAAAAGATCAGAAAAATATTTAATTTTTGCTTATAGTTATATATTTCTAATATTTGAATATGACAATTATATGTCATATGACAGAAAATATGTGATATTTTACTTTTTATTGTACTATTTCAATATACATGAAAATTATCATTAATGAAAACAGATGTTTCCAAAGCTTTATGCTTTCAGACTATTTCAACCAGTACAACATTACTAATTTTTATCTTCTATCCAGAATGCATTTTTACTGTTGCCATTATTTTTTCAAATTAATTACTAACAAAGCATGTGAAAAGGAACATTTAAGAAAAAAATCGATGTCTATAGGTTTGCTTTAACAGCAAGTCCAGTTTGTATAATGGACGTTCCTCAAGAAGCATTTTTTAAATTCCTTGTGAAGTTAAAAAATGCATTTTTTTTTAAATTAGCCCTTGACTGTATGATAAAGTGTAACATTTGAGCCTGCAGTCTCTTCTTACGAAATAAAGACACTCAGAACATGAAAAAAAAAAAAAAAGAAACATTTACACAAATTCTTCTATTATAGTGCTAAAGGCCACAAGGAACAGAGAATTAAAAAGCACTCAAACCTAGAAAAATTCTCAAAACGCACTAGAAAAATAAAAATATTCCAAGAAACATTAGAAAGGTAATGCCCTCCATGATCTAAAGTATGCCATGACTGAAGAAGACTGAGGATGTTAAGAGATAACTTACGTAAGTTAACATTAAAACTATACAAGAAGTGAGCTCTCCTTCTACAAGAAGTGACCACAATACCACCACAACTTCCAGGAAGAAGTACCACAGGAAAAAAAAGGAGGACCCAGGATCAAAATAAGCATGAGGAGGGGCTCTTCATATAACAGCTCATGGGGCTGGTAGGATTTCTTGTCGAAAGATGTATTATGCTTGAATTTTTGCCTAGAACCTGAAAAACGCTGGAGGGGCAATAAGGACAGATTCCTGAACAGAAATAAATATGTGATTCAGAAAATCCCCCAAGCAAATGCATCCTAGTATATTCTTAGGGAAAATATATAAATTGGCTTGTTCTCATTCTTTTCCAGCCATCTATTGAAAGCCACTGTGTTTTGTTCAAGTTCTTTTTTTTTTAATATTAAAAAACACATTGTCAACAACACCAGAGTCACAAACTTCATCTGTGTGCAAACAAAGCTTACAAAGAATATGCTGCCTCCCTTACTGCTCCCATCATGTGCAAGACCGAAATCTCAGTACCTTTTTACTGAGCAGCGAGATCTACGCAAATGGTCAGTGAAAAGCCTGAGCTAAAGCTCTACGTACTATTTTGTCCAAAGCTTGGATGTGGAAGAGGTGTTTTGAAATCACACACAAGGCTAGCCCTGAGCAGAGGTCTAGTTTTACATAACATCCACAGAAGATGGAAAAGCAAGGCATTTATGTGGTCTTAAAGACAGCTGAAATCAAGACAACTCAGCACAAAAACGACAATTAAAGGGGCTTGACTCAACATGTGCTATTGCAGAAAGCATTAAAGCCTAGTGTGTTTACATATAACTACAAACTTACTACTGAAATCTTGTCTTTGATCAATTGTTGTTATAGCTCCTCTTGGGACCAAGCTATGCAGTTTCTTGCTCACTCCCGCATCCTCCAAGGGAATAGGGAGAGATAATAAAAAGGCTTGTGGTTTGAGATAAGGACAAGGAGAGATTCTTGAAGTTACTGTTACGGGCAAACAGACTCGTCTTGGGGAAAATTAATTTCTTATTATTAGTAAAACCAAAGCAGGATGAGAAAGGGAAGAAAGTAACTTCTCCCTACCCGTCTCTCTCTTCCCAAGCTTAACTCCATTCCAATTGTTGCCACCTCCTTCTGCCTTCCAAAAAGACAGAATTCGGAACAGCAAATGGGGGTTATGGTCAGTTACATGTCACTTGATGCCGCTCCTTCCTCCCCAGGGGAATTCCTCCTCACATTCCTCCCCTGCTCCAGTGTGGAATCCCTTCCACAGGCTACAGTCCTTCATGAACTGCTCCAGCGTGCGTCGTTTTTCCACAGGGCGCAGTCCCTCCAGAATGGCTGCTCCAACACACACCCTCCATGGGTCACAGCCTCCTTTGGGCATCCACCTTCCCCCAGGTGGGGTCCTCCATGGGCTACAGGTGGATAGCTCCTCCTCTGTGGACCTCCATGGGGACAGCCTGCCTCATCATGGGCTGCAAGGGAATCTCTGCCGGGAGAAACATTACTCCTCCCCCCTCCTTCTTCACTGACCTTGTCATCTGCAGCCGTTCTTCTCAGTAGAAGTTCTTCACAACTGGCTCAGGCAGAGGCCTCTCAGGTTGTGTTCTCATCTCATCTCCTCTCCACTTCTTGCAGCTGGGTTGAGCCAAGTCATGCCCAGACAGCCGCCCAGCGGCAGGTCAGAGGGTGACGGCCACACTAACAGGCTCAACCCTGCTCAGTGCCCTAGGCCCAGCCGACTCAACTGGACAAAGGGAAAACTTCTAGCCATTTCTTACAGAATTTGCCACTGTAGCCTGCTTCCCACTGAAAAAAAAAATAAAAAGAGAAGCTTACCTGTCATAAAAACATGACAGCCCTGTTTGACATGCGGTCAAAAAGGCTTTAAATGGGGTCCTTCTCTCAGACCAGAAAATTCTGGTGATGCAGGGGATTACTGAAATGAAAATTGCTCAGATGCAGCTAAAGTAGTCAAACAACAAAAGCAAAAAAAAGAGTAGAATATTTCGAGAACTAAGATTCATCAATATCACAGAAATTGCCAGCTGCAGGGAAAAGAAGCTACTGTTCTACACACCACAACTAACCTAGCTCCAGTTTCTGACCGATCAACCAACAAGAGATAGGGAGTAAACCTGACAAGGTTAAAATGCAAGAGCTAAGTATTAAAGAAGACAGACAAAACTGTCTGAAAATCATATTTAAGGTATCAGAAAATAGATACCCGAAAATAGTGGTATGGAGAATCACTCACAGTGTCTGCAGAACACTGGCGGCCTCTCTGGCTTACATGCTGATTTACTCTTTGGAGAAAAGGCAAGGGCAACTGGAGAAATAAGTCATTATTACACAGAAAGTCAGGCTCTGAGTGCAATAAATCAAACTTTTTGTGGAGGCACAACAAAGGAGTATTTTTAAATACAGAAATTGAGAAAGGACTGGAATCCTTCAGATCTGGATCAGGTGCTGAAAATCTTTTCCTTAAAAATCTATTTGGTTTAAAGAAACTAATAGAGATATCTACAAGTGTCAGTTAACTAGTTTTCAGAGGACTGCAAAACAAGCATAGGTATCTGTCCCTTCCAATCAGATGACTATAAACTGAATTCATATTGTTAGTAATATGTCATCTAGTTTATTTTCTAAATGGGAACAAGCAAGTATTAATGGCTGTGCATTTTCTGTTTATTTTACTCCTTCTGCTGGGACATGTAGCCCTCCGCAGAAAAATAGCAGGGGGGAATAACTTCAGTTGTATGTATGACATCAGTGTATACTTCTCTACTTGGAAGGGAAGCCAAACAAGCCCAACAAGAACTTATGTATTTTATATGGAACTGTTAGTCAGCAGACCTCTGCTGCTGCATGCATCTGAAATCCAAATGAGAACCAAGGCAAGCACAGGGAAAGTGAGATGAAAGACAAACAGCAAATTAGGTGAATGGTTGTTAGGATTAAAAGTACAGTAAATGCTAATGCTTTGTAAATTGCCAGAAGCAGATGATAAACATTCACTTTCAGTTCCTGCTTGGAAAGTGAATCAAAGGAGAATGGCATACATACAGCAGAAACGCCATTCAGTAGGCACAGCAAGGGAAAATGAAATAATGTACTTTTCTATCACTTGTCACCTAATCAATACTTTACAGAGTCATGTTGCCACATCAGATTGTTGTTAATATTCTTAATGTTGAATTGGTACAAAGGAAGCTTGCCTCTGCTCTTCTTTCTGCTGTCATCCTGCTATTGCCCAAATAAAGCCAAAGCATTTCTGCCACTGCAGAAAAGACTAAAGAATTTCAGGGGTAGCCACTTTCTACCACTGTACACAAGGTGCTCGGAGTGGTGTAAATAATATAAAACAGATTTAGTAATGAAAGACCTGCAACTTTAAATGTCAAAATGTGGGGGGAGAGGAAAGGTCATTCTTTCCATTTAGCAAACGAAAAGCTTGCCCCGAAGTCCTATCTTCTGAACCCGAGGGTTCTGTATCTATATATACTACTCATCAGTGCATCTGAAAAGCTGCCAGTAAAGTAATAACTATGATGAGTCACATCTGTTGCGTAAATGTGGTAAGGCACATCTTTGCACACCTCTCACTGAATTTTTCTGCTAACAAACCTGCTGTGCAATGATTTAGACAGCATATATCTGTCATCACCATTGGCATGGTGTTCTTTTTCTTCTAAATTGATATCCAAAGTGCCATGAAGTAGCGATGGTGCACAGGTTTGTTTTCCCTTCTGCTCCTGCAAAATGCAGAAGCCACTCCAATATTCTTCACTCTGCTCACACCAGGGCACAGGTACACTCAAATCAAGTATTAGCACTTTCCATAAAAGGCTTTAAAATGCTACTTTCTCATCACTGCTGCAGAAAATTCTCCACAGAGATCCGAAAAGCTCTGATGTTTCATGAAAACAGGGTGCACACGCACGTACACACATACGCAGACTAGAAGATCAGTTTTCAGGTAGTGTGTTCAGCTGATGAATAAAATTAGAAGATCACAGTAAAACAAGTAGTCTCATAAATCTATTGAACTGGTATTCTCATAAGGAATCTAAAAGAGTTCTAATAATCCAAAGTGGTTAGGATACTTTAGTGATATTAGGCAGACTATTTAAATTACATAGATTACTGTAAATATATCTCAAAATGGCTAACCTACAATATTACACACACCTAGGGAAATAATCCACACAAGTTCACATTCGGGTCTTAGAGTGCATTAGATCCTACTTTGAAATCTGTTCTCTTAGTTCAGACAGCAGCCAAGCCAGCTGATCAAGGATTGTCTAATAAGCCCTAGGATTATTTCATACTTTACATCCATTTCCTTTGTCTCAAAGTTTGAAGACAGCAAGAGAGGTTCAATTTTGCTTGTACTTCTCAGAATCACTAACATCTCAGGACTGCAATGAAATGAGAGACCTGAAAGACAGAATAGAAAATAGCAATAGTGGTAGGATAAAAACTGTCAGGCAACATCTGCCAACTCAGTTTGGCAGCATAAACCAGACATCGAATGTGCTGCTTAGTACAGTCAAGCTATCAAATAATTGCTTATTTCAAATTGCCTGTTCTGCTACGTCTCCTTGTAAGACTTCAATCAATGGCCATTGCTGGGAAAAAAGAAAAGAAAAAAAAAAAAAAAAAAAAAAAAAAAAAAAAAAAAAAAGAAAAAAAAAAAAAAAAAAAAAAAAGAAAAGAAAAGAAAAGAAAAGAAAAGAAAAGAAAAGAAGTAACTCATTAAAATAGGGCACTGGCATGATCCATGATTGGAGTCTGTTATTCCAGTACTTGAAGGCAGGAATAAGTATGATCCCTCTACTCTCATGAGGACCTGAGGTCTTTCAGGCCAGGCCTGGGATGTGGTACCAATCTGAACCACAAGGCTGCACAAGCCAGCAGCTTGGAAACATAGCAGGTTGCAATACTTATACACGCCTGAAAAAGTGGCCAAAAAAAAATTGAAGTGCAATATACTATTGACCACTGTGATAGAGATCAGGAAAAAGCACACTTGCCCTGGTTTATAATAGAAACAGGCTAGTTTTGAGAAAGACTGACCTTTTTTCCTTAGGCACTTCCATACTGTAGTAGTCAGAGATTAACACAGAAATCAGTACTCTTGAGCCATTATACTAAGCAGAATGCAAGAAGTCACAAACTCTATAGTTACATAAATCCTTCCAGAACAAAAATTACTAATTCTATATTATGAGGTGGTTACATTTAATGTCATCAATGGCAGTGCTACACTGGCTACATTGCTGCAGGTACAGAAATTCATCACGGCATAAGTCAGGCTGCCTCATAGATAGTCTTACAGTCTACATAGCCCTCATATCAGCAATCTGCAAAGCCTCTCTGGTGAATTATCGCCTAAGTCACCTATAAAATTGTTGAGCACAGCACAACACCAGCAGTTATTGAGCATGAACTGCATCTGCAGAAGTTTTAATCCTTTTGTGTCTAGCTGAACTAGATAAAAAGAGTACATATAAGAAAGCAGAGTTAGAGACAAAGAAACATTTAAAAGCAACACAATTATATAAGAAAACATGAAGAACACTTGCAGTGTGATCAAACACTGGAACAGGTTGTGCAAAGAGTTTGTGAATTCTCTGTATTTGAAGATGCTCAAAACTGAACTGGACACAGCTCTCAGCTACCTGCTTTATTTGACCCTTCTTTGAGCAGAAAGGCTCGAGTAAGCAATCTCTACAGGTGCCTTCCAACCTCACCCCCTCCATGATTCTTAGAAACAAGTATGTTTTATTGTCAAAAACCAAGGTGGACAGAGTATTAGGCATAAGTTTCAATCCACAGCATTGTATGGATTTTAGGCAGCCTTGAAATTCTTAAGGAGCTATACTGCTACTGTGCAGTTCTTATAGCAACTGAAGATAAAGAAGGCACAAAGGAATTTCAAAGCTGCTCAAAGGTTCTCTTCAATTTCCCAAACCCTATGTAGTGATTCCCTGCCACAAGAATCTCCAGTCTATGCACTTTCTTTAGATACTGAATTTAAGACCAACTTAAAAGTGCTTTGAGATAAGATTTCAGATCATTATGGCTGCCTTGGACAAGACCTCAGTCTCAGTAACTTGAACAGCAGCCAAGCATACACAATTTCCTTCTGAGAGGACAGTCCAGCTAAAATTGTTCTGCTGACTAGCACTAAGACCTGTGTGTCTCTCTTGTACTCTGTGACTGACACATTTGGCATTCAGCACCTGTAGTTTGGATGCTCTTACTGCAGCACTAAGAGGATTTCCCTGGCTTTACTTGCCTGTACTTTTATGCCCAGAGGCAATTCGGCTTCTGCCTAGTACTACGCAGATGACTCACTCCTCTCTTTTAAGAATTCCATTACAAACACGCAGTGACTCATCACTACCGGATTAGCAATGCCGATGTTTTGTAACTCTGGTCATTTCTCAAGGTTCATCCCCTGCACACCTGAAATTCTGCATGCTCACAAAGTGTGGGGATTTGGAATAGAGTACTTGCATCTGCTGAGCCAGTGGTTTTCCATTTGACAGTAAAGTGTGCACTTGCAGTGTCCTCATAGATCCTCATAAACATATTTGAACTGATGGTTTCCCTTGACAGACATGGCTATCTGGCAGCTACACATTTGGAGAAATTGGGATATGCTGAAATTAATTTTGACAAGATTAAAGATATTAAAACTGTGCTTCTGAGGTAATTTCTTTCTGCAGCACAACTTTCTGTTAAATTCGGTACACTGATAATCCTGGAAAAAAATGTATGTTATATTGGAATGTGTTCCATGGGCGATTTTTAAATCTTTTCTTTCAAGATCAAAGTGATAGACTTCACTGCATGCTTTCCATGCCCCCAACTTATCAATAAAACACTTCATGCCGTATTACTGCAGTTAATGTAGCAAAGAAATTTGGACATAACTTCAAGGGGAACAAGTAAGATAAGCAGAAGTCAGGCTTATGGCAAGGACACTGGGGAAGACTTCACTCATTGCAGAGCCAGGACTACATATGGGAACAAACAGGGTACTGTGCATTCAGTGACAATAGGATGGGGGATGGCAAAGACTGTGACAGATCTCCTTGCTGCCAGGAGGGAAGACAGTGTGAAGCTCTCAGTACACATCGCTTCCTTCAGCCAACTGATCCTCCTCAGCAGCTACGAGCCAGCAAAGCTGAGCCCTGCCTACACCATTTACACACCCATCTAAAGAAAAGCGGGTTCTTCACCTTAAACAGCACTTGACTCTCTTCAACTCCAAATCCTTATTGTGTGTCACAGTAACAAATTCACAGAGCAGGAGTCCTTCAGAAGTTAAACAGAAGTCATTTGGTGACAAGGTGCTTATTGCACAATTGTATTTCCTGAGTGGTAGGTTTCACCAACGCAGATACAAGATTTGACTGGTTGCTGAAACAAAGCACTGAAGTTATTCATGAAAAGTGACCTTTAGCAGCAGAGCACCAAGGCACTAAGGCTCACAGAGCTAGGAAAGAAATGTTTTTGTTTCATTTTTTGTTTCCACAAGTAGTACGGTTATGGACCACTGGATGCTGTTTTACTGTGGTTTTTTTTTAATTTGTTAATTAGCTCATATTATGCAAAAGCTATAATTAGAGGCTCCCAGATAGTTCTGGAATGAATTTGCATGAATTAAAAGATGAAATGTGACTTTCTTAATGCCCTCTGGATCCAAGACTGGATCAAGTACTGGGACTTTAATTTCTCAACACTGAGAACTCCTCCACTAATGCTGCTAGAAACAGTGAATATCTAAGTATGTAAGAATGACATAAAGAGTCCGTCCACTCTTTGAAGAGAAACAGATTAAATAATATGAAAATAATACAATTTCCCCAACAAACATACAAAATGAGTGTTTAGTTCCAGTTTCACTTCTAAATGAAGGTCCCAGCAAGACCAAAAAGCAAAAGGAAGACAATGTTTACTGCATTCCCCTTCTTTAAATGTAAAAGTGCCCCTAGGCTGTAATTTATCATCACGTCCCTCTGGTTTTGATAAATTGCATTTGTAGACTGTTTGACTTGCTGTTCAAAATTGCTTTTCTTATTATATTGAAAAGATTAGGAAATCAAAATTAAAATCTTTTCAGTTTCGTGTTTTTACTGAACAGCTTCCCGCAATTATGCAAGTTTTCCTTTGCCCACAGACTAAAATGACGAAGTGGCATTTGCAGCAGTGCGTGAACATTTCCCAAATACAATGTCCAAAAATACTGTAATACACAGATCACTACCTGCCTTGCATTTCTCTTGCTATGCTCAACATAGAGGCAGTTGTTGCCCTGTTGAAGAGCTTGAACAGGAATCTGGGTTTCACAAGTTAATAAGCAGATGCTACTAGATTAATGCAGGCTCTGTCAACTATCATGCAGTAGAAAGGACAGAGCTCATCACTGCATGAATTTTTTCCACTTGATAACCAAGATTTTTTTATTCCATAAACCACATTTTGCTTTAGCATGCAAAACCTGAAAAAAATAAATTTATAAGCTCAGTAAAAGAAGCAACTTTGCTAAGAATAGGTTGAGAGAGCTAGCTTCACGGAGGCTGCCAGAGCTTTAAAATCGCAGAGCTGGGGGCAGTCTGTGAAGTGTTCAATGAAAGCAAATGGGATTAAAATAATACAGCTAATGCTAGCAGACCCAAGGCACACTGTGTCATGTAATTGAAAAGATCTGTTGGTGAATCTAGTAGTGCATTTAAGGCCCTTAAGCTACTTATAGAATCATAGAATGGTTAGAGTTGGAAGGGACCTTCGAAGGTCATCTACTCCAACCCCCGCTACAAGGAGCAAGGACATCCCTGACTAGATCAACTTGCTCAGAAGCTCATCCAACCTGGCCTTGAATGTTTTCAGGCATGTGGCATCCACCACCTCTCCGGGAAACTTGTGCCAGTGTTCTACCACTTGCATTGTGAAAATTTTTTTCCTAATATCAAGTCTAAATCTACCTCCCTCTAATTTAAACCCATTACTCCTCGTTCTGTCACTACAGGCCCTACTTGTGCTAGTCAAAGCTTGTGTATTTACATGTCTTATTACAGAATTGTTCCGCTTTGTCTTACTGGTTCCTAGAGTTAACCGGATTGGAAAGACTAATGATCACACACAACATCATGCTTTACAAGCCACTATTCAACTATACCTCTGAAATACTCATTCATGTTTCACTGACGTCCGTGAATATATATGCTTTTATATAGGCTTGCAAAAACCAACACATTAATTTCCAGAGCATAAGAAATGTCAGCTGCCAGGTGATTAGAGACCTCCTTTACATTCATGATTGTCCACTGTCCAAAAGATTACAAAGGGGGGTTGTTTCTGCAAGTCAGTAGATTGTAATACCTTGCTATCTAGATCATAGAAGCTTTACTATGGTTTTTCTCGGAGGAAAAAGGATTTGTTCTCAGGTGGCATGGTTCTCGCTCCCCACTAGATCTTGTTCCATTTTTCCATTTAAACAAACTCAATGGGGTACAACATGTATTCTTTGGTGGGTTACTCAGCTTTTTTGAATTTAAGAAAAAACAATAACAATAACTCTAGGTCTCTAGTTACAAATCACTTGTGCCTTTCAAATTGTCAGTCTTTGAGATTAAGACCTTCCCTTCAATGGTAGATGCTTGCTAATAATTGAGAAATGTGTACCATGGGGATTTTTTAAATTGCCAGTATTTTTTCTAATTTTACTTTGTTTTTCTTTTACAGGTCCTCTGGGTTTTCTTTCTAGTCTCCTACCCTGCTTTCTTTTCTAATGATGCTTTAAAAAAAAAACCAAAAAAAACCCCAAAAAACCGCTCTGTGTAAACTAGAGATTATTAATTATTACGTATTCCTTTTTGTCATAGATCATCAGGTGGTGTTACGATAGCATACAACTTTCTGTAATTCACAATATTCCTTCACTTCAGGTCATTTGCACAATAAATTAATCATATTTCATTTAAACCCTAACAATTCACATGACAATTTTCCTTAAGATATACTTATGTTTCTGTCTCCTATTCCAGAAATAAGGCATTCTTATAGTCAATGGTTGTGGCCACATTAATTTCAGAAATTTTACTGAACAACAAGAAGTTGAATAGCCGAAGATTACTATAAATTGGATTGATTCAGGCTTGCATCTTAAGTTTTTTTTTCTGCCAAATCAGCTAAAATTTAACATAGCAATTCACTCTGCTGTCATTGGCTATTTTTTCAAAATTATCTGCTCAAAATGATCATTGACAATTTGGCCAGCTTTACTGAAAAGACTGTAATTTTTGCAGTTTACTGATAAAATTATAGCCTACTACCAGAGCATGGATTCACATACGTTATAGATCATATTACAGAAAACTGTCAACAGGACACTTTTTTTGACTCCTCTTGAAAACCATTAAAACATTGTGGTGGTGCACAGTTGAACAGCTTTCTCTGACCAAGCTACTTAAGGCACAAAACACTTTGAACTAACAAAAGAACTTCAGGTACAGAAAGAAATTTGAGCTGGCTTCAACCTGTGTATGCCTTCCTAGCGAGACTATGGACACCCATCACAATGACGATGAGCGTAGTATAGAGATTGGTATTGGGAATCACTTTAGTATTGTGCTAGAACTGTATATTGCAATTATTATATTTTGCTCAGTGTAGCTTACTTTTTTATTTTCGTTTCAGTATATTTTATATCACTGTGCTAAATGAAAAATCCCATGTAACACTGACTATCTTCAGATAAGTGAACTTGAAATTAAACATTACATACTCCATGTATGGACTATTTAAATGAGCCTAGTCGGATTTTGTATGGTTCTGTCATTAATCTGAGTCAAAATCAGTGTATACAGAGACCTGAGATTCCAGACATAAAAGGTAGAAGAATGAAAAAAAAAAGAAACCTTTTCTCCAGATGTTTAAAAAGTAAATAAGACACTAAACTAAAAATTCTCCCCCCTTAAATCATCTGCTTGCTGAGAAACAGGCAGAGAACGTGGATGAACGGAAAGATACTTTAACACCAAACAAACAGATAGAAGAGGTCACTAACGCAAAGCAGATAGAAAAGGAAAGAATGTGTGCTTGTGTTTTTCATATTTCTGATGTCATTTTCAGAAGAGATAATCATTCCTCCTAGCTGTGCAAGAGATGAGTTTAAACTTAATTTTAGTATGAACTGTTTTCCTAGAACTTTTCATTTACAAATGAAAGATGGGGAATAAAAAAGGTTTTACAGATTTCATGAGAATTAAAGTGTTACATTAGCAAGTCAATAAGCAGAATTTATGTTAGAGAACCACTTTCCCTGAATGGATGGATAGCAGATCATATGGTATGGTTACCCTAACAAAAGATTATATTTGTTTCATTTAATCATGGGGAAAAAAATTGCAATCGCATGAAAAGCACTGGGAATGCATCTGCACAGATTCATAAAACCACAGCTGTTCTGTCAGTAAATATAAAACATATATCACTTTAAATAGCGAAATAGCATATCCATGTGATGTGGGCCTAAAACATGAAAAAGTAAACAACCAAATATTGCTGAGAGGTTTGCAGCAGAAACTTGGAAGAGGGAAATATTATCTACATAGTTAAACAGGAGACATGCAATCAAAATAGATGTGGAAGGTAGAATGAAAGCTGAAAGAGCAATACGGCAAGGAGAACATTGGTATTTTCTTTCTGTCAGATAGGGGTCATTTACACCAGATTTTTTCATCCACAGTGTCACAATTAGACGAAGTAGAATTAAGTTCGAGGATGCTGAGGGTAGGGAATGGGTCATAATATTTTCACAATTCCTCTCTGCAGTGTTTGTTTTTTTCACCAGACTCATCTCAGACAGGGGTCAGGAGGCTCTTCCAGGGAAAAGGCTCTAAAGACAGCCTTAACTGTTACAGAAACTAGCATCTGTTATAATGGGAGGCAGTCCATGGCAATCTCACCCTCTCTGACATGTAGCAACAAGAAGAGCAGTTCAATCCTGTTTGCTAATGAATGACAGACACAGTGATTGCTCTTCATTCCTCCATTCTGCTTGCAGGCACAACATATACACCAGAAAAGGAGGAGAAAAGAGCTGAAAGGCAATATGTTGATGGATGGGCAGAGAAGAAGATCCAGTTTTGCAGAGGACGTAGGAATAGAAACATAAACAGTCATTGCTTGCAGAAGGACTAAAGTAAGTATGCTGGAAGTGCACGTGCATGGCTAGTAGCCCCTGCCCTATGCAGGAGTGCCAGTTTGCAGTTATCATAGATGTACTGGGCCCAGTGTCATGTTCAGCACTCTGTTTAACATGGCTGCAGTTAGCCATGGAAGCCAGTGGGTCTGCACTTCCGTCCTGCACAGTGGCAGAGCACAACAGGATCATTTCTACTGTAGTGAGGAGAAGCTCTAAGACTGCAGCAACATATCCTTTTGATTGTCTTCTGTTTAGTGTACAAGCAGCAGGCTTGTTATCCCAAAGTCCTGCAACATGGTTTCAGCCTGCAGAAGCGTCACTCAGATTTGCTAAACTGGTAGTTGAAACAGGCAAACAGCCCCACAAAAAAAAAAAAAAAAAAAAAAAA
>WHYT01016318.1:109491-129917 GCA_009806455.1 Tetrax tetrax
AAAAAAAAAAAAAAAAAAAAAAAAGGCAACATGCAGATCATTTATATCAGATCTATGCCCTTGCCTGGCCTTGCTGCAGTAATATGACTTTGATTTTGAACAAAAAGGATAATTCTCCAAGTCTAGACAGGGTTATGGCATAGTCATCATCTGGTACACAACACACACACACAATTAGGGACACTACAGCACTTAGTAAAGGTTCACTTGCCATGACAGAGCCCTGCAGCCTAGCCAAGACTTCAGTATGATTACCTACCTCTGAAACTGAGGAGAGAAACCCCACGAGTCAGTGTGCTGGGAAAGTGCTTGGAAATACCTGCTACAGATTGCATTTATGGTGGGATGCACCATAAATGAAATGTGACAGGTAGACAGGAGTAAAAATCCTGCTCAGAAAGGGAAAGTAATGATCAGTGAAAAGAGTGGGAATTTCATCCAGGATCACAGATCTTGATTAAGTACAAGTCATTTTGGTTTCCTAAAAGTCAACTTTCATAGCTGAGCTTTCCTGCTTGCAAAAACTGCAAAACTCTAACCTAAATTTAGAGAAGTTACTGTGGAAGGGGTTTCTGGTTGTTTTTAACATAGGAAGACACAGCTTTTGAATGTCTACCCTTACTATTTGGCTTTCTTATTGATGATTTATTTTTTTATTAAACCACCTTCAGACCTGGATGGTAAAAACTTCAGAGAGTAATTTCTGGATGTGCTTGGACTCGGGGCTGTTTCATTGCAAAGAAGAAGGTGCTTGTGCCGGAACAGCAATGCAGTGTCTGGGAGGGAGAATGCAGGGGAATCAGCACAGTGTCACCTTGAAATCTTTCCCATTCCTTGACAGTAGCTAAGTTATCACTGGATGTAAGTGAACAAGGGTGCTAACACAATGTGAAGGGAGCTAGACAGAGCCTGTGTGTCTGGTTTTGCTATTATGAATGTGGATGAGTGCTGCACTTCTTTATTACACTGCAGAAGTGACACTCAGCTCCTCCCCTTCACCCTGTGTGACAGCAGACAAATCTAAGTATCTGCACTCTTAAATGGCCTTGAAATAAAGTGCTCACTGAGAAATGAGAACACATTTAAGCGTATTCGCACTGACATTTCAGGAACAAACAGGCATGAAAAAACACTGGATTTTTTTTCTTCTCCTTCTCCAGAATGGGAGGCCAAGGAGAGTACAAGGAGGGCTGCAAATTTTTAAAAATAGTTAAATAGAAGCCCCCATTAAATTCACAATCCAATATAGTCCAATTTTAAACTGCTGACATTTCTTTCTCCTACTTTCATTTCTAGTTTGAGATATAGAAACATTCTGCTTCTATTAATCTGACAAATTATTTAAACTATGAGTTGTACTGTAGTGTATAAAAATAGAAAAAAAAGCTGTCAAAGGGAAAGGGCTAATCAAGAAGAAATGTGTGGCGGAGAACCACTTCACAACAGATGTTTCAGGAAGGTGACACTGTTCTGAGATCCAGAAAATTTCTGCATGCTGTAAGACTCTACTGAACTCTTCGTGGCCTTCCATGACCTGAAACGTCTTTCCAGCTTATCTTAGATTTCTTATGTTTATCTTTGTACCGATGCCTGTCTGCATGCAGCATAAACCAACAAAGAAATAAATTACTTTCATCAGAGTGGCCACATGGTATCATTTGGCAGTCCAGAGAAAGGGAAGAGGGAGAAGCCACCAGGAGTGGCTCTGGGTCTTCTACCCTTCAGGGACCTGTGCTAATTCTCTCACAATTCCCAGAGGTAGACAGTGATGTTCTTCTCCTGCAGCAGCTACAGGAAAAAAAAAAAAGTAAATTCAGACCCTCTGCATCTTTGAGTACACTGTTTTCAGCCTACCACAGCTCCAGACTGACTCCATTTAGTCCAATCTATGAACAGACCTGAGGTTAGCATTAGCTAACCTAACCAAAACTCATACCAGCTGCATCAGGATGAGATAGTGGACCCACCTGCTTTAGCTAACAGCAATTTCAGAAAATCTTTCTTCATTTTAGGATACAGACTTCCATGATTCTCTCTTTACAACCTGGGATTCTTCAAGTCTCCCAGGGCCCAGTTCATGCAGAGACAATTACTAAAGAGAGCAGCATCGTAAGGCAGGTATCAGAGCTGCCAGGCTGCTACTCCTCAGGAAGAAACTTGGAGATGTCTTCCCTAAGTAGTTCACACCTAATTACAGAAAAACTTCCTTATTTCACCTCAGACACTCCCTGGGCTCCTTTGGAGATAGTGTGCAGCCAAAAGAGAAAAGACTGCATATCTCTAGGAAAAGGTAGACTGCTAAGAGATGTTGGAAGTGTTTGCTAGAGCCCAGACCAATGGTCTGGGGACCTGTGCTCTTGGCCAGGCTGATGGACATGTCAGCTCTGAAGAGAACCAGAAGAGAATTTATTGTTTTAATACTGCTGGAACTGCACAGAAGAGAAAAAGTAATTGGAAAGTCTTAGTTCTCTTTCTCTCGCTCTACAATCCAAGTTTAGATTAAAAAAAAAAAATCATTAGTCTTTAAAAAAAGTTTCTTATATCCAAACTGCAAAAGAATTCAATGTCATAGTGAAACTGGAATATGTTCACCAGGAATGCCACAAAGTTGTATTTTGTCTCTGTATAGTGATGACTTACACTGGAAACATTTCTTTGTTCTTTTGAGCAATAACAAATAAACAAACATACTCAGGTGAATTACACAGCACCAGAATGATAATCCAAATATATCCTCCTTAAGTCTTATCCATACACTACAACTTAAGGATAGCTCAATACAGAAAAAGAAAAAAAAAAAACAAACTATTAGATGGACAGATTTTTTTTTGGTCATTTTATAGTTAACAAAAAGCTGGACAACCCAAACGGGCCAAAACACCAATACCTGTGTCCTGTTTATTCTGAGCCCTGTTTCTGCTTAGTGCTAAAGCACATGTATTGCAAAATCATCTGACAGGCTGTCATTGAGTACTGCAGCTTCACCTGATAAAATTTTATCAGCACAGGTCAGGTGTAGATGTATTTATTTTGTATGTATTTGTTGCCCTTCTGCATGCCAGCACTAATGGCAACAAAAGCATATATGCCAAAAGGATCCAGTCTGTTTTTAAAAGTGATGAAGTGGACTCTGTACTGCCTTCATGTTGATACCCAAAATACAGGACTAAGAAAGGAGTTGGCTGTGACAATTAACAAGTCCTTGATGGACATAAGTCTGAATAAAAGGGATATGTTGCATGTTGGGAGTGTAACACATTTCTTAAATCCCTGAACTTCAAGGAGGACTGGGAGAACAAAGGCCCTCCCATCACAGGAAAAGATAAAGTTCGAGACCATACGAGGAATAGGAACACACAGAAGTCTGTAGGACCCAACGAGATGCATCTCAGTGTCCTGAGGAAACTGGAAGACAGTTGCCATTTCACCCAAATGCCACTGGGTAGTGGTTTCTCTTTCAAATACTATGTCCCTCTGCAAGACTTGCTCAGGACTTCAGAGGACAACCATGGTGCTCGACTAAGCTTGCTACTTTAAAGCTACTTTCAAATGATGATGCCATTTGAAAGGCATCTTCAGCCACAGTTGGTTGATTTGGAAGAAGAGTTAGTGCACTGTGCTGTCCCAGATCCACACCAAAGCAGGCTCTGTGTGCTGAGAATAGAGTACTCAGCGTTTTGGGTTTCAGTACTGTCATCTCCTGTAGGAAAATCCTTCTCTCATTCTGTAACACACCCAATTTAGAGGCTTAAATGGAACAGACATAGGTGAAGAAAAATACACTGTTTCTATTGCCACACAAATACAGGACAGCACTCTTACCACAGCATCTGTAAGCAATACTGTAGCATCAGTAGAAGGAGAAAACCAGGTGATAGTCCATCAGAATGACGGATACTTTCCCAGTATCTGGGAAGTCTCTGACTGCAATCTGCAATCTGCCTCATCTTCACCTGTCACTTAAAGCCAAAGATATGCTTAGCAGCCTGTTCACTCACAGAGAGACAAATAAATGGTGTAGAAAGACCTTAGGCTTGTATAAATCAAATACATGAGGAGTTTTCTGTCTTACCGTTATATTTCTCCTAGGTCTTAGAATCACTTCACATTCACCTGCACCTTAGAACTGCTCACATTCACTGTGACTAATGACATTTTCAGGAGGTAGAAACTTGAATATAAAATAATTGCAACTGTCCTTGACTGCCCTCCCAAGTTGTTAATAATCCCTTCAGATCAGCATGGCAACATCACTAACACATGCTGAGATCATCTGTGGTTATGGATAAAATGCAGCTTCATTTGTTGTCCACTTATGAACTCCCTGAAAGTAAATGTATCAGGGCTCAGCCCTGAGTGAAGACAAAAGTATCAGGTGAGTGAATAAACAACCTACAAGCACTGCAATCCTAGTAAGATTTGTAGACCATAATCTAATTTGATTTACAGTAGATCTTCCCTAGCACTAGATCTAACCCTAGGGTTAGTAGATCTTACCATAACCCTGACCTCTTACCCTAATGTTACAGTATATCTCCTTTTTTTTTTTTTTTTTTTTTAATGGGATCTTCCTTTCCGTGGAAACTTTTGTGTATGCAAATATAGTTTCAGAATGTTGTATTGCCAGTTGGGGAAACCAAAATGGAAGGTTTAATTTCAGCTCACCATTCATCCCTACTGAGGTGAATTCAGTTTTAGAAGTCCCCTATGTGCCCTCAGTTTTAAAAAAGCACCTCTGAGCACAGAAGCAAGTAAGACACTTACTTCGTTAGAGCAAAACATTTTCCTGTTTTCCTATGCCAATCTGGCACAGAAATGCTCAGTGGCTTCCATGATTAACCTCACCCACGTGATTTGCTTCTCCTTATAATCCCTTTTTCCCTGCCATGTTGTGCTTTTAAAAATCTTCATCCCCTTCCAAATAAGCACTTCACCATGCTGACTCATTTCCCAGTGAATCATCCTGCACAGAGGTCCATAGATGTGCCTATGCCTTCTGCAGGGCTCTACACAGTCTTTTGATAGGGTACTAACACTGAGGCAAGGAGAAGAACAAGGACTTAAAACACACAAAACTCTGTAGTGTTCAGGCTGCAGTAGCCCAGTGCCAGTCCCACCTAAGAAGAAAGGTGGAAACATTTCAGAAAACTCTCAGTCCAGAAATTCTTGGATTTTGCCAGAAATTTCAGTCCTTTTTTTTTTTTTTTTTCCTACTATTTTTTGATCTGCTAAGGAATATGGGTAAAACTAAAATATTCAGAATTTCCAAAACCTGGAAAGGTCATTTGAAGGTCTTAAAAATTGGTGGATATGGTTCTGTGTAAACAAAGCCTCTATGTTTATCAGTATGGGCATAGTATTTTCCTAGGGTGCCTGTCCATCCTCCTTTGCTTTCATCTGCTTCTGCCAGCTGCAGAGAGCTGTGGTGACACAGTCATCCCCACTCTTCCAGTGCCAACTGCAAGGTGCCGATCGTGCAGGGACTGTATCACAGATAGGCTTGGTGACTGAGCAAAGGGTGCATGGTAAGACTGTGGTTGATGCCGAGGACTGAATACAGGTCACCTGTGCTCCCCTGCCTCCATGGAGAGCACCCGATGCAGAAATTTTCTCAGCCTGCCTTTAGGAGTAGACAGTTGTTTCCAAAAAAGACTTGTAAGAAAAGGAGCTTACTCTTATAGCTCTTTACTTTCACTTTCAGCCTGGAGAGCAGGACATGCTAGTTAACAGGGAATTGAGACCGAGACAAAGATCTATCTACAGGCTCCTCAGCATCTCACACCCCGTGCTGTCAGAGCAGAGGTATTTCTAGCACAAAGCTCATCCAGTGTTGCCACACATCCTGTCTCCTCTGTAACTGTGTAACCTCTATCGTAATGTTGCCACTTCTAGTAAAAAAGCCACAAACTGTGTAAGTAATCTCTAAGACCAGTGGACAGGCTCGTCAGGTTTTCCTTTTCTGAACTTCCCTTGACCTGCCTGTAGCTTTATTTTGCTTCTCTTACCTATGACAGCAATTTCTCCAAATAACCAAGTACCTGATTTGTTTCACTTTTGCTTCTCTTTGTGTGCTACAAATATAGTTTTATGTAGACAGGAATAACAAGTGTCATTCCACAGGAATGAGATATGTACAATAGTAACACGACGACAGGGTGTTGAGAAGGACAGACAAAGGCCTTGAAAAATGGAGACACAGTATAAGACATAGAGGAGTACAGCTGCAGATAACTTATCCGTGGTCACTTAAAGTGCAGATCTGGAGCTGGACAAAGAAAAAAAGAAATAGACTAAGGACTTGGCAACACAGAGGAAGTAGGAAGTAACTACTTATTTATCTTAATCCCCTGAAAGGAGAATTTTTTTTTTTTTTTTCTGTCAGTGTGTCAATTATTTTCAGTGTATGCGTCTGAGAATCTGTCCATAGGTTTTCAGATCCCTCTTGAGTGACAATGGATATTCTCAGAGAGGAAGCATCAGCTAAAGACATACTTTAGGATTAGCATGACAAGCTACAAGAATGGCTTCAAGCTTCTTTTACCTCTGTTCTTCCACTTCCTAAAACTGCTCATAGACCTGCGGTGGACTTCAACTCTGCACAGAACAATCTGCTTGCCCAGATGTGTCACCAAATAGCTAGTAGTCCCTGTTGTCCTGTCAGAAAGAGTCCTCTGTGAAATGCGTTGTCAGGACAAGTTTCCCAATTTGACAGCTGGCTGAGTTTCTCTGTCTTCTTTCCTTCCTTCCCAGCTCCAGTTCAGAAGAGTCTTGCCTACATGAATCCAAAGCACACTGTTAAATATTTTTCAACTTGCAATTTGTGTTGCCGCCAGGAGGGAGCCAAAACCAGTGATCCAGTGTGCCAAATGGCTTCCTACCAATTGTGTGCACCTCCCTCAACCTGGTGCAGGTGAAGAATCAGTCAAGCCATAGTGCTCACATTGTCAATGGTAAGTTATCATTCCCAGGTGCAGATGTAAAGTAAGAAGAGGGAGAGAAGTGAGACCTTCCTTCACTGACATGAATTTCAGAAAGTCAGTTGTCTGCCAAAAATCACTAACTGTCAGAGTCTCTATAAGGGAAAGCATACCTTAGGCTGGTGATAACCCAACTGCCCCCTCCTCAAAAATTCCTTAAAATTACAAACTAGACTTTTTTTGTTTTGCTTGGCTTTTTACACTGCACTTACAGCTTTCTGACTGTTAGCAGATAATAGAATAGATTTTTGAGCTTTGTCAAAAGCATGATGAGAATAAATTTACAGAAGCACACTGGTTATGTTATAGATCTATAAGAATGATTACCCTTCATATGCCTAAGATTCACAGTCACACACCCAGAGCAGTACTGAGAGAGCACAGTTAAAGTACTGTAGGAACAAGAGGGGGCAATGGAAATTCTTCTCCAAAGCGGTAGTGGACATTTCTTTAGGATATCATAAAGATTTTCCCCTAGGGTTTGCAATTTCATCTCATGAGATAAAGTCATACTTTGGCACCAGTTTGTCCATTTAGTTCCTCCTTCAAGAAATCTACTGGAAAATGCTGTCATGCCTGAATCCCTGCATAAACTTCAGTGGGCTACATTTACATTATCTCACATCCCACTAGGCCATTTGTGGTGTGCGCTGCGTTACTTAACTTTGATGTCACTTCTTACAGCATCACAGCAACTCGTGGTACACCATTGGTGATGATGCTGCTAATAAATCAAGCTGCTATCTGGGCAGCAAACTGCCAGCAAGCAGGCAGTTCAATTCTGTAGACAAATCTGACAGATAAATCATCCATGTCACAGACTTCCCACATAGCACAAAAGATCTATGGAAAAAGTTTTCATGGTTGTAAAATTACTTTGCCTTCATTTGATATTTCCTTGTTTGTCTGATGCTACCTTCCCTCTGCCAGTGGTATACATAAATACATATACTTTGTATATTTCTGTATTTAGGCTCTACTTACAGCAGTGACGACAAAAAAAAAAGGATGAAAATTGCTTGAAATTACATGGCTAGAATAACCAAAAGCCAAAACCACTAGATTTTCAGTCTAGTGGTCATGCTATGCGTTTTGTAAGGAAAGATAGTGCCACCATGTGACATGCACTAGGACTTAAAAGATGATTGTTTCCCCTAACACAAACTAATTCCTAGCTAAAAACAAGGCAAAATCAAAATAAAGGAAGCTTTTGGTGGAGAAAATTTTAAAAAAGAAGGAGCCATTCCAGCAGCCTAGTTTGGCCCTGGCAGTTCCATCTTCTATCAGAATTGACAGCATCCTAGCAGTTATGCAAGCAATGAAACAGACGCAAGGGTTCGTGGTTGAAAGTAAGTATCCCCGAGGCTGTGTATTTGCCTATCTCTTGGTACTTTAATCATCATCCAAGTTCTGGAAATGCTGTTATATCAACAACTTCTGTTACATTCAGTCAGTTCTTTCATCCTTTCCCTCCACGTATATATATATAGGTGGGTGGGTGTATGAAGGCTTATATACCAGCCTTCCTGCCTACAGTTTGGTTCTTACCTTGCATTGAAACATAGATGTGCTACAGGTGAAACTTCCACTGTGATATGGTTTTTCCTGCAGAAAATTGCTAAACGTCCTTTGAAAGGGTTGCTGCAGCACACTGAGGTAAACATTGTGGAAACAAGGAAAGGCAAACTTTTGGAAAAAGAATAGAAGCCTAAGAACTGCCAGCTCTGACAGTATCCCCTGCCTCACCATAAAATCACTCATAAGAATTTTCTCTTGAAGTAACCATGAGAAAACACTGATATGTCATCTCTCCCCAAAACCTGGGGTTTACAATTAAAAGTAAAAGCCATTCTGAGGTGACCATCAGTATTTCTTAATAGACAACACTATCGATGTGAGTGTGCTATGCCCATGTGCCATTGAGATTGAGGGATCTTAAAGAAAGCAGAGTTTCCTTTATTGTCAGATTGGCTGCTCAGCACAGGGCCCTTGAATCCCTGCAGTAATGCCACTTCACTGGAGGCATGGATAGGCTCCTTTAATCCAGCCTGCAGAGAAGCATGGAGTGATTCATAGCAATGATAGAGTCCAGCCAGAAGCAGGCTCTAAAATAGCAATAAAGTACCTACTTTACTACTTACACATCCTACTCTCTTGACTCAGTGAAGAAGAGCATTACCAGGCTGGCACTGAGATTTGATTAGCAGAGCTACTTCAAACAAGCCATATTAAATCAATATATATATTTGTGGGGGGTGTGTGTGTATAAATATATAAATTTTTATTTGTATTCAAGAGGAATGGATTAAAACTGCAAAAAAAAACCCCAGCAATTATGTACCCTTGCACATTATTGTCTTAATTATGTGCCAAGATTAATTTTTAATCTTTCCAGGCTCTATTGGACTGTATCATTATATTGCAAATGCAACATGGCAAAAGGGATACAACAGACACCCTGTAGGGCAAATAAAAACAACATGTGCAGCAGGGGTCTCATGTTATCCTAGGGCACAAGCAAGGGGTTCGCTCATCTTGATGATACCATTTTGTAGAATGTAGTGTGAGAAAAAAAACGTGAAAGCACTTTCCAGGACAAGATGTTCCTGCCACTTCTTATTACTCAAGCTGAAATACTATCTTGCATCACTATTAAAATACCTATCTGTCTCAGGCAATACCTGTGTCAGAGCATCAGTTATGTCTGTAGGACAGGATAAGGACAGAGGAATTGAAAAAAAATTGTCAGGGGAAAGAAACTAGCAGGAAGAATTTTTACCATCTTAAAAATTTTGACCTGCTATAATCATAAATGTATTTTCAGTACAAAAAAAAAAGGACAGGAAGAAATTTTCACTGTGATGGTGCCTCATCCCACAGATGTCTCCTTGTGTGCTTTGAGATGTGTGATTTTTAAAACCACAGACAAAACTAACAGCCACACTTGTGCTTTTCCAAGATTTTTCTTGAAATGCTCCACACACAGGTACCAACTTGGTTTGGAAACAGTCTATTTGGAAATCTTGGCAGGGTTTATCTAACAGTCAAAGTTTATTCTTTGTGATTTGGCCATCTGTTCATTGAAGAAACATTTTTGACACATGCAGCCTGGTCACAACTGAAGCATCAACCTTCATTTGTTGCTTCTGTTTCTCTAGACAGAGTCTTCCATGTGTCCCCTTCCTACTCTCAATGTTCCAGTGGAAAACAGCAGCTATAGATAGGAGAGTGGATGCAGCAATCCTTGTAAGAGTAGCAGGAAACTCATCAGGAAAAAGTCAAGACAGAGGTGCAACGGAGCAGAGGTCCACAGGGATGCACACAAAAAAAAAAGGAGAATTACCATTGGCTGAAGGTGCAAAAATCAGAGCACGCATCATCTCTTTATGCAGTCAAAGGAATACCTTTGGTAAAGTCACCTCTCCTCTCTGTCTTGCTTTCCTAACACTATCTGGCCCAGTTTATTGCTCTATGCTGGGACTATATAATTTCTTATCATGTGTCTCCACACCAGAGTAAGATAAGGTTCTGGGTGTATCACAGGATAACAATGCAGACACAATGACCATGTGCTGAAAACTGAATTGATTGCATCCATAATTCCTATTAACTGCAGCTTCCAGAGATCCTTCCAACTTTAAATCTAGCATCTAAGAAAAATCAGCCTCCAATGACTGGGAGGCTCAGGCCTCTGTTATATACAAGTTCCCACAAGAACTACTCACTTTGCAAGATGTTATTTTCTGCCAGATACTGATTTCCCTTCTGCCTTTTCAAGAGCAGAAAGAGGAGCCTGACACTCATATGCACCTCAATGCAAATCAGTTCAGCTGCCACTGAACAAATCCAGCTCTGTCTTCTCCCAGCTGTGTCCTGAAATGTCTCTGCCCAAGAGACATGCAGGAGAAAGAGTTCAATCCAATTCACTCACAAAAGCCAATACTGAAGAGCTCTGTGGACACTTTACAATGCTTGCTCCCTCAGAAGCATGAGACGGAAGCTTTGCAATCAAGTATTCAGTAAAGAAAACTTAGCTATGAACAGCTTTTATTAGTGATTTTACCTCAGCTGCAGCATGAAAAAAAAAATTTCCATTATTGTCAGGTCACACATGAACACAGTTGGCTCCAAAATAGGGACAGAGCCACTCTGTTTCTGCAGACCTGCATTGTCAATGTAGAGAGGGAGAAACAACAGATAAGCTCTTCAGAGGATGTAACACAACACAGCACTTCTTTTATTCTCATAGCAGTCACATATTGGTTCTCAGAAGAAATGGATGACATCTAACTGTGAATGAATGCACTCCATCTTGAACTGTTATGCAGAAAAACGTTAAGAGGCAAGACAGTAAATTGGAAAAATCCATTATAAATGTATTTTTATTGGCAAAGCCTGCCTCATCTCCTGTATCTGATCAGCCTTGCTCAGATTTCAAGCCTTCTTCAGAGCTCCTTCCACAATTCAATCACTTTGTAGTCAAGCAACGATTAGTCCTCACCTGGCTGCTGTTGCACTGAAGAGAATAAATTTGGGTTTACACATGTAGTTTTTACAAGTACAGGCTCATAGATTGTTAATATATTATTATGCTTTATAAAAGGTTACATATTAACCATTCATTATAACATATATCAATATTTTAAAAATGTGAACAGAATTTAAATAGAATGTTTTTCAGAAGACCCAAGAAATGCTTACCTATTTAAATATATAAAAATATATTTAAATATATATAAAATACACATGCAAATTTTTTCCTTATAGCTGACTACACCTTAATTTTTGCAGAGATGCCTCGGAGTTGAATTGTTGGTATT
Organism: Tetrax tetrax; assembly: GCA_009806455.1. Classification (NCBI taxonomy): domain Eukaryota; kingdom Metazoa; phylum Chordata; class Aves; order Otidiformes; family Otididae; genus Tetrax; species Tetrax tetrax. The sequence goes on from WHYT01016318.1 coordinate 121,289, forward strand.
TATTTAGCCTATTTATCATGCAGAACAGAGTTTGAGAAACTGTCTCAAAAACCAAACCAACAACATAGAATTATAGAATTATAGAATCATTTAGGTTGGAAAAGACCCTTTTGATCATCAAGTCCAACGATCAACCTAACATAATGGGATCCTCATTCAGCTTTCCTATGGTACCGCCATTTTTGATACACATTACTAAGATACAAATATCTAAGCTTGTGTGGGAAGGGAAGGGAAGGGGCAAAATTGTGCATCAACAGAGGCTCGCCTTTTAATTGTGGATAACAGATACAAAAACATAGTAACTGGTTTCTACTTGTGAGCATTACTCCAGGATCACTGCTATGAATACAGCTCAATCTGCCAGAAGGCTTCTTGCTTGTTTCTAGAACTAGCTTTATATTGAGATAGAGCCAGATTCTCTCTGCTTTTTTCATCCTCATTCATAATTTCATTATAAAGAGTTACCAAAAAATAAATGCATCCAATTACAGAATTCCAAACTCCATCCAGAAATAGGAAGGGGGCTAGTCCACAATTAGCATAGTTCTTAATGCAATTTCATAAAGCCCATTGCAATTAAGTTGCAAAGTACCATAATTTACATAAGCAAACAAAAACAAAGGTGAGTGAATAAATGTTTGCTTTAGAAACAAAATAGGTGTCACAAGCAGCTCTAATACAAGACTTTACAACGAGATAAAGCATGGATAACACTGCTTAGTCATTCTGGGTGCTGCCTGCACCAAGTTGGTTTTCTTCTAGATGAGACAGCATTTGAGAAAGAGAGACTGGAAAAGGATGGCTTACTTGTATCAGATGGTCCCACTCCAAGAACAACAGCTAAAATACACCAAGAACTATGGGACAGCTAAGAAAAATCTCTTCCACATCAATGTTTGGTCCCAGAAAGAGCACCAAAGAAACAATATCCAAAATGGGAACATCATGCCCCCATTTTGTGACAGCCTGTGGCTATATACCTGAGACTTCAGCAGGAATGTTAGAAATCTCATTCATTTACACACTTTGCTGGACAGCAAGCCACTACAATGAAAGTGTGCTCACAGGACTCTTACAAATGCCAGCCTCCCCCCCACCAGCCGCCACAGTAAGAGGTTTCTGGGCCCCATAAGAAGCAGGAAGCATAAGTGGGTCTCTGAAGACCTTCACTTCATTTGGAAAAGCTACTCTGCACCCTCATTGACTAGCCCATCAGCTGCCTAACTAGCATTGTGGCTACTCAAGACAATGGGACCAGTTAATCTCAAAGCTCCCTCAGAGCCTTTGGGCCATGCTGAGTGAGCATGGGTCAGTCCTGGCCCCAATGGCCAGAGTTTTCATATGAGCAACTGGTCTTTCAGGAGCCAGAGAGAATATGACAGTCCTGTTTTTTTTCAGCTAACTGCCTGACAGGTAGGGGGTCTGTGGCTTCCAGCTTACTTCAGGAAGGCTGCTGAAAAACAGGAGAAACTTGCCTCAAAAGTATATTCATAGGCTGCAAGAGAAATAAGAGTGGAAAAATATGTGGAAATGTCACAACATCCCCATAGGAAAGAAATCCCAATTTTAACCAGCTCACCTATGAAATTTGTCAGAATTCTGGTGCACTTGCTGCCATTCCAGACAAAACAGATCTAGCCCATCTGTGCATGCAAGCTCCAACAGCCAAGGCTGGAGAGAGGAATTACAAAGTGATTCCATCTCCTGTCTCTTCAGCCTCCTCTCATTAAAGGTATAGTAGATTACAGAAAGAGCACAATATCATGAACCACAAGGAAGGCTTTACTGGTGAAAAACTGTGAATATTGGAATTTAAGAATAGTAAATGGCCTTTAGAAGAATTAAATTCCCCAACAACTTCACAGCTTAAAAACTGGAGCAAAGTTAGTTCTGCTAAGGTTTTGTAAGTGTCACATTAGCAATTTTAAAAATGCTTTCCAGCTGTTTTCCTCACAGAATTGTAAATACCCTACATTTTAAGTAATATTCTGTCAAAGGCCTAAAACACTTGCAGATGTCTTGCTTCCCCAGAAGGGCCAAAATGTTCCGGGGAAATGGTTTCATTATTTCCAAGACCTGTATAATCTCTCAACTGCTTTCAGAAACATGTGTTGTGAATGAGGAATGATACAAGACATTGCTGTCCAGCTTCCCTACTCTGCTGGTGCTGTGTGTTTCTTACCAGAATCCTCCACCAGTGAAAAGCAGCTCTTCTGTGTAATGGACAAAGCATGGTTGTATTGAGGAGCATTATCACTTTTGGTGCCCAAAATTAAGTTCTGCTGCAAGAGTTTAGGACAGAAAAAGGGCTTTACTTTAAATTACTGATAGTCTTTAAGGTAACATCAAGAATATAACAAGCAATTTTGCCAAGATATTTAAGTTCAGTGTCTTCTCTATGCTTAATTGTGGTGCTGTACTCTTGTTCTGGTTTTATTTAGTGGTGGGGGGCTACAGTGGTAGGTTCTGTAAGAAACTGCTTGAAGTTGTTTCCCTCTGTTCAGTGGACTTGGCCCATGCCTAGGGTGGACTCGCTGCTGGCCAAGGGCGAGCCAATTGGTAGCAGAATGTTCTGTAATAACGCATCTGTGATAATGTGTTTAAGAAGGGGAGAAACAGGAAAAAAAAAAAAGAGCGAAGATGTGAAGAAGCTGAGCAGAGGCAGAGAGGGAGAGGCGCAAGCCTTGTGGGCCTTGCAGGCCTCACCCTCTGGCCTCCCGCCGGGCGGCTGACTGGGCCTGACTTGGCCGGCCCGGCTGCAAGAAGTGGAGAGGAGATGAGATGTGAAGAGAACCTGAGAGGCATCTGCATGCCTGTTGTGAAGATTTTGTTTTGAGAGGAACAGCTGCAGGTGCCAAGGTCAGGGAAGAAGGAGGGGGAGGAGAAATGCTGCTTCTGGCCAGAATTCCCCTGCAGCCTATGGTGATGATCATGGTAGAGCAGGTTGTCCCCCTGCAGCCCATGGAGGTCCACAGAGGAGCAGAGATCCACCTGCAGCCTGTGGAGGACCCCACGTCAGGGAAGGTGGATGCCTGAAGGAGGTTGTGGCCCACGGAGGGCCCTCTGGGGCAGCTGTTCTGGAGGGACTGCACCCTGCGGAAGAAATGTACCACCCTGGAGCAGTTTCATGAAGGACTGTTGCCTATGGGTCAGACCCCATGATGGAGCAGGGAAGGAATGTGACGAGTTCCCCCGGCGATGAAGCAGCCATGTGAAACAATGTGTGATGAACTGACTGTAAACTCCATTCCCTCTTCCCTCCCTGTGACGTTTTGGCAGGGGGGACGGCTAGTAGAGATAATATTAAGCCTGGGAAGAGGGAGGGGTGGTAGGAGGTTATCTTGTTCTCTGTGTTCTCTCCTGCTTTGCTTTTAGTAATAAATGGTTTTCCCCAGGTTGAGTCTGTTTTGCCCATAACAGTAATTTTAAGGATTTCTCCCTGTCCTTATCTCAAACCTTGAGCCTTTTTTTCTTATATCACCTCTCCCTATTCTCTCAGAGAGTGGGGGAAGTGAGCGAGAGACTGGGTAGTCTGGTTCCAGTTGGGTCTAAACTACGACAACTCTTCAGAGAGGTTGGATGGGTACATACAGTGAGTCTAGTATTTCTGCTTGCATCCAGAGCCAGAAATATCTATGACTTATGCATGCTAATACCCCTCCTGTGACTGTTAAATTCTACCAGAAGACTTTTTTTTGGGGAAAATGTTCCTTTCTAGCTTTTATGGATGCAAAGAAATGTGTGTGCCCTATTCAGTCTTCCTGGTGTTGCAAGAGAGAGAAAAATCTTCTTCACACTTTCACGGGTTTTGCAATTTGAAGACTATTGCTTTAGGGTTCCCACCACTGGCAGCAGTGCTGGTCCCACAAGATGAGTCTGTTCAGGGGTTCAACACTGGGCCCACAGTATGACTGGAGGTGACTAGACCATAGGAGGTCCTCAAAAGTGCAGATACAAACTAATTCAGTCTTCTAGAAGAAAATGATGAGAGTCATCTATATATGTCACTCACAGCTTCTTCTGGAGGAAACTATGAGCAGCTAAAATATAGAATTGCTTTTCGGAGTCTGAGTCTATCGGGTCATTTGAACTCTGTTGTTTTTAACTTCCCTGCCTGAGCCTTTGTGGCAGGCACATCCGTTGCCACAAGTCATAAAAGCCAGGAGCAAACAGGTTCCTCCACCACTGCCTTTCTGGTGCAGTTATTAATATTCTGTGGCTCAGGATAAACCTGCCTGTACAGAGCCATCATTGCATTCTCAAACAAACCGAAGTCAAAGCAACCTTCTCCTCTCCTCAGGTAACAGCTAGTTGTGCAGTTCTGCTCCAGTTACATGCCAGAGGTTTGTCCAAGGAGAGCTCAGCCAGGAAATCTCTACAGAACAAAAAGTTGCCCTTTCTGAGATCACTAGAGCATGTTTGAAGTTTGCTCTGTATTTGCTAGCCATAGTCACTGTCAAGGGAGGCAGCATAGGTGTTGTCTCTGTGCTCAGATCATGGGCCTGAGTAGTGCCTGTCCTCCAGGGGTGTATCCAATCATCACTGGCCTGACTGCATGGCTCTGACAGCAGCATTTGCATTCCCTAGGAGATGTCCACCATAGTGCATTCACAACTCACTCCTCTTAAGTCTGAGAAGCAACATGGGGGCTCCACTGCCAAATCTGACTGGCAACACCCAAGAGCTGAGCCTAAAGGAGAGTTTTCCTGGCAACTCACTCCTCTGGGAGACAGCTGGCACTTAGAAGACATTTGGGATCTGGCTGCAGGTGGCTCCTTCACAGTCCTTCACACATCAGCACCTGCATACATCCTCTCAGAACAGCAGCTGGGTCCTGGCTGACATTAACAGACACAAAGTTTCGTCCTGTTCCTGATGCTGCCATCTGCTGAGTACAAGTACCACACCAGCACTTACCAATCTACCTCAACGAAAACCAGAGTGCCAGTACAAATCCTTTAAATCCTTTTAATTTTTCTGTCCTCTTCCCCCTGTGCACTGGATGGAAGTTATTGTAAAATTTTAATGCTCTGAAATGCTGGAAAAGGTCAAAATCATTTAAAAGTAAGTAACAGAACAGACTACAAAGCGCTTCTGCTTGTGACATCTCTGGCAGAAAGCACAGTTATGGAACTCTCAGTTGTACTGGCCATGGCAACAAGTGAAGACTAAAACAGAGACTTGGGACCTTTATCTTCAAAACACTTCACAAGCATTAAAACAGTCAGAAAAGCAAATCTGTCCAGGCTTGTATCTCCTTACTGCATAGTCAATGCAATTCCAATAGGAAAAGAACTGACCTCAGTTCTGATCACAGTTTGGCTCCTTGAGAGAGGTAGAATTCCTGACAACTTAAGCAGTGGATGGACATTGCTGTAGGATTTGATTTGCCATTGGCATGGACTGAGTAAATTTTTGCGTCCGCTACATTTAAGCACTTCTGCTGAGGCAATTGTATATTCATCTGTATCTCTCTCTTGCAAGATTTCACACATTTACTGAGTGTGGTAGCTTGAAAGACAGTTCACAGCACCTTCTATCAACAAATCAGCTGTGGATCAGAAATTTTTCACCTAGACTTACTATGCTAGAGAAGATTAATAGCCCTGAAAGAACTGAGTAGGCACCATTTAAAATCTGACCTCCAAGTTACATTCTTGTCAGCAACATTCCTATTTATGGGAACTTTTCCTGGGAATAAATCACATAAGAGGCTACTTAGCCTTTCACAGTCTTTAAAAGCATGGTTACAGATGAATGCAGAAGTTCATACAGTCTAGGCCTCCTGCTGTATCAGTTAATTTGAATTATTTGGGAATTTTGCTTTGCATTTAACCACAAGACTTGGGATTGTGTAATGTTGTATTTCCAATACTAGTACCACATGCTATTTTGATTGGATTTTTAAAAATTCTGAGATTTATGTATCTCATTTTGAACTGAATTTTTCTGTGATTCATTTCATTCCTAAGGTGGTCTGAGAAAAGAAATCTAATCATGGTTGTTTCTGAATTCTGCCTTCATATAAGATGTACCATTTCTTAACATGTTCCAACTGTAAACTGGTAACACGATAGCTAAAATGTTACATATTGTTTATTTTTCAGTTCTCCTATATGGCATGGACCAAGCTGAGACCACTCCACTAAATGTTGGTGGCTATGTAAAGAGAGTCCACATAATGAACATGCTTTTCACTATTTGTGATGGACTGAAGAGAAAGTTTGCTAAACTGCCCCAGTGCCACCTATCCATACAGTGTCTGGCTCCAATAACAACACCTCCATATTAAAAGGCTGAGGTCTGTCTTACTCTTTAACCTTCAGCTCTCTCTGACTTCAGACTCCGTGGTCCTTAGAATACACTGGAAAGTTATAATAGCTCACAAGGGAAAAAGCTGGAGACAGCTCTATGGACATCAGAGGCATTGGCTATGAATACTTATGCTTCACCAGCTGAGGAAGGAGAGACTTTACAGGCTCCCATTCCAATTCATTTTAGAGAATTTCTATCCAAAATACTTCTCTGAATTACTTTGTTAAATCCAGAGTTTAAAATCAGAGAAAGCATCATTAAATGAGAAATATTTGGATTAAATCACACATCTACAATTTTCTTTATGCATTGTCTCAAAATTTGGAAAGTGTCTTCAGAAAAGAGACACAAAGAAGGTTTCACAGTCTGGAGATTGCTGTTTTAAACAGAAATTCTCTCCTAATGTCTGTGAAACAGAAACTGTGCCTTCATGTGTAATAAAAGATCAATGAAGAACAAAGTCTCAAGCCCAAAACTTCTTTTTTCCACTCCAGTGTACTTTTGGATAAAAGGAAATCAATAGTAGCTGTGTGATTCACATCAGAAATATCAGCTTATTTAGGTATGAGCACAGCTCCCAACACCCTGAGGATGTCTGTGCCATACCTAGGATCATGTCAGCCCAGCGAGAGGGAAAGAAAATCCTATCACAGAATACTCAGCAGTGACACAAGCCTTTGGTCTTTGATAAATTGAAGACTTGATGGAAGCAGAGGAAAGGGATGCAGACAGATTTGTTATTCGCTATAGCTGAGGAACCTATTTTTAAGTTCCTTTCTCTGTAGCAAAACTCAGAGATTTCCTTTTTTCTCTAACTTTCTTTGTTCTGCAAAATTCATTTTTCTGCTTGAGAGGTTTTTCCTCCTCACAGCAGAATGGGGATATCTTCCTTAAGAGCAATGTCTCAGTTGGTGTATTTATATACACCAAGCAATAGACAGTATAATTATGTTTACCAAGGCACTCTAATTAGCTAAAAGACATATATTTCCATTTCTGTCCTGCACTAACGTTCCAAAGCAGAGGCCAGACCTTTGCAGCAAACATAGGCAGGGTTAGCATTGTTCCACAAGGCACCTACTGACATGTGGATCTCACTGTTGGCCTGCTACCACAGCACCCATGGACAAGCCCACAGAGAAGCTCACCAGCAGGCTGAGCCTGGGAAGCAGGACATGAGCTGCCAGGCTTTGTGAAAGCACCTTGTCCTCCATAAAACTGCACTAAATTGCAGAAGTAAGGAACTGGCACACACCTTGCTCAACTGTTCATGACTCAAAGACTAGTTATATAATGCATATAGAGGTCCATCCTTTCTCTAAGATATGACTGCTTAGTAGAACATTTTACGTTACAGAGACAGACTCTCATCTTCAATCGCTTTACTGGTGCAAGCATTGACAATTGCCAGCAGCATTTCTTGTCATATTTCTGGATTAGAAAAAATGCCAATTTGCAGCAAAAATCTAATATCCAACTAAAACTTATTATGAATCCAAGCTCAACTCCATCTCTCATTCACAGATACCAAATGCTGTCTAAGATATTTAGCACACTAAACCGGGAGAATGAATTGGAGGAAGGCTGAGAGATTTTCCCATCACCCAGACTGCCTGATTTTTCATTCAGGAAAGGAAATACTTCTGTTTTAACAATGGAATCACTCATAACAGAGACTATGAAAAACAAACACCTGTGCAGGGTGTTTGAAGAGAGTACACAGAGCCACTAATATCTGTTACCTTTTTTCTCCCTTCAATTTCCAGAGTTCTCTCCCTAAACTAATGGTGCACATCCTGAAAATGCCCTCTTCATGGCCACTTTAGCTGTAATAGCAGTGTTGATTCTGACATGCTTTGTTACTTTGGAAATGTATGGCTTGCACCTCACAACTGTGAAGCTGTGAGCACAAACACTGACTTAAACTTTGCTGCAATATAAGATGGACTGCATAAGAAGTGAACAGAGGTTTAAATACGTCTCAGGGTAGAATCATAGAATGATTAGGCTTGGAAGGGACCTTAAAGGTCATCCAGTCCAACCACCCTGCAACCAGATCAGGTTGCTCAGAGCCTCATCCAACCTGGCCTTGAATGTTTCCAGGGATGGGGCATTCACCACCTCTCTGGGCAGCCTGGTCCAGTGTTCTGCAAATCGCATTGTGAAAACATTTTTTTCCTAACATCTTGTGAGAGACTGTGTTGAATGTTTGTCTCAACATTGTCGAAATATCAAACCACTACCCGGACAATGGCTTCCTGTTATCTCGCAGAACCTGAATGCAGAACTGGTTACGAGACGTCTAGCCCTA
>WHYT01016318.1:153365-203543 GCA_009806455.1 Tetrax tetrax
GAGCTGCAGCCTTTGCTCTCAGGCGGGTGTTGGCCATGTTGCCCTGAGAGTCGGGAACAGCAAATGCCCCGGGTCGGCGCCCTCCCTGCCGCGCCACGCCCTGTTTGCCCGTCCTGTTCGCCGCGCCCCCCAGGCCCTGCTTTATACGGGGAGAGGGACCGGACCGCTCGTCAGCCGCTCTCGCGCGAGCTGCGGGCTCCTGGCGCCTCGCTCCGCTCCCCCCTGGGCTTCCCTGCTTCGGGAATCCCCGCGCTGCGCTGCGCTGGGCCACGCCGCTGCGGATCGTGCCGCTGCTGTTGCCTCGGCGACTGAGCGAAGAGGGCTCGAACCCAGGACCATGAGATTAAGGGTCTCATTCTCTACCCACTGAACTATACTGCCTAGATAACTCACTACAACTATAGACCTATAGTTAGGTAAGTACATAACTTTATAAGTATAGTCTAACTACAGACTATGATTTGCTTCCCTGGCATGTTAAATATTGTCATCGCATTTATTCCTTACGCATCAGCGTAGCACAGTATCTTAAAGAATTGGGTACAGAATATGAAGGAAGTAGAGCTAATAGTTGGAGGAAGGAGGATTTTACAGTGTTAAATAATTTCAGTAACACTGATGTCATTCTTTGCAGAATGTTTTCTAGGCTGTGTACAAACCTATCTAATTATAGATTATAATTATAAAGCCTAGCATGCTGGAATACTAGCATCTGCCAAAATCAATGTCAAAAGGTGGACATAATTAAAAACAATATAATTGTAATCCTGCCAAGAACTGGCTCTGGCACACTGTACTAAACCACTCAGAACCAGAGCTGTTCCAGTGGGATTATCAACATCTTAAACAAGCTATGCCCATTTTCTAAGTTTTTGTAATTACTACAATGAAGTAATGTTATTTTCCTCTCTTTTGTTTTGCTCTTTCCTCTAAATAAAAAGTGCTCAATTCCATTTAACCTTAAAGTGAAGAGTTTCCATGTAATGGAAATACTGTGACCACAAATCAAACTGTCTTCCTCCTTGTGTTACATCCCATTTCTACTACAAGTCTCAAAGTCTTCCATTTGGATTGTTTCAGCTTGAGCCAGAGACAGGCTTGAAGCAGAAGAGGATGCTATGAGCAGCAGAGGTATTTAGCAGTCTCCTCATACCTTTTATTTCCTTTTTCAGGTGCCCTTTATGCTGCCTTCTGTTAGTAGTGATGGACCAGTCATACCATATGTTATTACATCATGAGGGATACTTCTGGCTGACCCAGGAAAATTTCCTTTTCTCTCTCTTAGATTTTCTACCTTCAGGAGGTGGGAGGGAAGCACATTCAAGCAGATTTCATCAACATTATAGCAAATGAAATTAACTTATCAGACAGAACAATCACAAATCTGCACAGGCCAAATGATGAGGTATCTTCTGAAGCTCTCCCACAGAGTTATCAGTGAAATGTGTCGTTATTTGCCCTTCTGTCCTGCACACACACATTGTGCAGTGAATCTGAGGGATCAGACCGCTGTGTTAGGGTCCTTGTCAGGGAGAGGAAAATGTTTGCTCAGTTTTGCTTATTGAAGTTCTTCCCTGTTGATGTGGCTATCATGATTTCCAAGTAGCCTTCTGTCCACCTCCCCTTACCCAGTTCCAGGAGAGCCATCCCAAGCAGCCTTCTCCATCTTCTTGGTCTCAGGAGCCTTACAAATGCAGAACAGAGAGGCTGGTGACTAACCAAAATGTTTGCAAGAGGGATCACACAGCTCATGACTCCAACTGTTAGGCTGCATACCAAGCATCATTAAATATTACATTGCTGTGGACTCTTTGGACTGTGATGTAATCTGTTACCCATTGAGGCAGAGAAGCAGGCAGACAAGGCTGCTTCCTCAGAAACCTCTTCCCAGCCTCTGCTCAGAGGCCAGTCCTACAGATCTGAAAAATACCAACGGCAGCCATGTCTCCATAAGAGACATGCACTGCTTCTGCAGAATAGGTTAACATCTTACAACAAGATCAGCGTGGCGGCAGGGAGAAGGTGAAATTTAAAGCCGGTCAGAGCTTAGTGCAGTGTTAGTGTCTAACACTTTGTCCCCCAGCCTGCAGATCTTGGAAGGATTTCAGTCTATACCAGTCCAAAGTTTGCTTACTATATGTGAAAAAACTTCTGTGGATCCAGATCAAAGAAGCAATTCATGTTTTAGCACAGCTGGACCCAAAGGATGTTCCTCCCCAGCTCCCCCCAAGTCCTTTCCATCCACACCGGGATCTATTTCCTTACCTAGAGCATGCAACATGCCCAGTCATTCCTGCAGCAAGGCTTCTCTGTAGAGTGAAAACAACTTTGCTGTCTTTCTGGAGATGGAATAAGAGAGTGCTGGCATGCCCCACTGCAGAGTGCTGCTGGTTTAGCATGCTGCTCAGCCAGGGCTGACATCACTGAATTGCTCTCTTAGCCAAAAGCTGTGTTGGGATTTCAGATGCTCCAAGCCAAGGATCCATCTAGCAACAGCCAAAGAAGTGTGAAAGATAGTAATTCACTCAGAGTCACCTCACACAATTAGACATATCTGTGAAATATCTGCCCTGTTCAAGGGAACTTGCATGCAGATGTGTGACAGGGATATCACTTCCCCATAACTTTCAAATTTAATCTATCGTAATGGTGCTGTCTCTCTCTTTCCCGAGCAGGGAGCTGTCAACAGCTCTAATGCTTGTCCCCCATTAATCCTCACTGTGACAGATCTTTTTACTCATTTTTCTGGTGAAGAAACAGGACTCCAAACAAAAGCTCTCAAAACTCTTCACCAGCACTAACCAAGTTTGCAAACTCAGTAAATATTGGTTATTTCAAGCCCAAATCAGTCTGATGGTCAAAGGCAGAAAAGATTTGTCCATCCCATCTCTGAGCTTCTTTCTTTGTTTCTTGTCCAGACTGAGATGTGGATAAGTTCCATAGACAATGTAAGGATCCCATCCACTCTGCTGCGAATTCCATACAAGAACACAGAACAGAAGATAAACACTACTCCTAGCCAGAGAAAAAGATTTTATCTGTAAGTCCCTGAACAGTTTAGTTCAACTTTTTGTAAAAACCAGGCATTTCCATTCATTTCATGGAGCTTGGCAATACATTAAAAATTATCTTTTCTGATACTAATTTATTTCCAAAGCATGTAACAATAATAAATCGTAGAGAAATAAGAAAAAAAGAATCAAAATACATAGTGGTACTTTTCCACATACAAATCATCCACATGATCTCCTTGGTCTCAGTAGGCTAAAAAGTTTAATGAAAAAAAAAGAAGACACTTAACAGACCACTTGCAGAAAACTCATTTTAGCATGAATTTCAAGGTATAATCTGTCCCTCCTGGGGCTATTGTAACTCACTTCTCTGACCTGCTGTATGGAAGCAGAATAAGCAAAGCAAAGGTATAAAGGAGTTACTCTAAAGAAGATAGCTGGGAAATATGCAGTAACATTCTCTGCATTAATAAAGCAATGAGACAAGGACTTACATGCTCAAAGAAGTGAATATACAACAAGTTTGCATGAAAATAAATTAAATCTAAATTAATAAACTTTATTCTATTCAGTTAACAGATGTTCTACTCTATTCTGTAGCATTACACAGAACAGACATTTTCTAAATATTTACAAGGTTGAGTTTTTTAAAATTAACCATCCAAATTACATTACTGCAGTTTGACTTCAAGGCTGTGGTCTGCAATATTAAGTAATTTAATTAAGTGAGGAATAAAATAATTGATCAATGCTGAAGTAGTTTTGCTAATGCATTTTGGTAATTTTTCCAGCTGGACTGGTTCTCAGTTTAAATCAAAGTCAACTGAGGGCGGCTTGCTCCCCTCAGAAGACAAGCCAGTTAAGCCCCTCTGAAGGAAAAGCAAATCACTCATTGCCCTAGCATGCCACCAGCAGTGAGGTCCAGGGGGGAAATTCTTATTTCCCCTTTCAAAAGGTGCTCGCTTCCACGTTCCAGGTCGGAAAGGGCTGGTTTGTGGTGCTGAAATTCAAAGACATTACTGTGATTTTGTCGAAGGCAAATTTTACAGTGACCCAATGTGATTGCTTGGGGCAAGAGGCCATAACACTGGTGGAGAAGGATGAGTCTTGTGAGAAAGTAGTCTTGTTCCAGCTCTTAGGGGAAAGTGTGAGACCACAGGATTTCCCTAGAACTGCATAAGGTAATTCCCTTATAGTAACGCTGGAACTGTTTGGGTGGTGAGCTATCAGCTTCAGCTGCCTTTCTAAAAGAAATCTAACACAGGTTTTTTTGTTCAAATAACCCCATGACAATACTACAGCAGATCGGAATGAATGAAATGGCCTAGAAATCAAGATCAGAAAAGACGTTAATGCCAATGATACATCAGAATCATTAGGTCTGATATACCTGTCTACCTCTGCATATTCGAGAGCAATGCTAACCAGCACGCACAGGGACATGGGAGAAATCTATCAGCAATGCCAGTGCATATACAAGCATCCCAAGTTATTTGTGTTAGAGACTCTGACTGACGTACCTTAAGTCTCTGCAGCCACAGTTTGAAAAATACAGACAGTCTACATGGAGTGAAAAAGATGCAAATCTGTAATGGCAGAGGAGGAGTTTTACTCAGCCTTCCACCAGCCTGCACCTGCCTGCTGGCCAGGCCCTGGAGCTGTCTGCACTGTGGCTTTGGCTGCTGATGGCACCAAAGCTGCTGGGCAACTGCACAGACTCTCAAGTCAAAGGTCTGTTTTCTTCTGAAAGTCTAAAGTAGCCACATGTCAGCTGGCACAACATTGCCTAGAGCAGGCAAAGGAAGAAAACAAGGACAATTCCTTCTGCAATTTAGAAAACTTTGGTTACTTCAAAAAAGTGCTGCTGTAAGTGGCCTCATATTCACAAAGAAATACAGCAGATGGCCCCACAGTTCAAAAGCTGTGCTACGGCCAACATAGTGTCCTTCCCTTTAGCAGGCATGTATTGGCTGTTTACCATCAAGCCACAAGGAGAGATCAAACAGGAAGTGGAGAGAGACGGCCATGGAGATGACTGTTTGGTGTTTGATCAGTTTTGGGAGTGCTGTCTCATCCCAGTAGCTCACAGTAGGAGAAGCTGTAAAATAAACGTGCCCTGGGGCTGAAGCAGAATTTCCTCTGCCTCTCACAGAAAGAATCTAAGTCAGTGTCTGATGCCTTGCAGATTTTGCAGTGTGTTGTGTTGTGTTTCATGTGTAATAGTACTGGACAGCACCACCAGATCATGGTGCAAAACATGAGACACATCTTTAATTTTGCAGGTGTCGGTCCCGACAGTTCTGATTTTTTTTTTGCAAAGATGAAAAGGCTTTCCAGAAGACCTGAGACTTTAAGAGAAAAGTCTGGGATGTCCATATACCATCTCTGTGTTGTAGCTTCTGAAATAGGAAAAGCCTTCCCAAAGGCACTGCAGGAAGGAATCTTTTGAATTACCTATACTATGTGGTAGAGGTTCTGAAAGGCAAGAAGTGGAAGAAAACAGTGAGTTTGTCTTTCTGCCATTACATGCCTTTTGCTAAAGCTTGGACTGAAGTTACAGCCCCAGAGACTTCTGGTTCAGAGTTCCTGTAGTGACACATAAAGGTAACTCGCAGCCTTGGCAATTAGCACATACGCTCCATCCCACTACCCCATCAGATTTTCTGTCTGTTTGTGAACTTGCCTTTGCAGGGGCTGCACAGCAGACTTGGCTTCTTCTAGCTTTCAAACAGTGCCACTTCCTGGCGTAATTGAACCACTGCACCTCTTCAACTACTGATCTGTAAGAAAAGCTGAGATGTGGACTAGACATCTTGTCTTAGTCAGGAATCACTTCTGGAATGCAGCTTGCACTACTATATTGGGATAAAGTCCTAGGTCTGAAAGTGAGGGTGCTTGAACCAGGAGAAAGTCTGACATTCTAATTTCAAAATGCATTCATATCCTGAGGAAAGTTTCAGTGACTGTTTTGGCAGCACCTCAACCAGTCCCAAATCCTCCCTTTACTCTTCCTAATTAAATCTGCTTAATAGCTACCAAGCATGCTTCAAATGACCCGTGACAGTTGGGAGAATCTCTACTCATTACAAAGCTAATGCATTACTAGATTTGCCTCCTGAATGTTACGCCCTTCTATTATCTTCTCATCTCTTCAAATATTCCTCTGGAAAGTTAAATAAAATTAACAGCTACAAAATACCCAGGAACTGCTGCTGGCTTTCCATAGCTGAGTGCATGGCAGATATCTAAATTGAATGTTTCCTAGGGCTAGCAATTAATTTACTTCAGATATTAGCTGTGTGTCATAGTTTAGCCTCAGTTGGGGCCACACTACACAGTCTCTCTCTCACTCCTCCCACCCTCTGAGAGAATAGGGAGAGAGAATATAAGGAAAAAGGCTCGAGGTTTGAGATAAGAACAGGGAGAAATCCTCAAAGTTACCATTATGGACAAAAACAGACTCGACTTAGGGAAAACTATTCATTATTACTAAAACCAGCAGGATAATAAGACAGAGAACAAGATAACCTTCTCCCACCCCGCCCTCTTCCCAGGCTTAACATTATCTCTACTACCTTCCCACTCCCTGAGTGGCACAGAGGGGAAGAGGGAATGGGGGTTACGGCCAGTACATCACACGTTGTTTCACACCACTGCTTCATCATTGGAGGAAGAACTCCTCACATTCCTCCCCTCCTCCAGTGTGGGGTCCCATCCACGGGCCACAGTCCTTCGTGAAACTGCTCCAACGTGGGTCATTTCTTGCACGGGGTGCAGTCTCTCCAGAACAGCTGCCCCAACAGGCCCTCCGCGGGCCACAGCCTCCTTCAGGCATCCACCTGCCCCACCGTGGGGTCCTCAGGTGGATCTCTGCTCTTCCGTGGACTTCCATGGGCTACAGGGGGACAACCATGGTCTTCACCACAGGCTGCAGGGGATTCTTGGCCAAGAGTGGCATTACTCTTCCCCCTCCTTCTTCCCTGACCTTGGCATCTGCAGCTGTTCCTCTCAAAACAAAATCTTCACAACAGGCATGCAGATGCCTCTCAGGTTCTCTTCACATCTCATCTCCTCTCCACTTCTTGCACCCGGGCCAGGCCGAGTTGGGCCCAGACAGCCTCCCAGTGGGAGGCCAGAGGGTGAGGCCTGCAAGGCCCACAAGGTTCATGCCTCCCGCTCTCTGCCTCTGCTCAGCTTCTTCACATCTTCTCTTCCTTTTTTTGTTTCTGTTTTTCCCCATCTTAAATACATTATCGCAGAGGCATTATCATGGACCATTCTGGTACCAATTGACTCGGCCTTGGCCAGTAGCAGGTCCACCTTAGGCCCGGCCGAGTCCACTGAACAAAGGGAAGCAACTTCTAGCAGTTTCTTACAGAAGCCCTAAACAAAACCAGAACACAATGAAATCTCACTGAATCCTGCAGTCCTCCGCTGTCTTTCTAAGGCACGGAATAGTCAGCTGCAGGCTTAAAAAATAAATATTTTAATGTGAAGGGACATCATGATTATTTAATCCCTTGCATGCATTGCTTCTTAGGGTACTACATATCTCTGTCTTTCTCCAAATATAAGATAGATTGTGGTAATGAAACTGCAGTGGGTGGGTAGTAAAAATACCTCCCTGCAGAGATTTTTAGAAGTGAGTTATGTGACTTTCATGCAGCTTCCTCAAGTACTGTTTGTAACCAGCCCAGCCATCTGAGGTACCCTTGAAATACTTCATTTTGTCAGCATGTAGCATTCTGCACACACTGCTGGTTCCCTCAAGCACAAAGCAGTTAAAAGACATCCTTCTGCAAAAAGTGCATATTTTTCAGCTTTAGGTTTTGTTCCAGAAAGCCCATGAAAGCCTGGAAGGAACTCCAAAATGTCCCAGAGCCCCAGGACTAACCTGACTCAGACCCACAGTCAGTTTCTGTTGTGGAGTTGGAAAAGCTCAACTTCACTTAACTACCTCCAAGCTTACTGCTAAGCAGCAGATCATGAGAACTCTGCTTGTTCTGTCCTCAGCCCCATTTGTACAGTTCAATCAGTGAGTCTAGTCCATTGAAGTACCTTCATGCCCACAGGCTGCACAAAATTAGCATGGCTGGGGGATGAGGGAAGTTTTACAAAATGGTAAGAGTAATGCAAGGCTGACCAGGCTGAAGGGAAGACATCGAACATCAAATTTAACTGAGCTCAGCTGTTGCTGCACTCCCTGAAATCGGATATGTTCCACTGAACCCACAATTAGCTCAAGAAAATAGGCTTTTAAGAGTATTAGTAGGGACAGACAAAATGGAAACCAGGAGGAGCTATAGCATAAAACCAGCCATTAGTTTGTGTTCTGTAAATGACAACCCTCCTGCCACACAACACAATCTACCCCTGATTGTGACCCCACTTCTAGGCTGTCTAAAAAGCCTGCTGCTTTGAAAAGCCATCAGGTAGCTGCTGCACTGCTGTTAGTGCACTCAAAGCCTGTGGGCAGCTCAGCATGTACTTACTTTGCCAACAGTAATCCATTATTCCTGCCCTAGAGAAACAGATTCCATCCACAGCAAAGTGGAACACGTGAGGAGAGGAATCTGAGCAAAGCATTTATCAAACCTCAGGATGATCATCTGTAGAGGCTTTCCAAAAAGTATTGCTCTTCCTGCAGAGGTGAGCACCACCACCACATTATAGAGAATTAAGACAGAACAGTATATGATGCTGGTACACTATATATCCTCCTGGCAAGAATCTTGTCATCACCACAGGAGCATTCAAGTTTTTTCCCAAGAAGTAAAGCACAGTCACAGAATAATAGAACCATAGAATGGTTAGAGTTGGAAGCAACCTTTAAAGATCATCTAGTCCAACCCCCTGCAAGGACCAGGGACACCTTCCACTAGATCAGGTTGCTTAGAGCCCCATCAACCTGGCCTCGAATGTTTCCAGGGATGGGGCATCAACCACTTCTGTGGGCAACCTGTTCCAGTGGCTTTTCACCCTCACAGTAAATAATTTCTTTTAACCTAAGTCTACCATCTTTCACCTAAAAGCCGTTGGCCCTCATCCTATCACTACATGACCTTGTCAAAAGTCTCTCCCCAGTTTTCTTCAAAGTT
This sequence comes from Tetrax tetrax, assembly GCA_009806455.1. Lineage (NCBI taxonomy): Eukaryota > Metazoa > Chordata > Aves > Otidiformes > Otididae > Tetrax > Tetrax tetrax. Next base: position 162,475 of record WHYT01016318.1, read on the forward strand.
CCCTTTAGGTACTGGAAGGCCACTATAAGGCCCAGAGCCTCCTCTTCTCCAGGCTGAACAGTCCCAACTCTCTCAGCCTGCCATCATAGAAGAGGTGCTCCAGTCCTCTCATCATCTTTATGGCCCTCCTCTGGACTCACTCAAGCAGGTCAGCGTCCTTAAGTTGGGGGCTCCAGAGGTGGACGCAGTACTCCAGATGGGGTCTCACAAGAACAGCGTAGAGGGGCAGAATTGCTTCCCTCAACCTGCTGTCCATGCTTCTTTTGATACAGCCCAGGATGCGGTTGGCTTTACAGGCTGCAAGTGTGCAGTCGGCTCATGTTGAGCTTCTCATCCACCAGCACTCCCAAGTCCTTCTCAGCGCAGCTTTCAATTTATTCTCTGCCCAGCCTGTACTTGTGCTTTGGATTGCCCTGATCCTTGTGCAGGACCTTGTACTTGGCCTTGTTGAACTTCATGACGAGTCATCGGGAGCAGCTCTCTATATCAGGTGCCTGAGGGGGTTTGCTGCCTAAGGGGTATGAGAGACACTGTGGGATGCAGTGGAATATGATTCTATGAATAGCAGTTCGGAGTTGCAGAAGACTTACAGGATGTTTAAGGGAGGAAACAAAGGCAGGAAAAGGGAGGGGCTTAGGTGATTTTAGGAGGAAAAAACATGGCAAAAAAGAGGTGTAAGAGGATTAAAAGGGACAGTTTTGTGTAAACAGCTGGTTGGTCAGTACATGTCTAACTATGCCCTGCGCCTGATCAGTGCTTGTCTTATCTTCACAGTGAATTCCTTTCTAGCTCATTCCTAGGTGTTCTAGTGAGGTGGGGGCTATAGTGGTAGCTTCTGTAAGAAACTCTCACAGAAGAGTAAGAGTTTCCCCTTTGTTCAGGGGACTCGGCCAGGCCTAGGGTAGACCACTGCTGGCCAGAGCGGAGCCAATTGGTAGCAGAATGTTCCCTGGTAACACCTCTGAGATAACCTGTTTAAGATGGGGAAAAACAGAAAAAAAAAAAAAAGAAAAGAAGATGTGAAGACGTTGAGCGGCGGCGGAGAGGGGGAGGTGCAAGCCTTGTGGGCCTTGCAGGCCTCACCCTCTGGCCTCCCACCAGGTGTCCGTCTGGGCCTGACTCAGCCCAGACTGGCTGCAAGAAGTGGAGAGGAGATGTAAAGAGAACATGAGAGGTGTCTGCCTGCCTTCTTGTGAGAGGAACAGCTGCAGATGCCAAGATCAGTGAAGGAGGGGGAGGAGTAATGCTGCTCCTGGCCAAGATTCCCCTGCAGCCTGTGGTGAAGATCATCGTGGAGCAGGCTGTGCCCCTGCAGCCTGTGGAGGCCCATGGAGGAGCAGAGATTCACCTGCAGCCTGTGGAGGACCCCACGTTGGGGCAGGTGGATGCCTGAAGGAGGCTGTGGCCTGCGGAGGGGCCAGTGGGGCAGCCATTCTGGAGGGACTGCACCCTGTGGAAGAAATGACCCATGCTGGAGCAGTTTCACGAAGGACTGTGGCCCGTGGATGGGACCCCACACTGGAGGAGGGGAGGAATGTGAGGAGTTCTTCCTCCAATGATGAAGCAGCAGTGTGAAACAACGTGTGATGAACTGACTGTAACCCCCATTCCCTCTTCCCCCCTGTGCCGCTCGGGGAGTGGGACGGTAGTAGAGATAATGTTAAGCCTGGGAAGAGGGCGGGGTGGGAGAAGGTTATCTTGTTCTCTGTCTTATTATCCTGCTGGTTTTAGTAATAATGAATAGTTTTCCCTAAGTCGAGTCTGTTTTTGTCCATAATGGTAACTTTGAGGATTTCTCCCTGTTCTTATCTCAAACCTCGAGCCTTTTTCCTTATATTCTCTCTCCCTATTCTCTCAGAGGGTGGGAGGAGTGAGAGAGAGACTGTGTAGTGTGGCCCCAACTGAGGCTAAACTATGACACCAGGTGAGGGGTGCTCTGTGCAACCCTGTGTATCTGGGGGGGCCTGGGTGCCAGCAACTGCAAGTCAGACCATGGCTCAGAGGGCCTGGGCTGCCAGCAGCTGTCATGAGTGTGGCTGTGTGAGTGAGTGTGCAAGCACTAGCGAAGGTCAAGCCAGACAAGATGGTGAGTAGGTGAAGTGACCTAGGACAAGAAGTTGAGTCTGCCAAGGGGCCAGCTCTGGGTGTGAGAGTGCTTGTGTGTCGTTAGGAGCAAGAGCAGAGGGGAGCATCGGTGGGACCAGGGGAATCGTGTGTGTGTGTGTGGTGGTCTCTACCAGCAACTGGATTAGAGCTGTGGCCTTGAAGGCATGTATGCCCAAGTGACAGCCCATCTACCTTGAGGCGTTATACACTGGTAAAGCTTTGGGCCATCAAGGAAAGATCTGGCTTTGAGTTATGCCCAGATTCCTCCCTGGCAGCTTTACTTCTGCCCAACTGTTTAATATGGGTATATGTACAATACCAGACCAATGTCCATAGAATGATCTTTAAGAATAAGACATAAACGAAAAATACCCAGTAGGCTCCAAGAGGTAAAGAAGCAAACCAAACAAACATCAGGACTACCAGCACACACATGCTTTATTAAGCATCTAAATATTGTTAATTGTTGCTATATTAGATCTAGTAGATCTAACCTTATTAAAATATTAATTCATAAAAGTTTTTATAAATTTAATAGTAACAATGATAATACAGATAACACTCATGACTGCAATTGAGGTGACTGGCAGTGTCACATGGACAGGTGTCTCTGGGAGGAGGATGTCACCACAATAGTGAGATCCTCAACTAGTTCTGTCCTAAAATCAGCTTTTATAGGTTTGCTTTACCTACACGCAATTACTAACAGCTCTGATCCAAAAGTGCACCAGAAACCACAGGCAAAGCACTCTCTTCTGGTTTTCAGAGCTAAGTGCCCACTGTGGCAAAGGGTGTTTGCTGCAGCACACCACTGGGTCCAGGGCTGCTATGAAAGGAAAAACTCTCTCACTGGAGCCAGAACAGCTCCACTAAAGTGACCAAGGAAAGATGAAGAAAGTTGATGAGGCCTCCTCATATTCAGCAAGAAGAGCTCCCTCACCACAGAGACAAAGCTAGTCAACCCATCAAAGCCATCATCAGCAAAGGATGATGCCGAAGGCAAGTTGAAAGCACAGTTTGCTAAGGAGGACCCCCAGATATCAGACCCTTGAGGCTGAGACACCAGTCAGCTATGGAAAATGCTGAAGAAGGGAGCCATGTAGTATCGCAGAACTGTCAACTTCCTGCAGAAGTTCATCACAGAATCCAAACTCCCCTGCTAGCAAGTCTTTTCGTCTGTCTGGCCTCCAGCCATTCTGACTAAAACCAGCAAAGACTTTGTGAGCCAGAGTAGAACTATGTAAACTGTCTGAACATGAGGATCTTCCAATCCTGAAAGATCTTGAAGAGAGCAATGGTGAAGCAGTCCCTGTCATATCAAAATGCACGCAGACTTGGGACTGCTTGTTTTCTAGGGACTGTTTCTCCCGAATGAGAAGCTAGTTGTCTCTCGAGTCAGGACACAAAAGATCTGTTGAGGTGCCAATGGTAGAGGGTCCAGAAACAGCTACTCAGTATCTTTGTTTCAAACCAGCATTATGATGATTTTCAAGTAATGTCCACTGCTGCAATAAAATCCAGGGATAGCCTCAAAGCTGACCAGAGGAAACAGTTGAAATCAGATCTCAGATGTTGCAGCCGTATACTGTAAGGCTGAAATGAAGCAGAGAAAGGAATCTTTTCCGGAGGATGTGAAACAGGACCAGAGGATACATTCTACTTGACATCCAGGTTCACCACTGTACTATCAGTCTCTTTCCAAGCACTCTCAGAAATCAGCAAAACACATTTAAAACAATAATCCACGTAATGCTGTCACAATCCATTGCAGCTGGTTACAAAGGCATTGCTTATGTGAGAAAATAAAAGCATTTAGAGAATATATTTTATTATAAAACACATCAAAGCAGAAACTTTGCTGTGCAGCCTACTGACAGCTAGCAGAACAGACTACAAGCAGAAACACTATTCACTAAGCCAGCAGTCAGCATTTTTCACAACAGCAATGGAGACCTTCCTACGGTGCAGCTTTAGAGCATCTAGAATCATAGAATCATAGAATGGTTAGAGTTGGAAGGGACCTTCAAAGGTCATCTAGTCCAACCCCCCTGCAAGGAGCAGGGACATCCCCCACTAGATCAGGTTGCTCAGAGCCTCATCCAGCCTGGCCTTGAACGTTTCCAGGGATGGGGCATCCACCACCTCTCTCGGCAACCTGTTCCAGTGTTCTACAACTCTCATTGTAAAAAATTTTTTTCTAATATCTAATCTAAACCTACCTCCTTCTAATTTAAACCCATTACCCCTCGTCCTATCACAACAGGCCCTACTGAACAGCCTGTCCCCATCTTTCCTGTAGGCCCCCTTGAGGTATTGGAAGACGGCTATCAGATCTCCCCGGAGCCGCCTCTTCTCCAGGCTGATCTATATTCTCTTGAATGAAAGATTCACAATTCAGGCAAGGGACACTGAGCTTTGCATCAAATGAGAAAATAAATAGCCTTAAAGACTCTAATGAAAATGAAGCTGCCCATCCCTCAGGTATGCAAAGGAACAATTACATGCTACAGGCAGAAAAACAAAAGGCAAGGCTGTAAGGGCAGTATCCTCTCATGGAAATCACCCAGTCGCTCTTCCTGTTGATGCCAGTTGCTGGATTTTTGTTCTGTTTCTATTTTCACAGATATGGTGTGTTTTTGGATACATCCATGTACAATCCTTGCACAGAACATATGAAGTACAGACATGTCTAATTCAAACTCATCAATACAACATCACTAAATAGTGATAGTACAAGTCCACGAATATTGTCATGTGAAAGATGAGACATGTTTGGACAGATGTGGCCTACATCTTACTGTTGGTAGGGGAATCTCTGAGAGTACTGTTGTAAACTTTTTTGTCTACTAAGGTTAGGCCACTGCTTGAATTCTTCACAGAAAAGCTAACCAAAAGGAAGCTTGGGGGGAAAAAAAAAAAAAAAAGCAAAAGCTAAATGAAATTCCTGTTAGAAGTAAAAGAAATGCAGGGACGTTTTACATAAAGGTGCATAGAGAGTTGCATTGCGTTATGCCTCTATTCAGACACTTACTTAGATCCGGTACTGGATTAAGCTTAACTGACTTGAGATCAATTTAATCCTGGGTGACTATACCAGGGGTCTATACCAGGGTTTAAACAGCTGAAATAATCTATTTTAATTTCACATATTCAATTAATTTGGATTATTTTTTCTGACTGCTCCAATCTAGAGGAAACCCCAAGGAAGTTACCACACAAAAAGAGATATTCTACTTTTAAGTACTGATTTTTATAGCAGAATATTCAATCAATGGAATAAGAAAATATTAGTTACAAAGAAAGTAAGTTAGAGATTCTTCACGTTGAATTACCTCTGGGGGGAAAAAATGCACTTGGCTGCTATTAGCTGCAGGGCAGATTTATGCTTTCAGCTAATACTACTAATTACACCATTTCTTGTTGTGAGGCTTGGGAATTTCAGTCAAACTGGAATGTTTTTACTCTTATTTTTTAGATTAGTACCATGTTCAGGTAACAAAGTATCCTGGTTTCGGCAGGGATGGAATTAATTTTCCTCTGAGTAGCCAGTGTGTTTTGGATTTTGTGTGTGAAAAATGTTGATAAAAACACTCTGATGATACGAGTTGTTGTTAATGAGAACCAAGGACACTGTCCGCCTTTCCAAGTCTCATTAAAGTCTCGTTAACGTGCAGATGTGGGAAGCTGGGCGAAAGACAGACAGAATAATTGATCCAAACTGGCCAAAGAGAGTATTCCATGCCATTAATGTCATGCTCAGTATATAAATAGGGGGTGCCATGGGAGGGGGCATTCCATTCCATTCTGGTACCCATTCAGGCACCCTTGGCATCCTTTTCTTCTCTCTTGCTTGCTGGCATCGTTCCCTCTACCTTGCTAGCTTGCTCTTCCTGCCTTTGCTTGCTGCTCAGTGTCATTTCCGTGATTGCTGCTCAGAACGCCTTGGTCATTCGAACATTGGGCGGTGAGAAATCGTACATTGTTCATTTTGTATATATTAATATCCTTGTATTGTTATTTTTGTAATTTTTAGTATTTAAGTAAACTGTTTCTATCTCAACCCACGAGTTTTCCTTTTTTCCCAGTTTCTCTCCCCCATTCCACTGGGTAGGGGGAGGGTGAGTGAGAAACTGTGTGGTGATCCGGGCTATAGCACCACATAAAGGGAGTTCGTTTGGCTCCATCATGTATTTCTGTTGTTCAGGTTTTCCGCAATGTTTTGCAGCCTAGCTTTAAATGACTCACTTAAAACTAACACAAAATAATGGTAACAAAAGAGAAAATATTGGAAAAGTTATTTCTGTCCAAATCAAAGCCAGAGAACAGTCTGAATTTCTACAAGTATGTTTTACATGGGACAATACAAAACACTGACTTACAAAACAATTTTTGCCACAACCATTTTAAAGGTCACATTCAAAACAGATACTGATGTTGGTGCTTTAATTATTCCTGAAGTGAGGTATACGTGTAAGTCACTCTTCCTGCAAACCTGAGCAATTTCTTCATGGTATAAGTGCCAATTAAAAGACCATAAGTAGCACAGAGCACTAAGTGACTATGTACTTCTGCTTGCATAGAAGAAGAAAGCTTCTGTCATCTCTTAAGTACTCCAGCTTTTACAGAAGTCAGAATATCTGTAATCACACTCCCATAAAACAGAACTCCTCCGTTCAAGCATATCTTCTTTCAAGCCTATCTTCTCTGGATTTCTGTAACAGTTGCTGAAAATGCAAGGAGGCAAGAAGCAGGGTGAGCAAGGCTTATCACTGGTTAGATCACAGATGGATGGAAGCAACTAGTAGTACAAAGATTCAAGGAAGTTGTAGAACCACTGAGAGCATGGAGGATTTATAAAATGTAATGCTCGCTCTATTGGTGCTTATATTTATTCACTTTAAGTGACTATACACAGGCAAAGGGACCTTTCTGCAATAAATCTCTCATGCTGGTATTTAAATGAAGCTAGTGGCAAATACCTATTTTCCTTGGGACAATTATACATTGGTACTATCAGTACAAGTAAGAAATATGTGTATGAATAAAGCCCTGACTTCAAACCAGCCCACAGTCGTTGTCAGTTCCTAGCAACCCAACAGCAGGAATAAAAGCCCTTCTTGCCCTCTCAGTGTGTATAGAACAGTTCACAAGCTATAAATTTGCATTACTGCATGTAGATACTGCAAGAAATTTAACTACTGTAGCTCCTGCTTTGCAGCTTTACTGTACTATCTCAACTAGGCATTTCAATTAATTTTACCTAAAAACTCCCCCATACCTTTGATCTGTTGAGGTATTAAGATAAATCTTAACGATCTTGAAGGAAAAAAAGCTCTTGAAATCACAAAGCGGGCAAGCACCAGTGTTTGTCAAATACCACAATAGACCAAGTTTTTTAAAGGCAAAACATATTCAGTTCATTAATCCAAGCTTCTTTTAAGCAAGATGAAACCTTTTATCCCTCTAGCAGCTCAAGTAGAGTAAAATACATTCAGAATGTGTGTGGATATGCTTTTCAATTTGGGATGCGTCTAAGTCAATGTCTGTGTTCCAAAACGCTGCAGTTGGCCTCTGCCTCAACATCACCAGATAAAGGGTAAGACTGAAAGTAACACATACAGGTTGGGTAAGTGCCTTTCTATCCACAGATACACAAAAACGTCAGGGCAACTCTGGTTTTACTCTTTGTAGCTGAAGCCATTTCGTTTCCTAACTGGCAGCTACTTCACACACACTTGTGATAGACATTGCCATTCTGTGCAGGGGAGTCATGCTTTGGACCCTGCTTGTGTTTTGACTAAAAAGGTTGATCATGACAATGCAATGCCACACCACCATTGTTTCAGTCACGCTGTATTTGTTCCGTGCTACTGTATTATGACAGCTAGTTCCTTATGTTCTTGGGGGAAAATGGGACAATAACTTCCAGCCTGACAGTATTTCAGTTAGTTTCTCTGCTTTTATTAACAAGCATATAATATTAGTTGGCAAAACACTGGATACAAGCTTCACTATCATAAAATCAAAACATTAAGCAATAATCCCAAAAGGCTTATTCAGACAAAACTAGCCACCAATAGTACAAAAATTACACAGCAACACAAAACATAAAAATTTGTAAACTTTCAAATGAAGCTAAGCCAAAAATATGGTTTTACACTGTGACAGTTCAAAAATCTTTATTTTGCCACATATAAGGATCAAGGCTTACTGGCTGCACTGGCTTATTGTCCCTTAACTGTAAAATAATCTTGTTGCAGAAGGAAAGAAGAAACTCTCCTTTTGTCCAGGTAGGTCACTTGAATTCAAGATTTCATTAAACCAATGCTGTGAGTTTCAAAAAAATCCAAAACCCTCAAAAAACCTAGAACATCAGTATTCAAAAATCAGGGCTACTTCACCAACACCTAACCATTTGCATGAATAATCCCATTGGTTTCTGTGGGACCATCCAGATAATTAGCAAAGTTACCAATATAAGTGTTCATAGTATTGGACATTTAGTTCCTACCTGACCACTAGGTCACTGTGGCTTTGCTAGATTTCCAAGAAGCCCTAACGATGACCACACATGAATCAAACAGCAGGACCAGAGCTTAAATTTGTATATAAATAAACCATAACTACACAGTAAAACATTCCTGTTGACTTGCCATAAGATGCAAATTTCTAGAAAGTATCTGTACAGATCACAAGTTTTGATTAAAGTAGAGATGTTGTTCCCTCTGCAACTTTTTACTTCAACAACAGATCTCAAGACCTAGTTACAGTTAATTATATCTTATGTAGGGATTCTAGTATATGGGACAATTTTTTGCCCTGTTAACAACTTTAGGCAGACTAACTGAAGTGTAGGTTGCATTAACATTTCTAGAGAAATATCCAAACTGATTACCTGAGGAAATATAGAAACTTGATTCTTCTGTACAGTCAAGCCTTCTGTACAAAATGCATTACTTAGTAAGATTATTTAGCTCAATGGTAAGATGCATAATGCTGTAAGATAGGCTAATTGCATGGTTATATTTTAAAAATTCAATGAATTTCCTAGGATTAATTATGTTATTTATAAGGACAATAAGCTTTCAAAAGCTCATAGCCTATTGAAAAAAAAAAAGCACCATCATAGTTGTAGTCTCATATTTTTAATGGTCCCATATCCCCAGAGGTGAGAGTGTTGTGTATACTATTGCACAACCAATAAACATAAATATTCCTAGGTTTGATGATACACAAATATACCAGACATAACAATGGCACAAAACATTTTCAGATAGGCTGTAAGTCTTGCTGATTGCTCCCACAATTCACATTAAGGTTTCTTGCCAGATCATTTATTTTAAAATATTGCTGACAGATAGTTCTTGTACTTAACACAAATTTGTCCCACACTTCACTCTTAAAATAAAAACGGAACAAATAAAAAAGCACCCCCAAAAATAATAGCCCCAACTAAAAAACTCCATTTGAAGAAGTGAGACAAGCCATCTACATTCCTTTTAAATTTAACAGTAAGTAGATGCTACATTTACAATTTAAACATATGCCTAATAAATGCACATTTCAAACCTATTGCACAAAAGCATAAGTAATGCTCTTTATCCATACAAAACAAAAACATACCAATAAAAGCTACTAAAACTCAATGTAAAAGGAAGAAGCTTGTAAAAACATCTTACAATTTCATTTTATATGCCCGTAAATAAAGCTGGACCACTGAAACCAAAAATACTTGAATGATAAAATAAGATAGAAGGCTTAAAGTAGAATAAATAATTTTATAAAGTTAAAATTTAAAACCCCAAATCTTATTTAAATTCAATACTATATATTCTATCTGAATTCTCTGTTTTTAATGCAACCTTACTTAATGAGACTCTGAGCCTAGACGATTCATCAGTCTCAATGCTGCTGAGGATACTTCTTTACTGCAAATATTTACCAGCATAAGCAATTGTGAAAACTACTTCACAGTAATGACATCTTAACAAAAGCCAAAATAAACTAACATGATCTTACTAGGACTAAGAGATATCTATGATAAGCCCAACTTTTAGTTCAACTTTGAACAATATCAGGGTTATTTTACCCAATATAATCTTGATATAAATTAACTGTCTCTTAAGTTTCACAGAAGTAAAACAAGGCTCTGACCCAAAGGAGACCTCCCCTCTGACCTCAATTCAATTGCATTGTAGTCTGTTACTAAGGCTAATGAAAATAAACATGATGGTCCAGACACAGCTACATCCCTCCTAAGGGAAAGATTTTCTGTAGCAAGATGTTATGACATGTAATTTAGAAAAAAAATAACTGGGTGGTTTTGTATTTGGGACTTTTTGGGACTTTTTTTTTTCCTTTTCACTGGTGAGGTTTATATCAGATTAAACACACTGCAAAAGCAGTTACACACAATTATGAGCAAAAAAACAGCTGTAGGTATTAATATTGGCTTGAATTTATGTATCCATATAGGTATAAACAGAGTTTTCAACATATTGATAGCACCATAACAAATTTGAGTTATTCTAAAAATGGTTATAAACTTATATTTATATATTCTGTAGATTGTTACTGCAAGAGATAGATTCGAAAAGCTTCTGAATTTGCGTATTTGAAACTAATTTCTCAATTGCAGAAGTACACAGGAAAGTACTAAAATCTCAATGTACTTTAACAGCACTGCATCAATATCTAGTCGTACAAAAAGATTCTGCAGTACACACATTCTGAGGTAGACAGATCTCACGTATATATGTATTTGTTTTTATGTATGTATATAACCATGTTAAGGTGGTTAATCAGAATGCTGTCTGGTGGCTTTAATTTTATGTCTACATCATGTACAGCCAGTGTTGGTATACTCTGGGTGCACTGAGAGTGGATGCTTACAGCCCTGTTCATACTCTCAGGGCCTCACTGGCTACTTACAGCAGGACAGTAAGAGCCACACAGACAGCTCCAGAAAGACCCAGTATGTCAGTTTGTGTACATATCCATACCACCTGCATTCATGAAAAAACTATAAATATGCTAGACCCACAATCTAATTTGTTCTCTTCTTCCACTTCAAGTAATCTTAAAGACAGAAAAAAAAAGCTAAACTATATATAGTTTATATATAGTCCACAAACATTAAGACAAAACTAGAGCCAAGCTTGATTCCATTGCTCATATGCATGCACACACACTCTCCCCACACAAACTGAGCCACCCAGCCTGAAAATGGAGTTCTGCCTAATCAAAAACATTCAAATGCAGTATCCTATATTCTCATCTGCTAGGACAGCAGCACTTTTTGGCCTTTGTGTGGCTCTCCTTTCCATCTCCACAGTTCAGTAGGCTCTCTTTTTATTCTCATTCACATCTGTGACTATAATTAAAAATGAGGAACCATGTTTTCAAAGGTAAATACAAGTTGGACCATCCCTTCTGCAGCAGCAGAGCTGAGAAAGGAAGTCTGAAGACTCCAAAGAAGGAAATTACAGGACACATACTGAAGAATGTGGTGCTTTGAAAACTCAAGAAGAGGAAGAAGATTTAAAATGCTCGGACAAACCTCTTGCAGTATTAGCTTCCTGTTACCAAGTAACAAGTAATACTTTATAGCAGAAGAGGGGGAGGAGCACAGCTAGAGGAAGCAGGGCAGTTACAGGTAAACTTGTTTTCTTATCCAAAGATAATTTATCAAAAAATAACAGGATTTAATAATATGAATAGTAACTAGCATGTTCAGCTGACTGGAAAACTCTTCCAAAAATTAGAAGGTTAACTATTTCCAGATGCTAATAATATGGCATAGCCTGTTTTCAGTGACTTGACCCCTGTGCCAGACAAGTACTCTCACAATCATACTATATATGCTGTACTGCATACAGCTTGCAGAAATAACTTTCAACTACTGTTTTTTAAAAGCCAGCTATTTCAAAAAGCCTTACAAACAGTGCAATGAACACTGCTAAGTGCTATTCAGGGTGCATTCTATAACATCTATAGTTATATGTGCATATAGATGTATGCACACATATATACATGCATGTGTATTACCTTGCATCCATTAAGAATGGGGCAAGCAAAATTATCAGTTAAGGCCAGAAGGTGCTAAAATAACCTTGTCTGACACCCTCCCTACCCCACTCCAAGACAGCTGAAAACTGTGCTAAAGAAAATGCTATGGTTTAATACGAAAACAGGTAAAGGAAATATAAAGCTGCTCATAATGATCAGAGGAATTTTTAATCAGGGAAGTGAAACCTGTAAAATGTCACCCAAAGTTGCCCAAGACCCAGTGTTTCAATAGCTAGTGAGAAAATTCTCTCTAAATTAAAGACTGATTTCTGCAAGCCACAACTACATAAGAAATGTTTATTTTTTTAAGTTCACAAATCTAGCACTTTTGAGTATTTGTCATTATGTGGTGCAATTTATGCCACAGCAAAATATCAGGGCGCATTAAAATAAACTGAAATTGTTTATATTAATCTTACCGAATCAACATGCATAGGGGAGTATCAAAACTTTACTGAAACACAAAGTGAGGGAGAGCAACAACTGGGCAAAAATAACAAAATTCATTGGTTTCCCAAATTTTCAGAAGTTTTCAATGCAGCATAATAAATTATCACCAGTCACTATATCATTAGGTATGTTCAATGCTCTACAGAACAACTTCAATAAAGCCAATGCAATCAGACATACTATATATCACAATAACACTTTGTAAAAATATAGTTTTTAAAGATTCAGAATGTGAAAAGTAACTAAATGCAACTTGGTGTGAAAAGCCACATTTTAAAATCACTCCACAACGTTCTATCTTATTTCTGTGTAACTGTAAGAGATAAATCAGGCTGAGCTACATGTAACTGTGAAGTGTTTTCAGTATCCATAAACTTAGTGCTGGTAGTGTCTTGTTGAGTTGGAACTTCTTTCTTCTGTACAAAAAAAAAAAAAAAAGTATAAATATTTTTTGTCCAGAAATCTAGGTAATGCATCCCTAGAAGAAATATTCAGAAGGACAGTCCGCTATGAAAATACTACAGTCTTCCAATATTATTCGGCTGGTTTATGTCATGTGATTAGTGATGCACTAAGAAGGTGCCAGCTGATAGTCTCTGCAAAAAACTCTGTCCAGAAGGACAATAAAGTTCTCTTACAGCAAGTCCATTTTGGGTCTGTAATGTAGCAGTAGAGGTGCCTTCTGCAAGACAGAAATATGAGGTAAGTTAAGAAACAAAACCAGAACTAATCTGTTCAGTAGGCAAAACTTTTTGTTTCATAAACTAAAGCTTAAATGAACTATCAGAGTAGCTATCTGACCTGTCAAAATTTCACCATAACAAAGATAAGATGCAATTTCATCTGTGGAGCTCAAACAAGAGATGAAGAATCCTCTCCCTTTTGTCTCAACAGCTGATCAGCTTAAGATCAGTTCCTCCAGGTCTGTTTAACTTGGAAAACACATTCCCAGTAAGGGAGAAATACAGATGCCTAGAAAGCAGCATAAAAGCATACGGTTCATATTTAACAGCTCTCACTTGATTCCACTTCTGTGAATATATCCAGTACTTCTTTATGAATAGGTAAACTAACATCCACAACATACTGTACCAAGGAGTCCTGTGTCTCACGTAAAGAATTGCTTCCTCTTGTTTGTTCTGGACCTCTCATCTTCCAGTTTCATTTTACAACTCCCATCTCTTTTATCTCAGAAGGCAGTTTACAGTTCCCTTTTCCATGTGACTCTTAACTCCATAGATTTTAATGACAAAAGTGAATAGCAGACTTGTACAGATGGACATCAATTTGATGCTCGTTTGCTGTCTTCCTCCCCCATCCCCCATAAAAATCCCTGAACACTCGCCTCGTATCCTTTCCTATTTACCTATATTGAACTTAAGGTGCTCACTAATCACCTGTCACTCAGAACTGTAACAGCTTGCTTCAATGCTTTGTCATCAATCTGTCTTCACTACCCTAATAACCCCAATGTTATCAGCGCACTGTTACTGCACTACTCAAATCCCTTTCCAGGTCATTCAAGAATATCACACAAAGCAGATTCCAGTAGGATTCCAATCATGACTTCCCCGCATTTCAGAGAATGATCACTGATTTCTATCCTGTTACTCTTAGGCAAGTAAATTATTTTTCTACACAAATACAGAAAAACACTTCTCTACTCCCACTTGAACCTTTTCTAGATATGCATCTGAAGTCACCAAGTGGTTCTACTTCAGTGTACACTGTAAGCTTGAACTGTGTTGCTTGTCCCTTATGTATACAAACTCTAGTTCAAATATTCCCAAATACAGATAAACTGACTTTGTAGGTGTGACTTGCCTCTTAAGCGTTCAATTCTGCAATTAATTGTAACAGTAATTTCACTTGAGTTGCCATTATTAATGTGATAATTAATAGCCAGAACGAATGCCCCATTGTTTCCTTTTCAATGTCAAGGAAGTTGTTTAAAGAAACCATAATAAGCAAGTCAAAGATGTACTTAAACATTTTTAACCTTAAGCCTTGTTTATGCCTTTTAAATGCTGCTAGAAGTTTCCTTAACTAAGGCAGATAAACATTGCAATTACTGTCTGTCCTTCAGAAGTAAAACAGCCTTCTTGAGCTACGGAAGAGAACTGTGTTGAAAATTTCTGCCTTTTCTCCATCATAATCAATTTCCCCATCTACATAGATAAAAATCTGTTTTACCTGAAATAGCAAAAAATAATACTTTCTTGTGGCTTCCACCTCCTTTGCCAGACTTGATAACAATTTGACAGTGATGCAGTGTTTCCTTTTCCTGTGAATTAATACTTAATTCCCCTTTCCTTCATTTTATTGGAAACAAAATTAATACTTGATGTTTAAGGATGCTGTATTAGATATTTATTAAAGTATCTTTTTATCAAGTTTGCAGTTACTGCAGTATAGTTCCAAATGATGCCTATTTTGTAAACATTTTATTGTTTATTTATTTTATAAACATTTTATTGGGCCATTTAATGATTTACTTGGAACCACTGTATCATACCTTAAATCTCCACCTAGTAACAACTACAAACTTGAGTGTGTGATCCTTGCCAAGAATCTCTTCATTGCATAATATGTCCAGCTGACAAAACAAAAATGGCAGTTATTGATTGCGACACAGTATACGAAACAACACATTTCATATAATACTATAAATGTTTGACAGGATTTTTTTTTTCTCTGAAGACACTGAACTGTTGTTCTTGCAGTTGCTCTGCAGACAAAAATAGTACTAGGAAAGAAAAGACAGTGTATTTTTTCAATCTAAAGTACTCAAAGACTGTATCTTTGCCTACCTATGAAATACTGTGTGAAGTGGACTTAACTGTTTTATTACCAACCAATACTAATGCCCTTTCCTGAAAGTTTTACATGCTTCTAAAAAGGCCTAATAAAATGATCAAGGGGACAGAATTCGCAAATCTCAGACAGCTTTGTTATTTAATACACTCTGAAATTTTTTTTACTTAAGACCAGCCAGGTACCTTTCTGCTACAAGGATATATTCTTAAAGAAAAACCTGTCTGCCACCTCCCTCATAAATTATATTTATGGGGTTTTTGCAGATAGCCAATAGCTATTTTTACTTCTCTATCTTAGTGTTGAAAGATCTTGATATGAGAAACAGTGAGGATATCAAGATAAAAACATGACGATCACATGTCTACTAATCAGCTGAACTACAATAGCTGAACGTGAACTAAAACTGGGAACCTAGTGGCCTTCTATGATGGAGTGACTACATCAGCGGACAAGGGAAGAACTACCGATGTAATATGCCTGGTAAGGCCTTTGACACAGTCCCCTACAACATCCTTCTCCCTAACTTGGAGAGATATGGATTTGATGGGTGGACTATTCGGTGGATGAGAAACTGTTTGGACAATCACATCCAGATGGTAGTGGTCAACAACTCAATGTCCAGAAGGAGATCGGTGACAAGTGGTGTCCTTCGGGGTCTGTACTGGGACCGGTTCTGTTTAACATCTTCATCAATGACACAGACAGTGGGATCAAGTCCACGATCAGCAAGTTTGCTGATGACACCAAGCTGAGTGGTGCAGTTAACGTGCCTGAGGGATAGGTCCTGCACATGGGTTGGGGTAACTCTCATTATTGGTACAAGCTGGGAGATTAAGGAATTGAGAGCAGCCCTGCTGAGAAGGACTGGGGAGTACTGGTGCATGAAAAGCTGGACATGAGTCATCAATGTGCGCTTGCAGCCCAGGAAGCCAACCACATCCTGGGCTGCATCAAGAGGAGTGTGGCCAGCAGGCTGAGGGAGGCAATTCTGCCCCTCTACTCCGCTCTTGTGAGCGCCCATCCGAACTACTGTGTCCAGCTCTGGAGTCCTCAGCACAGGAAAGATACGGACCAGCTGGAGTGGGTGCAGGGGAGGACCACAAAGATGATCAGGGCGCTGGAACACCTCTCCTATGAAGAAAGACAGAGAGTTGGGGCTGTTCAGCCTGGAGAAGAGGAGGCTCCAGGGAGACCTGATAGCGGTCTTCCAGTACCTCAAGGGGCCCTGCAAGAAAGATGGGGATAAACTTTTAGCAGGGCCTGTTGTGATCGGACAAAGGGTAGTGGTTTTAAACTAAAGGAAGATAGATTTAGACTAGACATAAGGATGAAATTTTTGACAATGAGGGTGATGGAACACTGGACCAGGTTGCCCAGAGACATGGTTCATGCTCCATCCCTGGAAACATTCAAGGCCAGGTTGGATGGGGCTCTAAGCAACCTGATCTAGTTGAAGATGTCCCTGCTCCTTGCAGGGGGGTTGGAGTAGATGACCTTTGAAGGTCCCTTCCAACCCAAGCTATTCTATGATTCTATGAACATGCATAAAAACAGTAAGTTCCACCACGGTGTTTTATATTAACAATGCTTTATCGCACAACCAGAAAGACCTGAATATGCATGCAGTCCACTTACATGGCTTTTCTATTTGGCAATAACTCAAATCAGCAATAGTCTATACCAATCAATCAAATGTGCGTAAGTTTAAATCCTTCTACCATTAATTGGTACTGGTACACTGATTATACCACAATTTATGTACTCTTTAAGAAGGTAGGGAGGGATGGCAAAGGAATAAACAGTACTCCTGAAAGTCTGTTCCTTCAATAAAAGCCCAGCAGGTTGTTAAATTACAGTCCAGCACAGTGGAACAGAGGGCTTAAACATACACATTACAAAAATATCCCCTATGTTGCTGCTGGGCTACACCCATGAGTCAACCACTTCCAAGCCAGCTGAGGACAAGATAGCAGATACAGTTATGCTTCAGGAAGACTAGCAGAGTTTGGGACCATACTCCAACCATAAGATAGAGTGTTGGTTCGAAGTGTACAGAAGCTAAGAAGGAACAGCGATAAAGATACAAACTGGCTGTTGAAAAGTTTGAGCAGAAAGGTGTCAGCGCATTGGACTGGAAAGTAGATGACTTAATTTGGATGAAAAGTCTTAATGGAATTCAGTGAATCAGTGACACAACATGGAGCTGGGAGATGTCACACTGAGAGTCAAGAGACATCTAGAGACTATGAGGAAGACCCAGCAAAGTAGTAAGCAGAAGCTGCATTCATATTTTCACCACGGTTAATTTCAAATCTGAACTAAGTGAAATGCAAAGAATTGCCTGCCTTCCTATACCTTTCACCATAAATTCATCCCACGATTCCAAGTATTCCCTGCAAAGGAAGGGAAAAGGAGGTATCTGGTAATACTCTGCTTGTGGTAGGTAGCGACTTCAGGTTGACCTTCACTGAGAACATAAAAAGCAATAAAATGTTTATGCTGCTTTCACTTAATCTGGGCTTCAGTAGTGTTTAAGTGTTTGCTACTGCCTGTCCCCTGCACTGAGTGTGAAATTTCTGAAAGGGTAGGGTATATCTGACTACAAGCTGTCAAACAACACGCCTTGCCAGAGTCCATTTCAACACACGTGAAAGCACATAACAAAGCCTTTTACCTCAACTATTTATGTATGGACAGGAAAAGATGCACTGCAAATTTTGTGGCAAGAGCTGTATAGACCCAAGAAAGGACAAGAAAATGGCTACGTAATATAATATTAATATTCAAGAAATGGTGTATGCTCCTGTTTTCTGAAAATAAAATAAGACTAAAAGACATTCCTTTGCAAAGCAACAATCCCACACTTTATGTAAGGTTTTTATATCTGCAAAATAATTTTTTAAAAATTAAAATATTACCTCATTAAAAGAAGAAAGGTTAAGTTTTTTGGCAATGAACTTCTTTAGATGCAAGACTGTTGCTTGTGCTGAACAGCGAATCCATTTTCGTTTCAATCCACGCAATTTGCTGCTATTACATTCCAAGCAGATGCTTACCTTCAGGAAAAAACAACAGCCAGGGTTGGCTGGAACAATTTTCTGCAGTCCTTATTATGTATTCCACATGCAGTTTTTATTAATACAACAAAGTGAAGAAGTACAGTACTAGTATTCCTTAAACTGAAATGCCTGTAGCCCTATTAAAGAAAAGACTTTCTAACATCTGTCATTTTAGAGATAAATGCTACTGCAATCAAAATTAATCTAGAAAACAAAGTTCAAGAAATATTTTTTTTATGTTGGAACAAGGCAGCTCCAATTCAAATTCATAGGCTGCCTCCCTGTTGCTGCTCAAGAGGACCCTATGCCAAAAGCTAGAGTAAGATAAACAGTAAGAATATCATTGACGGTTCTTAATGATTGCTTCTAACATAACTTCTTCTTTTAGTGCAACTGCTAAATGCAGTTTAAAAGATAATTTGAAATTTAAGAAGAATGGATACAAATGACAAAACAAATTTTTAAAATTCTCAAGATTATCCCCCTAAAAGTTCTCTCTACATTCTATGCTTCAGTTCTCACTTATTTTCTTGTCCAGCTATTCATTACCTAGTCTAAGCAGTTTGTAATGATTTACTTTACACACTAATAGGATCTAGTAGTAGGTACAATCCGTTTGAAAGTTCCCTTACACTGTAATTTAAAAGAAAATCAATCAAAGTTTAATTTACTCTGGACACACATAACAGGAAAACATAAAAGGGATGGCTTGTTTATCCCAAAAGGAGATTTCACTCTCCAACTTAGTATTAGAGGTTTAAAACAAAATTAATAATAAGTTAGTAGAAGTGCAAATAATAATTATTGATACACATTCAGTTCAATGTATCACAATAACACTGGGAAACACTCCCTCAGAAGGGCAGGACAAATTATGTGAATTTGTTTTGAAAACAAATAAATGCTTTGGAAACTCATAAACAGTCAGAACTATCAAATCTCAATGCAAATGTCTTTTATGTATTCTCTATTCCTGTCAAAATCCAAAGGTGAAACTCATGCTTACACAAAATCTTTGGGCAAAATTGTGTCTTATTTGTATCAGAGGACAGAAAAAGCAGCTTGAAACAGTTACTCTTCTTCTGTTGTTAGCTTACCAAAACACTAAAGCTAAAATACAAAAATACAAGAGAAAACTAAAACATGCTCTAGGAGCTCACCTGTTCATCACTTCGGTGGTAGTCATTATCTTCTTCCTGTTTGTCCTCAGAAGTTTCTTTGTTTGAATTTTCGTCTGTTTTAGTTTCACCTTAGATAAGAAACCAGATATATGGGATAACACTCAGCAGCAGCTTGTAATGCTAATTTGATTTAAAAGCACAGCTTAGGACTGCAATATAGAATAAACCTTGCTTTTCCCAAACTGTGCTTATCTCCTTAGGCAACACTGCCAACAGCCCCACACAATGAAGAGGAATACATATAGAGTATGACGTATAGTTCAACTGCTAGCAGCCCATAAGCTGGGCAACTTCAGAGAGTCCGCTACTATGGAGATCTCCTTCATCAACAGTAATATGCCCTGACCAGCTTAAAAAAAAAAAAAAATAAATTCTGTGCACAAATAAGGGACAAAACAACGATCCTACGCTCATTGTATTTTGCAGCGTTATAAAACAATTATGATTGAAATAAACTAACTAGGCACATACAACCAACAGGTCTAATCAATTTACTAGCCATGAACTGCCCAAGAAAGAATAAATAAAGGACCATTTACCATTTCGATGGAAATCTAGGTGCTGTTTTGTAGAACATGTCTCCCCTTTGATGTCTCCTGGAACTTCCATGCCCAATTTGTGATAAAACTCCCTTTGCTTTTTCATTTCCGCTGTTTAAAATTGTAAATATTAATCCCTGTAATAAAGTTCTAATGCAATATTTACGAAGTTATTCCAAATCCCTTCCCTCTTAAGTGAAACAGACTTGCCAACAAATAGTGTTATTGTCAGTATTTACTACTCTTCTGTCTTTGGTATTGTATCAAGTCATGCCTGTATTTCTCAGAGTTAGAATACTACAAAGTCATCTGTATAGCTACTATATTATAGCATTCCTATTAGAATGAGTATCATTTTAAATACCGTACCTTCTTTTGAATCCTTCCCATAATACCTCAGTCACACCATTGTTCTTAAATTTTTACTTATAGTTCTGATTTTCAATTTACTAGAAATAATTTTTAAATTATTTAATTTTTCTGATGTTTGAGAATGTTCTGGTTTTGCAGCTTAAATGAACTAAAATACTCGATTTAAATTAAAGTTGTAACATATATTAAGACAAAAAATTACTAAGCAGTTATTATAAAGTACTTCTTCAGTTGAACGGATTCAGTCTCTAAGAGGATTATGAAAAACGCAATTGAAAGTTACCTGCTAAGAAAGGACTCACACAGTAGCAGAAACTTCATTGAAACCAAATGCTGTTCTGCATTACATTCTACCTCTGAGAATTCTAGAAAGCTGGCACAACGTAAATACACAATTTAACAAGAGCAAATCGGAGTTACAGTGTGCCAGCATTCAAAAGTTGAACTAATATTCTACTCTACATAACATTACTTTTTGAAGAAATATCACATATTTTCTTCCTCCACACTTCCCCCCCAACTGCTGCTAGTACAGGTATGAAATTAAATTAATCACTAGTAATGACACAAATGAAGGAATACAGTTTTCCAGTGTATGTTTCCTCAGTTCCCACCCCTTCATTTTCATCACCTGAAACTTTATTTTTTTAAAGTGTTAGAAAAGTATGTGCAAAACAACCTCTAAAAAAGGTCACACCACAACTTACCTTCTTGGAGGCCTGGCACAAGTTTGTAAACAATATCTTGCATTGTTCTGTCATGACTAGCAAGAAAAAAACAAAATCAAAAGTTTAAGTCAACCATCTTGACTCAAAACATTTATCTTAAAAAAGTTCCAATACTAAATTGATGTAAAATCTCTAACTTTACCTAAGTAGTATTTCAATTCTCAAATCAGTATTTATATGAAACAAGAGAGGACAGTAAAATGAATCAAATTATGAAAAAGTACAGGCTAAGATAGAACCCCAATGGAAGTTTGAGGAAGAATAGTCTTGGACGTGTAGAGGATGATGCCTCAGGGAACATGGCCTTCTGCATCATGGCAAGTATGTCACTAATCTCAAAATTCTTTGACAACTTTGAGGTAGACTCATTTTTATTACAGAAGAAGCAAGGGTAGTCTGGTTTTTTTTACCCATACAGACTCATCTCTCACATTTCTACATTACTTAGTTATCTTTACCAGACTTTCCCAAAAACTCAAGAAAACAACTCAAAGAAAAAGACCACCAAAAAAAGCATTTTACTTTACTCTTAAAAACCAATTTTTTAACTGTGAGCAACATCATGCAACTCAGAAACCTGTATAGTTAGTGTGGCTCAAGTAAAAGAAAGGAAATGGAAGGCAGCAAGGCTAGTTAAGATTCTAAACTTTAATTCCCAGCTTATCTAGGCAAAATTCTGATTTAGTCTAAAATAAGTTCCTATCTGGAAGAATCTAAATATTACTCTAGATTCCAATTAATAAATAAAATCAGAAACATTTCAAATGTCTGTTTCAGCTGCTGCAAGTTCATTACCAACAGCATTTGCAATGCGAAATCCTGAATCTGACATAAATAGAAGAGGCTTACAAAGGTAGCCTCACGCTTCTCATCACCTGAGGTAAGCACTTCATAGCAGTGGAGACCAGTGAACAAGAACAGAAATGGTGACAAATCAAGAGTTTTACAGTTGACCATTACAATCTTCTAAGTAGCACTACAAGAAGAATCAAAATATCATTAATTCTAAAATTAATGTCATTTCAACCAGTAGTAATCCCATTTGCAGAGGTTGGAATTTTCAAGTGTCATGTATGGATTGCAGGAACATCTCCAGAAATACTTCAACTCAATACTTCAATTCAATACATTAAATACTTCAATAAATGAGTAAATCACCCATCGCTACGAGATCAGAGGTGAGATTTTTAACAGCCTTCAGAAATGTGAAATAGAAGACACATTTGGTTTGCCTATTTTCCAGATAGAGGGAGATGAATACGAGTACAAATGTTCATTCTAAGACATATTGTGAAACTCCTAACTCTCAGTTTGGTGTTAAAATACATATATATCCAAAAGTAGGCTGTGCAAAGGCTGTTTCAGTCTTGAATGGGTAGTATTTTATAACTAGTTCAGGCTAAATACTTCCTTTGAAGTGTAATCAATGACCACAAACAAGTAACAAATGCCTTTCAAGCTGTTCCCAATTTGACACTGGTTCCTGGCCCCGTTTGGCACAGAAAATAAGCTTCTGAATCAAGACACTGGTGTACTCTTACAGCTTTACAGAAGACAAAGACGCTGTCTTAAGTGTCATTTATTCATTCTTGCCTATTGGCATCTAGTTGTCCCTTCAAAATATAGACTCATACAGGGTATCATCAGTGTATCACATAACGTATTATCAGTGTACACCATTATTCTTCAAATGCAGTGATGGCATAGTTTCAGGCTCCTGAATCAGGATCAGCTTGAGCAATATAAGTACATATAGAACATCGACAGTTTTCTGTAAAAGTGAAGAGAAATTAGACTCACTTTCTACAAGCATTGTTTCTGCAGTTGCTATAGAACTGAGAAAGGCACATTGAAAACCGGCACAAATGAAAGCCATCTCTTTATAAAGGTAGGCAAAACACTACTTGATATGCAACAGCTAGTGCAAACACATTGTCACAATGGATTTTCACAAGCGAAAGTTACTACAGTTCAGTAAAATTAAAAGAAAGCACTGAAGGAAAAGAAAGGGAATGTCTTTTCTTAAAACAAACAAAAAAACCCAAAAAAATGCTTTGTAAAAAAAAAAAGGAACCAATGGACAATGCTACATTCATGTTAGGTCAGTGTTGTAGTTCACCCCTGACTGGGACCAGACTACGCAGCCTCTCTCTCACTCCCCCACCCTCTGAGAGAATAGGGAGAGATGAAGTAAGAAAAAAAAACTCGAAGTTTGAGATAAGGACAGGGAGAAATCCTTGAAGTTACTGTTATGGGCAAAACAGACTTGACTTGGGGAAAAGTATTCATTTATTACTAAAATTAGCAGGATAAGAGACAGAGAATGAGAATGGCACAAGCAGGGACTGCGAGGATGAAGAACCGCCCACTGTGCTCAAAGAGCAGGTTCAGGATCATCTGAGGAACCTGAAGGTGCACAAGTCGATGGGACCTGATGAGATCAATCCGTGCGTCCTGAGGGAACTGGCGGAGGAAGTTGCCAAGCCACTGGCCATCATATTTGAGAAATCATGGCAGTCTGGTGAGGTCCCCGATGACTGGAAGAGAGGGAACATAACCCCCATTTTTAAAAAGGGGAACAAGGAAGACCCGGGCAACTACAGGCCGGTCAGCCTCACCTCTGTGCCTGGCAAGGTCATGGAGCAGATTCTCCTGGAAACCATGCTAAGCCACATGGAGAGCAAGGAGGTGGCTGGTGACAGCCAACATGGCTTCACCAAGGGCAGATCGTGCCTGACCAATTTGGTGGCCTTCTATGATGGGGTGACAGCATAGGTGGACAAGGGACAAGCAACGGATATCACCTACCTGGACTTGTGCAAAGCTTTTGACACTGTCCCACATGACATCCTTCTCTCTAAATTAGAAAAGCATGGGTTTGATGGATGGGCCACTCGGTGGATAAGGAGTTGGCTGGATGGCCGCACTCAGAGAGTGGTGGTCAACGGCTCAATGTCCAAGTGGAGACTGGTCACAAGGGGCATCCCTCAGGGGTCTGTGTTGGGACCGGCCCTGTTCAACATCTTTGTCGGCGACATGGACATGGACCAGTTGGAGAGGGTCCAGAGGAGGGCCACGAAGATGATCAGAGGGCTGGAGCACCTCTCCTATGAGGACAGGCTGAGAGAGTTGGGGCTGTTCAGCCTGGAGAAGAGGAGGCTCCGGGGAGACCTGATAGCGGTCTTCCAGTACCTCAAGGGGGCCTACAGGAAGGATGGGGACAGGCTGTTCAGTAGGGCCTGTTGTGATAGGACAAGGGGTAATGGGTTTAAATTAGAAGGAGGGAGGTTTAGATTAGATATTAGGAAAAAATTTTTCACAATGAGAGTTGTAGAGCACTGGAACAGGTTGCCCAGAGAGGTGGTGGATGCCCCATCCCTGGAAACGTTCAAGGCCAGGCTCCATGGGGCTCTGAGCAACCTGATCTAGTCAGGGAGGTCCCTGCTTCTTGCAGGGGGGTTGGACTAGATGACCTTTGAAGGTCCCTTCCAACTCTAACCATTCTATGATTCTATGATTCTATGATTCTATGGACAGTGGGATAGAGTGCACCCTCAGCACGTTCACCGATGACACCAAGCTGTGTGGTGCTGTCGACATGCTGGAAGGGAGAAATGCCATCCAGAGGGACCTGGACAGACTGGAGAGGTGGGCCCGTGCCAACCTCATGAAGTTCAACCAGGCCAAGTGCAAGGTCCTGCACCTGGGTCATGGCAATCCCAAGCACAAATACAGGCTGGGCAGAGAATGGATGGAGAGCAGCCCTGAGGAGAAGGACTTGGGAGTGATGGTGGACGAGAGGCTCAACATGAGCCGGCAATGTGCCCTTGCGGCCCAGAAGGCCAACCGCATCCTGGGCTGCATCAAGAGACGCGTGGCCAGCAGGTCAAGGGAGGTGATTCTGCCCCGGTGAGACCCACCTGGAGTACTGTGTCCAGTTCTGGAGCCCCCAAAATAAGGAGGACATGGACCAGCTGGAGAGGGTCCAGAGGAGGGCCACAAAGATGATCAGAGGGCTGGAGCACCTCTCCTATGAGGAAAGACTGAGTTGGGGCTGTTCAGCCTGGAGAAGAGAGGCGCCGGGAAGATCTGATAGCAGTCTTCCAGTACCTCAAGGGTACTGGAAGATGGGGAGAGGCTGTTCAGTAGGGCTTGTTGTGATAGGACGAGGGGTAATGGTTTTAAATTAGAGGGAGGTAGATTTAGATTAGATATTAGGAAAAATTTTTTCACAATGCGAGTTGCAGAACACTGGAATAGGTTGCCCAGAGAGGTGGTGGATGCCCCATCCCTGGAAACATTCAAGGCCATGTTGGATGAGGCTCTGAGCAACCTATCTAGTCAGGGATGTCCCTGCTCCTTGCAGGGAGGTTGGACTAGATGACCTTTGAAGGTCCCTTCCAACTCTAGCCATTCTATGGTCCTATGATAACCTCTCCCCACCGCTCCTTTTTCCCAAGCTTAACATTATCTCTACTCCCTTCACCCCCTCCTGAGCGGCACAAGGAGGAAGAGGGAATAGGGGTTATGGTCAGTTCATCACATATTGTTTTACGCCACTGCGTCATCGTCAGGGGAAGAACTCCTCAAATTCCTCCCCTGCTCCAGCGTGGGGTTGATCACCCATTGATCACAGTCCTTCGTGAAACTGCTCCAGCATGGGTTATTATCTGCCGTGGGGTGCAGTCTCTCCAGAACAGCTGCCCCAACAGGCCCTCTGCGGGCCACAGCCTCCTTCAGGCATCCGCCTGCCCTGACGTGGGGTCTTCCACAGGCTGCAGGTGGATCTCTGCTCCTCTGTGGACCTCCGTGGGCTGCGTGGGGACAACTTGCTCCACCACGGTCATCACAACAGGCTGCAGGGGAATCTTGGCCAGGAGCCACATTTCTCCTTCTTCCCTGCCCTTGGCGTCTGCAGCCGTTCCTCTCTAAAGAAAAATTCTTCACAACAGGAAGGCAGACGTCTCTCAGAATCTCTTCACATCATCCAATCTCATCTCCTCTCCACATCTTGCAGCCAGGCCGAGCCGAGTTGGCCTGCTGGCGAGAGGCCAGAGGGTGAGGCCTGCAAGGCCCACAAGGCCTGCACCTCCCCCTCTCTGCCCCCACTCAGCTTCTTCACATCTTCTCTTCTCTCTTTTTTATGGTTTCTCCTTCTTAAATACGTTATAGTAGAGGCGTTATCATGGAACATTCTGCTACCAATTGGCTCAGCCTTGGCCAGCACCGGGTCTGCCATACGCCTGGCTGAGTCCACTGAACAAAGGCAAGCAACTTCTAGCAGTTTCCTACAGAACCTACCATCTTAGGCCACCCCTCACTAAACAAAACCACAACAGTCAGAAAGTGAGAGCACTCCGTGTAGAGATGAAAACAGAATGAAGGACAAGATTGTTCCATTCTAAAGCCACTGGTCTAGTATTTTTGCTGCCATATTCTTACTGGTCCTATGAACTAAATAGACCTTTGAAAGATTAACTGAACAATACAGCTGACAATTATTTCTCTCATTACTCTGTCAGACACTGGAAAGCACTGTTCGACTAATTATTTTGAGGATATTGTAAAAGTATAGTTTCTTAGAAATGTTTTATTTATGTAACTTTTACAAATCAAGCATATAAAATGAAAAAGGACTAAATTCCATTAAAACTCACACATAAATTAATAAATAAAGAAAGCTTCTAGAAGAAGCTAAGGAGTTGCAAATTCCTAGCAAAGTTTAATCCTGTATCTCCTCAATTACCTTCAACCTTCCTTTTAAATGTTTAACATGCTGACAAGCAAGTAAGAAAAGTTAGGAAAAAGTTGTCCTCTATTAAGGAGGCTTAAACAGTCTAGAATCAATCTATTTGCACATTTGCTTTCACACTTACCCAATATACTGTAACGGGTGGCTCTGGTGTATGACAATTCTACAGGTTGGACAGGTGTTGTTTTCCTCCAAATATTTCACTAGGCAGCTTCTACAGACTGATAACAAGGACATTCATAAATAAAAAGAAATTTTAAAACATAATGAAAAAAATGCAGTCATAGAAGTGCACCTTACTGAAATTTACACAGAGTTCAAGATCTTCAGAGTACAAGATCTTTCATTAATGTTCTTGATACAAGGAAGTGAAGCACTAGAAATAAGGCATCTGTACCCAGCCAGAGTCTTCCTAATAAAGCATAAAACGCACAATCTCAATCCAGAATTTACTGTAACAGCAACTTCTAGCAGGTCAACATAATATTGCATGTAGCATTCAGCTTGCACAGATGGTGCAGGAACAGTATGTTATTAAGATACTAAGCCTATTTGCTTGAATGACGGCCACATACAGAAATTAAGCATACAGCTGCAATGAACCCAATACAAAAAAAAATATATAAATATATTCTAGAGTTGAATACTTTTTAAAAGAATGGAAAACTTTCAAAAAGTGCATATCCAGGTGCTATTTTAATTCTAACTTTCACAGAGCACACTATAGTTAAACTGCCATTACAAAAAAAAAATAAATTATACAGGCACAGACCTTCAGTGTTTGTAAAATGGCCTGAAGTAGCTAACACAGTTGCTCATTACAAACATGGTTCTTCAAAAGCATGCTTCTGGAACGGTTTCTATATGGATACATACAATCATTTGTATCTCATTCAAAGTAAACTATTTACAATTCCCCGCCCTGCCCTGAAACAGTACTCATAATATACACTACTGTATGACATCCTGACTCACTTGAAGTTACAACTTAAAAATTTGGTGGGGGGATGAGGTGGAGGAAACAGTTTTTTCTTAAACAGCAGGAGTTAATTTAATCTCAGTATTAATGCATTTGTTCTTGTCACAGAAAATAAAGAATTTCTGTAACTATAGTGCCATCTACCTCTCAGACAAGGTGACAGTACAGTTACATAAACACCTGTTAATTAAATTTGCAGCAGCAAATGAAGTGTAGTAAGTTGCATTCTGCATTGCACTTAGGATGACAGTATTGTTGCTCATAGAGGTTATGGTTAAACCAAACCTCATGGCTTTGCACACTAAGCACAGATCTTGCACAGCAGTCTGTTCCAGTGGAATGCCAGAGCAATAGATCTATTTGGAAAAGTTAAGTCAAACCGTAGATTTACCAAGTCAATGAAAGCAGAACCTAGCAGTGGAAGCATAGAGAGGTATACTGGGAAGAGTATAGGGACATTGCCAGGTTGTGTAGGGATGGAGTCCGGAAGGCACAGCTCGAGCTGAACTTGGCAAGGGATGCCAAGTCCCTCGATGAGGGTGGTGGAACACTGGAACAGGTTGCCCAGAGAGGCTGAAGACGCCCCATTCCTGGATACATTCAAGGTAAGGTTGGACCAGGCTCTGAGCAACCTGATCTAGCTGAAGATGTCCCTGCTTATTGCAGGAGGGTTGGACCACATCACCTTTAAAGGTCCCTTCCAACTCAAACCATTCTGCGGTTCTATGACACCTTCTAAAACAAGCTCCCATTTCAGTACATCTTCCAGTTTGGACCAAGTATACACTAACTTCTCTTAACCTGAACTCATCACAAGTTAGCTCAGGTTATGGCAGGATTTTAGTCTAAGCACAGCATCCAAATAAATGAAACCAGATAGCTGCAGTCTTCTAGATTGGTTCTTCTTTTCACAAAGTCGAGATTAATAAACTCTCCTGAAACTGTAAGTCCTAGGAGTACGGGACAGCCAATATGGGAACTATTTTAAGAACTGAAACAACAGTATTACTAGAGTTTTTCCATTACCTGGGCTTTTCAAACTTTCTGAGGTTCATTATCCAGATACTTGGGCACCAATTTGTAGGCCTGAACTGAGCTGTACATTTTCTGGTTACTTTTACAGCGCACTTAAACATATCAGAGAACTTTCATTAGAAAAGGAACAGGCAAGGTTAATCCTGACTTTTTTTTTTTTTTTAAGTTTCATTCCTTTTGACTTTTTTTTCATTTCTGTATCCAATTCAAGAAATACAGTCGGTCTTTTATTTTTCTCATGAATCCACAAAAAACCCCACCTTTCATAACATGTGGCTTTCCCTTTCATAACATATGAGGATAGCTTTCCATTAGTAAACACTAATGAAACTCAAATTAGGAATGTAAAAGTTTAACAAGACCTGCATATATCTGCTAACCTAGAATTCTAATCAAGACACAGAAGTAAACTAGGGAAGACTGAGTTACTCCTAATGAAGTTTTTATCTACTGACTAATAGGCCTGCCTGTCAACAACAAACTAAAGACAGGGCAGAGAAACAAGTATGAAAAGGAGGAAAAAACCCCTTGTTTTTCTCCTGAATTCTGTTTTATAAAAGAAGCTGGCCCTGTTTCTCCAAAGGGCTCGCACCAAAGGACTCAAGAACTACATTTACTACTGAAGTGAAGAGTGTCTGAATGTTTGAAGGACAGGGAATTAGAGAAAAAATGAAAAAGATAAGAAAACTCTGCTGTTCTGAGTAGAAACAGAAAGAAAAATTGAAGGTGGTGTAATTCAGCAGAGAACTCACTCTCTCAACAGAGATAGTTTCAGGAAATCAGTTTGAGGATAGATTTTGCAAGGATGCTTTTTCAGGAACATTTATTATTAGCATTAACATACAGAATAAAATGATGCCAACACATACAAAGATTTTTAGAAAGACATGGCAGTATATCTTTTCTCAGAAAACTGTAATTCTACAGGACAAACATTGAAGTAGTATTCGAAAAACATAAACAGTCAAAATAAGGGAGGGAGAAACCACAGACCACTAGGGTGGGAGGCAGGGGGAAGGACACAGAAACTAGTAAGGAGCATTCCCTGGCTTTTGAAGTAAGCACCGAATCACTGTAGCACTAAAAATTTCCTCCATAGCAAATGTAAGAAAAGGTTGTAAACAATGTCAGCTGAGGAGTGTTTGTGGGTTTGTTTTTTTTTTTATTTTAAAGAACAACAAAAAATGACCCCCGAGCTCTGTGTCAGCCATGTTAACTTGTTACAATACTAATTTTATACATAATCTTGTTAATAGCAGCAATAAAGAATTTGAAACAAAACTAAGTACAAGTTTAGCTAAAGAACACTATGGAAATTAAGACGTGAAATATATGCAGAAGGGACATGAGAATAACCAAAGTGACACGGAAGCATGACAAGAACAAACCCGTTAAAGCTGACAAAGAGAACTTCTAAATGAAATACAATGGAAAATGTCATCTCTGACAAATCACAAGCACTATATTTCCCCTTTGTAAGACATTTTAGGTGAAGATTAAGTCCACTGAAATTTTCATTTTTTGCAGATGAAGCCACTGCCACTAGATAATTCCTTTTAAAGAAAGTTTAGGACTACGGGTCATTAAGCTGTTTAAACAACATACTAGCTTTATCAGAATAAGAGTAAGATACTGTGACAGAAGCATTTTAAAACATGGGATGTTTGAAATTGCATGGCCAACACTATCTAATGGATTAATACAGGTGCATATAAACAAAACAAATTATATTCTAAGCTCTGAACAGATACAACCGGACAAATGGAAGCTCCTGCAGGGATTCTGAAGACACAGCTAGAAAAAACACTTTTGGTAAAACCCTGTACTGTAAGCTGTAAAGCCATTAACGTGGCTGCTACAGAGGATATTTGATTTCACTAAAGTAGGCCTCCTGGACTGAATGTTAATTCCTCATCTGATACCTACCTCGGCAAAGGAAACTGAGGATCAGAACAGATTCAAGACAGAGAACATTTCTTGAGTTACCACTCTGGACTACGAGGGGGCTTCTCTTCAGTTGGAATTTTTCCTGGATCTTTAGTTGTAACTGTGCTAATATGCACAGTTTCCACCAGAATATTGCATACCCTAGCACTTCTATATCCCACAATGTCAACAACAAAGATGCTGGGACTTAAACCTTCAGTTTTTTTTGAAGTCCAAGGCTTTGCAAGGTGAAACTAGAAATTCACAAAGTAACATAACAACAAAAACTCACCTCATCACAGTATTTTGAAACAAAAGCTTACTTCTAGGGTACAATACAATATACTTATTCTTTATCAATAAACTACAGCTACTTTTTGCAGAGGAACAGAGACATTTGGAAGGCTCCAGGTGGAGAACACATGCTATGTCAACTGCCACAGAAGAAAAAACTAGGCATTCCACATTCTTTTAGCAGGAAGACAGACTACTTTGAGTGCACACATTACCATTAATTGTACATGGCTTCAAGTTTGTGCAGTACAGCTTTAATGTTTTCTTCATTTGCTTTGTTAAAAAATAAATCATCTGTTTAAAAAGTGGTGTTCTAGGGAAGTATGTATTATTTTGGCTGATGCACAATAGATTTTTTAATTCCAACTACAAACCATTAAAACATGATGCACATCAAGCTTAACAAAAAACCCAAACAATTTATTTAACTTAATTATACTTCTACTTACAAGTATGTAAGCATTCGGTAACAGTAGTAGCATCAATCAGGTATCCATTGCACAGACGACAGGTTATATGGGCATTAATGTCCCAAAGCTTAATCTTTCTCGTTAGCATCTTTGGTGTCTGCAGAAAAGACATATCAAAGTAACACAACTGTAGTGATGAGGTAACAGTCAGTTGAGAATAAATGATTAGAATTAACCCTAAAGACATGTTTATACAGCTTCAAGCTCTCATATACTCTAAAAGCACATGCATGCACACAAGAACAATGGTAGCACTAACTTTTAAAGGACTTCACAGAGGTGAAAAAATATAAAACCCACACTATTTTGAAAATCAACATTTCAATTGTACAGAAAACAGTCTTTCTGGCATGCTATTAATAAGCTCCTTTACCAGGGAAGGAACTTGGAATTAAGATGAAACCCTACTATTCTACTGATCTAAGTCATCACATTCAGTCTAGCAACGGGGAAAAATTCACAAAAAATTTGGAGATGGAAAATCCTCAAAGCAATTTGAGAACTGAAAGCATTTTGACAATTGAGAAGTCAAAATAACTGCGTCTGATTTGGCATAGTAGATTTAACCAAACTTTCAACTGTTTGCCTTGTGCCAGTACAGTTAAAGTACAATTTTGATGCTGAGTCTCAGTAATTGAGCTGAAAAGTAAACCTTCTGAAACCCTATTGGGAATGCTGGTGGACGAGAGGCTCAACATGAGCGGGCAATGCGCCCTTGTGGCCCAGAAGGCCAACTGCATCCTGGGCTGCATCAAGAGGAGCGTGGCCAGCAGGTCGAGGGAGGTGATTCTGCCCCTCTACTCTGCACCTGGAGTACTGTGTCCAGGTCTGGAGTCCCCAACATAAGAAGGACATGGACCAGTTGGAGAGGGTCCAGGGGAAGGGCACAAAGATGACAAGACGCCTGGAGCACCTCTCCTATGAGGACAGACTGAGAGAGTTGGGGCTGTTCAGCCTGGAGAAGAGGAGGCTCTGGGGAGACCTTATAGCGGTCTTCCAGTACCTCAAGGGGGCCTACAGGAAAGATGGGGAGAGGCTGTTCAGTAGGGCCAGTTGTGACAGGACTAGAGGTAATGGTTTCAAAATAGAGGGAGGTAGGTTTAGATTAGATATTAGGAAAAAATTGTTTACACTGAGGGTTGTAGAACACTGGAACAGATTGCCCAGAGAGGTGGTGGATGCCCCATCTGTGGAAATGTTTAAGACCAGGTTGGATGAGGCTCTGAGCAACCTGATCTAGTCGGGGATGTCCCTGCTTCTTGCAGGGGGGTTGGACTAGATGACCTTTGAAGGTCCCTTCCAACCCTAACCATTCTATGATTCTACGAAGTACTACTTTCTAATCCATTATAAGCTACAGAAAAGCATAACCAACACTCACCCATTAAAATCTGCATTGTTCTATTAAAAAAAATTACTAGGAAGACTTCCAAGTCTCATGGCTAAGAACATGACACAAAATCAAACTTATTTATGGTATTTATGGTATTTGAGATTTCTTAATTAAGCTAGCAACTAGCCATCACAGAAGAATGAAAGTGCAACTTGGCTTTGCAGTAGACAAGACAGGTCAGAATCTATGCTAGGAAACTGAACTACTTTTCTAAATTGTATTTTATAGATTTATTTCTAATCAGCTGAAAAAGCAGTCACATATTAAACCCTTGGAAGTTAGTGCACAAGTTCTTCAGTTAAAGAAGCTACTGCATGAAGGAAGTACATTTCTATGGCACAGGAAAGACCTATTCAACATCAATCTTTAGGAAGCGTTCAGGAGAGAGCTTAAAATCACCAGTTAAATAGAAAGTCAGCAAATTGGAAAACATAATTCATGACAGGAAAAAGAGAAATTAAGCTGCAAGGATACTTAAAAAGACAGGATCAATAAAACGCTAGGCAGGAATTTAGAAAAAAGTGTTCAGGACTACCATAGACTGAATCCAAGCAGTAATGAGGCAGAAAAGCCAAAGATATTACAGTGAAAATTGCAGCAAATAAATTATTTTCTAGAAAAAGCATGACAGTTTTTCCCCACTACAGGAGAGACAAGCACTGCCATGAGAAAAAAAAACCTGCAAGAAACAAAACCCAGTTCAGATAGGGTATAATATTATGAGAAAAAAGAATGAACCATACAATGAAGAAGGCAAAAATGCTACAAAATGGTAACATAGCCCATTGTGCCAGAAAAAGAGAATAGCAAAGATACTACACACTTCACTGACTGAATGGAAAACAAACTCATACACTTTTTGGCAATAGAAAAATATATGTTTTCTAAAATATCTAGAGCAAGCCTGTCAAACCAACCTTATGAAAATTTTGTACACCTTTCAAGAATGACACAAACCATCTCTCTTTAGATATTTTAAGAATAGAAACTGGGAACTACTAGAAGAAGCAGCAGAATGGGAACAGGTTTTTCCAGGGCACTGGACACCTCAGTTTCAAAACATGATGAAACCTACAGTAGGTGATTTCTCCTGAAGGCCTGGCCCAGATTTGCTGTCTTGCAGCTGCTAGAACAAGAGCATGATCTCTTCTCTGCATATGCTGAGGCCCGGACACGGTAGCTTCAACACAGCTTGAATCTCCAATAAGCAATGCAACTTTTAAGGTCTTAAGCAAGCTGTCAGCGCAGACTCCACTTCAGCCTTTATCTTATGCAACTGAGACCTGTGTCCACTAGTCTCAGGAAAAAGAAGAAAATCTGAATGCTTCTTTTGTTTTTCATAACAGTTAACCTGTAACAATAGGAGGTCTTATTAAAAATAAAATTAAAAAAAAACCAAAACCAAAAAAGCCAGACCAATTCATATCTACTTAGAAAGAAAGAGCTAGCAAAAAAAATGGTGTATTACCAAGACGCCAGTTCAGTTAGACAACATATTTAAAGCCTCTAATTTTCAAGACAACTTGAATTGCTTCCCAGAGGAAAAAAAAATAATAGGAAAACATATATAAAGAAGAAATACAACGACTAATGTGTACAGCCTCATACGAGAAACTAAATTCATTAATAATAAAAACAAATTAAAAACAATTTAAAAATAAAGTAATTCCACATTCATCACCTATCTGTTTTGTATCACTTCAGAGGAAAGTAAATAATCAAATTGCAAATCTCACCATCAACTACTTTTTTATCTTTATTAACATACTTGAAGAGGATACACAGTCATACTACAAAGTACTAAGTTAAGCCGCCGTTCACAATACTTGGGAAGAAACTCTTAGGTAGATGCCTAATAGAGGATGTCATCCATGTTCCTATTTGCAATATGTTAACAACTATCAGCTCAGAAGGCATACTAGTCTATTTGAACCACACATCTTCTCTTGGGAAGGAGTCCCAATATTTACATGTTCCTACAGCCCACTGTCAAACCAAAATTAAAAGTCACTTTCATCATATAAGATAGTGAAGTTCTTATCACCCCACCAAAAACCACAACAAACATACTTTTCAAGTAACCATATGTACACTTCTGTGGATGAAGAAAGGTGGATTAGATTTGAAGATCAGAAGTAAACAGAAGGTACAAAAAATTTCCAAGACATTAATATTGGCAACCATATTATAAATAAATCCCCAAGTCCTACTGCTATGTCATCTTACCTCCACCCTAATTATTACAAAGACTACCCATTATTTCAACACTACGAGTACAGTAACGAATTAAAAATCTATTAAAATTTAAGATTTTACATCACTCTAATCAGCTTTCAAATTGCAGTTGAAATATTATTTCAATTTATAAAACAAGCAACTGAAAATCTAGTTAATTTTTCTTTTTAACTGCTAGGCTCCCATGAAAGCAAGATGACACTCATCTTGAGAAAATCTCAGTATTCTTCAGAAGCCTCAGCATCTGTTTTTGCTATTCAGGCAGCATTCTCAAAGAGTTACTTTTACCATATTAACATGTAGTAACATAAAGAAAGGAGGAAAAGTACGTTTACTAGCCACTACATTTCTCTGAACAATTCTAAAGGAAATAACATCCTTCTGCTTAAACTAGTGATGTTTTCTGCACATACAATTAATCCATGTTATTAATCTCATACAAACTGGAACTAAGCAGCAAGACCACACAATGCCCAAAACATGAAGTTTGACTAAGAACCACTAAGATCAGCCAGCTTGCTTTAACCAATCTATTTTTCTACTTTCTAGGCAAATCCAGGTTTCCCTGTAATACCTTGCCTTTGAAAAGGGAAGATTTTTCCAAAGCTGAACTCTGCTTGGTATCTTCCACAAACCTCATTTTCCCATCTCTCAAACAGCAATAATGCTCAAAAGCAAGCTACAAGTCCATTCAGAAACTTGCAAAACAAGTAATCTAACCTTAAAAAGAAAAGCAATAGAAGTCCAGAATCACCTTCA
Source organism: Tetrax tetrax (assembly GCA_009806455.1). NCBI lineage: Eukaryota > Metazoa > Chordata > Aves > Otidiformes > Otididae > Tetrax > Tetrax tetrax. The sequence continues at coordinate 198,638 of WHYT01016318.1, forward strand.
AATACACATTCCCAAGCGAGCTTGCAACTTAAGAGCATGGAATTATTCAGGCAACTGGATAAAGTACTGAGAAACCTGGTCTGACCTCATAGCTTACTCTGCTTTAAGCAGTTGGATTACATGATCTCTTTATGTCTTTTACTATCTGAATTATCCTATGAACTTACTTCACTATTTCACTACCTTCAACTATGCACGCAAGCTGAATTTCTTACTGTTTGGACTGCTCTTAAGCTGCTCATTGACTACTTCAAGCAACTATTATCTGGTCATACAATCACAGAATCATAGAATGGTTAGGGTTGGAAGGGACCTTCAAAGGTCATCTAGTTCAACATCCCTGGAAGGAGCACTAGATAGGTTGCTCAAAGCCCCATCCAACCTGGCCTTGAATGTTTCCAGGGATGGAGCATCCACCACCTCTCTGGGCAAGCTGCTCCAGTCTTCCACAACCCTCAGTGTAAACAATTTTTTCCTAATATCTAATCTAAATCTACCTCCCTCTATTTTGAAACCATTACCTCTAGTCCTGTCACAACAAGCCCTACTGAACAGCCTCTCCCCATCTTTCCTGTAGGCGCCCTTGAGGTACTGGAAGACCGCTATAAGGTCTCCCCAGAGCCTCCTTTTCTCCAGGCTGAACAGCCCCAACTCTCTCAGTCTGTCCTCATAGGAGAGGTGCTCCAGCCCTCTGATCATCTTCGTGGCCCTCCTTTGGACCCTCTCCAACTGGTCCATGTCCTTCTTATGTTGGGGGCTCCAGACCTGGATGCAGTACTCCAGGTGGGTCTCACCAGAGCAGAGCAGAGGGACAGAGAATCACCTCCCTCGACCTGCTGGCCATGCTTCTTCTTGATGCAGCCCAGGATGCGGTTGGCCTTCTGGGCCGCAAGGGCACACTGCTGGCTCATGTTGAGCTTCTTGTCCACCATCACTCCCAAGTTCCTCTCCTCAGGGCTGGTCTTGATCCATTCTCTGCCAAGCCTATATTTGTACCAGTGATATCATAATCACATGGACATCAACTCAGTCAAGTTAACTTGAGTTCAACATCTAAAATTTTTTTGCTTTAAAAAGAAAACTGGCAGAATCAGGTTGAGGTTAAAGTTACACACACCAGCTTCAAGTAACAATAGGAGAAGATTATATATTTACTTTCCAAAGCACCATGTAGGCTGTTATCTTCTTGCATAAAATTTTAAAGATCAAAACAAAACAAAAACTTATCTCCAAATGGAGACTTCTTTGTTACAGAGACTTTATAAACTCACTATATCGCACAGGAATTAGTATGAAAAGCAAATCTCTGCAATAAACTGAGGCTATTTAAATTCGCCTTATTTTGACCAATCAGTCACTGCATAAAAGATGCTCAAGAGCTTCTCAGTCTTTCACAGGATCACAGCCAACTTCAGAATTAGAAGCCTCAGAGAAAGTTGTCACCCTATATAAAAGCAGACAATTTCAGAGGACAGACTAGAACCCGAACATTTACAATTTTCCAAACCCAATAGCCCCTTTTTCAAAGTTGAACATTGCAAACCTTAGGCCCCCATCAAACCTCCACGGTAGTTAGCAGACAGCGGAAATATCACACCTTAATTTAATTTTTAGAAAGCCAAAGCAAAGCAAGGCAAATCTGTAGGACCTGGAGTTTCATCATAGAGGTTCAGGTGATGCTACAGACTTAGGGAACAGTAGCTGGAAAGCTGCCTGGTGGAAAGGGACTTGGGGGTGCTGCTAGACAGCTGGCTGAATATGAGCCAAGAAGGCCAACAGCATTCTTGCTTGCATCAGGAACAGTGTAGCCAACAGGAGTGGCGTAGTTCAGCCCCGATCCGGACCAGACTAGGTAGTCTCTCTCTCACTCCCCCCACCCTCCGAGAGAAGAGGGAGAGATAGTTTAAGAAAAACGGCTCGAGGTTTGAGATAAGGACAGGGAGAAATCCTTAAAGTTACCGTCACGGGCAAAAACAGACTCGACTTGGGGAAAACTATTCATTTATTACTAAAACTAGCAGGATAATGAGACAGAGAAACAAGATAACCTCCTCCACCCCTCCCACTTCCCGAGCTTAACATTTATCTATCTTCCCCACCACACCCGAGCGGCACAGGGGGAAAGAGGGAATGGGGATCGCTGTCAGTCCATTATGCGTTGTTTTACGCCGCTGCTTCATAGTCAGGGGAAGAACTCCTCACATTCCTCCCCTGCTCCTTCATGGGGTCCCACCCATGGGCCACAGTCCTTCGTGAAACTGCTCTGGCGGGGGTCATCTCTTCCACGGAGTACAGTCTCTCCAGAATGGCTGTCCCAGCGGGCCCTCCACGGACCACAGCCACGTTCAGGCATTGACCTCCCCTGGTGCAGGGTCCTTCATGGGCTTCAAGTGGATCTCTGCTCCTCCATGGACCTCCATGGGCTGCAGGGGGACAAGCCGCTCCACCATGGTCACCACCACAGGCTGCAGGGGAATCTTGGCCAGGAGCAGCATTACTCCTACCCCTCCTTCTTCACTGACCTTGGTGTTTGCAGCTGTTTCTCTCACAAGAAAAGTTCATTCTTCACAATGGGCTGGCAGAAGCCTCTCAGGATCTCTTCACATTATTCATTCCATCTCATCTCCTCTCCACCTCTTGCAGCCGGACCAGGCTGAGTTGGGCCCAGTTGGCTGCCTGGCGAGAGGCCAGAGGGTGAGGCCTGCAAGGCCCAGAGGCTTGCGCCTCCCCCTCTGCACCTCTGCCCCCGCTCAGCTTCGTCACATCTTCTCTTCTCCTCTTTTTTTTCTGTTTTCCCCTTCTTAAATACGTTATCGCAGAGGCGCTATCACGGGACATTCTGCTCCCAATCGGCTCGGCCTTGGCCAGCAGCAGGTCTGCCCTAGGCCCGTCCGAGTCCACTGAACAAAGGGGAGCGACTTCTAGCAGTTTCCTACAGAAGCTACCACCTTAGGCCCCCCTCACTAAACAAAACCACAACAAGGAGTAAGCAAGTGATCGTGCCTCTCTACTAGGCACTGGGGAGACCAAACCTCGAATACTGTGTGCAGTTTTGGGCCCCTCAGTACACGAAAGATGTTGAGTTGCTGGAGTGGGTCCACAGAAGGGCAACAAAGCTGGTGAAGGGTCTGGAGCACAAGTCTTATGAAGAGCAGCTGAGGGAACCGGGATTGTTTAGTCTGAAGAAGAGGAGGCTGAGGGGAGACCTTGTTCCTCTCTACAGCTACCTGCAAGGAGGTTGTAGGGAGGCAGGTGTTGGTCTCCTCTCCCAAGTAAGAAGTGATAGGACAAGACGAAACGGCCTCAAATTGTGTCAGGGGAGGTTTAGGTTGGATATTAGGAATGTGTAGATGTGGCATTCCATGACATGGTTTAGTAGGCATGGTAGTGTTCGGTTGACGATCTTGGTGGTCTCTTCCAATCTTAAGATTTTATGATTAGGTCTTCTACACAGTTACCTGCTTAAACAGTAACCTACTAGAGCAAGTAGTCTCAAATAAACTGTAAGAACTGTATATAATTTTGAGACTTACAGTGCACTGAATGAACAGTGACTTTTGATAAAAAAATTAAAGTTTCTCACTCTTTACCTAGCCAACAAATGAACAGCAGAGGCAAATCATGATCCTTATTCCTCTTCCTATTCCTGCTGGAATAGGAAGAAGTTACCCAACTCCTCAGTTCCACAATCACAAAATACTTCTCAACTACAGGTGCTTCTTTAAAAAAAAAAAACAAAACCAGAAAACCACAATGTCCCCCCACCCCCAATGCCAACAAAACACACCAACCTGAGTCTCACCTGTTTGTACAGGAAATGTAAAATACAAAAATAGTGACCTCTCAGCAGGTTACATATTCATAGGACAGTACAAGTTGGAAGTAACCTTCGAACTGCTCTAATCCAACCTTGCACTAGGAAGTAGGACAACTTAAATTGAGTTGCTCTGGGCCTATCCCTGCTAGATTCAGATAACCTTCAAGAATGGAGATTCCACAGCCTCTCTAGGAAACCTGTTCCAGGGTCTGACCATCCTCACAGGCAAAGAGTGCTCCCACTGTCTCACAGAAATGGCCTATGTTGCAACTTGTGTGCAATGCTTCTCACTCTACAACTGTGCATCTCCAAGAATGGTGCATTACCATCTCTTTGACTTCTGTCCACAGGTGTGTAGAAAATAGCAATAATGTAGTCCCTTATTCTTAGCATCATTTTCTTTAGGACCTTATCAAACATACCATAAAAATCTGCAACACCATAATCTCAGTCATTAGCCTAAAAAGCCACTTTTAACTGAAGTTGTTAATACTTTACATTAGAAACTATTTTTAAATTAAAGCAAAACAAATCGGCTCTGTACTGCTTTAGAGAAACAGGAAACCTTCTAAAATTTCAGACACCTGAATCATGCCTAATAAAGATTTAAGAGATCCTGTTTAAAAAAAAAAATAATTAAATGACAAGAGTCCTGAAAATCTTTCTCTTCAAATGACAAATAGAGCCTACTTTCCTAAAATCTGCCACTTACAAATACTGAAAAGGATGGGAGACATAATAGAAGAGCTACTTGACTCAGTTTTGAAGAGCCTTCTTTCCTAACAGCTGTAAAGCAATTAATTATTCAGAAACAACATACCAACAACAGACAGAGAAGATGCAGTCTCAAGTGCTGGAACATGAAGACCCAAACAAACACACAAAATATTCCAAACATCAAGCTAATATGCAAAAGTGGTCACTACTACAAAGATTAGTATTTCTCCATCTTGGTTCCAACTGACATTATTTTATACCACACTGTTGGCATGGTGTCAGCCTCTCACTGTCTGGTAAGTCTCACATTGCACCAGGAGGAAGAGAGTGAAGACAATTACAAAGGCCTCTGGACTACATTCCCATTTGAAA